>CAKAJI010000666.1:133007-221649 GCA_916610255.1 Lasioglossum lativentre | reverse complement strand
GCATATTACGTTATATTATAAGGTAATTTCAAAGATACACAGTATATTACGTTATATTATAAGGTATTTTCAATGATACACTGCATGTTGCGTTATATTATAAGGTATTTTCAATGACAGACAACACTATTACATTATTTTATAGTGTATTTTCAATGGTAGACTGCATATTACGATATATTATAAGGTATTTTCAACGATACACTGCATATTACGTTATATTATAAGGTATTTTCAATGGTACAACCGCATATTACGTTATATTATAAGGTATTTTCAACGATAACACTGCATATTACGTTATATTATAAGGTATTTTCAATGGTACACTGCATATTACGTTATACTATTAGGTATTTTCAATGATACACTACAAATTACGATATATTATAAGGTATTTTCAATGATACACTGCATATTACGTTATTTTTAATGATATATATCATATTACGTTATATTATAAGGTATTTTCAATGACAGACTGCATATTACATTATTTTATAAGGTATTTTCAATGATACACTGCATATTACGTTATATTATAAGGTATTTTCAATGATAAACTGCATATCACGTTATATTATAAGGTATTTTCATTGATACACTGCATATTACGTTATATTATAAGTATTTTCAATGGTATACTGCATATTACGTTATTTTATAAGGTATTTTTAATGATATATATCATATTACGTTATATTATAAGGTATTTTCAATGACAGACTGCATATCACGTTATATTATAAGGTATTTTCATTGATACACTACATATTACATTATTTTATAATGTATTTTGGTTGGTAGACTGCATATTACGATATATTATAAGGTATTTTTAATGATATATATCATATTACGTTATATTATAAGGTATTTTCAATGATAAACTACTATATATTATAAGGTATTTTCATTGATACACTGCATATTACGTTATATTATAAGAATTTTCAATGGTATACTGCATATTACGTTATTATATAAGGTATTTTTAATGATATATATCATATTACGTTATATTATAAGGTATTTTCAATGACAGACTGCATATTACATTATTTTATAATGTATTTTCAATGGTAGACTGCATATTACGTTATATTATAAGGTAATTTCAATGATACACTGCATATTACATTACATTATAAGGTATTTTCAATGATACACTGCATATTACGTTATATTATAAACTATTTTCAATGAATCACGGCATATTACGTTATATTATAAAGTATTTTCAATGATAAACTATATATTACGATATATTATAAGGTATTTTCAATGATACACTGCATATTACATTAAATCATAAGGTATTTTCAATGATACACTGCATATTACGTTATATTATAAGGTATTTTCAATGAAACAATGTATATTACGTTATGTTATAAGGTATTGTCAATGATAAACTACTATATATTATATTGTATTTTCAATAGTACACTGCATATTACGTTATATTATAAGGTATTTTCAATGATACACTGCATATTACGTTATATTATAAGGTATTTTCAATGATAGACTGCATATTACATTATATTATAAGGTATTTTCAATGATAGACTGCATATTACGTTATATTATGAGGTATTTTCAATGATACACTGCATATTACGTTATATTAGCAGGTATTTTCAATGATAGACTGCATATCACGTTATATTATAAACTATTTTCAATGAATCACTGCATATTACGTTATATTATAAGGTATTTTCAATGATAAACTACTATATATTATAAGGTATTTTCAATGATACACTACCAATTACGATATATTATAAGGTATTTTCAATGATACACTGCATATTACGTTATATTATAAGGTATTTTCAATGATACACTGCATATTACGTTATATTATAAGGTAATTTCAAAGATACACAGTATATTACGTTATATTATAAGGTATTTTCAATGATACACTGCATGTTGCGTTATATTATAAGGTATTTTCAATGACAGACTACATATTACATTATTTTATAGTGTATTTTCAATGGTAGACTGCATATTACGATATATTATAAGGTATTTTCAACGATACACTGCATATTACGTTATATTATAAGGTATTTTCAATGGTACACCGCATATTACGTTATATTATAAGGTATTTTCAACGATACACTGCATATTACGTTATATTATAAGGTATTTTCAATGGTACACTGCATATTACGTTATACTATTAGGTATTTTCAATGATACACTACAAATTACGATATATTATAAGGTATTTTCAATGATACACTGCATATTACGTTATTTTTAATGATATATATCATATTACGTTATATTATAAGGTATTTTCAATGACAGACTGCATATTACATTATTTTATAAGGTATTTTCAATGATACACTGCATATTACGTTATATTATAAGGTATTTTCAATGATAGACTGCATATCACGTTATATTATAAGGTATTTTCATTGATACACTGCATATTACGTTATATTATAAGTATTTTCAATGGTATACTGCATATTACGTTATTTTATAAGGTATTTTTAATGATATATATCATATTACGTTATATTATAAGGTATTTTCAATGACAGACTGCATATCACGTTATATTATAAGGTATTTTCATTGATACACTACATATTACATTATTTTATAATGTATTTTGGTTGGTAGACTGCATATTACGATATATTATAAGGTATTTTTAATGATATATATCATATTACGTTATATTATAAGGTATTTTCAATGATACACTGCATATTGCGTTATATTATAAGGTACTTTCAATGACACACTACATATTACATTATTTTATAATGTATTTTGGTTGGTAGACTGCATATTACGATATATTATAAGGTATTTTCAACGATACACTGCATATTACGTTATATTATAAGGTATTTTCAATGGTACACTGCATATTACGTTATATTATAAGGTATTTTCAATGATACACTGCATATCACGTTGTATTATAAGGTATTTTCATTGATACACTACAAATTACGATATATTATAAGGTATTTTCAATGATACACAGCATATTACGTTATATTATAAGGTATTTTCAATGATAAACTACTATATATTATAAGGTATTTTCATTGATACACTGCATATTACGTTATATTATAAGAATTTTCAATGGTATACTGCATATTACGTTATTATATAAGGTATTTTTAATGATATATATCATATTACGTTATATTATAAGGTATTTTCAATGACAGACTGCATATTACATTATTTTATAATGTATTTTCAATGGTAGACTGCATATTACGTTATATTATAAGGTAATTTCAATGATACACTGCATATTACATTACATTATAAGGTATTTTCAATGATACACTGCATATTACGTTATATTATAAACTATTTTCAATGAATCACGGCATATTACGTTATATTATAAGGTATTTTCAATGATACACTGCATATTACGTTATATTATAAGGTATTTTCATTGATACACTGCATATTACGTTATATTATAAGTATTTTCAATGGTATACTGCATATTACGTTATTTTATAAGGTATTTTTAATGATATATATCATATTACGTTATATTATAAGGTATTTTCAATGATACACTGCATATTACGTTATATTATAAGGTTTTTTCAATGATGCACTGCATATTACGTTATATTATAAGGTATTTTCAATGATAAACTACTATATATTATAAGGTATTTTCAATGATACACTACAAATTACGATATATTATAAGGTATTTTCATTGATACACTGCATATTACATTAGATTATAAAGTATTTTCTATGGTACACTGCATATTACATTATTTTATAAGGTATTTTCAATGATACACAGCATATTACGTTATATTATAAGGTATTTTCAATGATAAACTACTATATATTATAAGGTATTTTCAATGATACACTGCATATTACGTTATATTATAATGTATTTTCAATGATGCACTGCATATTACGTTATACTATATGGTATTTTCAATGATACACTACAAATTACGATATATTATAAGGTATTTTCAATGATACACTGCATATTACGTTGTATTATAAGGTATTTTCATTGATAGACTAGAATTACCATATATTCTATGGTATTTTCAATGATACACTGCATATTACGTTATATTATATGGTATTTTCAATGATACACTGCATATTACGTTATATTATAAAGTATTTTCAATGATAAACTATATATTACGATATATTATATGGTATTTTCAATGATACACTGCATATTACGTTATATTATAAGGTATTTTCATTGATACACTACAAATTACCATATATTATAAGGTATTTTCAATGATACACTGCATATTACATTAAATCATAAGGTATTTTCAATGATACACTGCATATTACGTTATATTATAAGGTATTTTCAATGAAACAATGTATATTACGTTATGTTATAAGGTATTGTCAATGATAAACTACTATATATTATATTGTATTTTCAATAGTACACTGCATATTACGTTATATTATAAGGTATTTTCAATGATACACTGCATATTACGTTATATTATAAGGTATTTTCAATGATAGACTGCATATTACATTATATTATAAGGTATTTTCAATGATAGACTGCATATTACGTTATATTATGAGGTATTTTCAATGATACACTGCATATTACGTTATATTATAAGGTATTTTCAATGATAGACTGCATATCACGTTATATTATAAACTATTTTCAATGAATCACTGCATATTACGTTATATTATAAGGTATTTTCAATGATAAACTACTATATATTATAAGGTATTTTCAATGATACACTACCAATTACGATATATTATAAGGTATTTTCAATGATACACTGCATATTACGTTATATTATAAGGTATTTTCAATGATACACTGCATATTACGTTATATTATAAGGTAATTTCAAAGATACACAGTATATTACGTTATATTATAAGGTATTTTCAATGATACACTGCATGTTGCGTTATATTATAAGGTATTTTCAATGACAGACTACATATTACATTATTTTATAGTGTATTTTCAATGGTAGACTGCATATTACGATATATTATAAGGTATTTTCAACGATACACTGCATATTACGTTATATTATAAGGTATTTTCAATGGTACACCGCATATTACGTTATATTATAAGGTATTTTCAACGATACACTGCATATTACGTTATATTATAAGGTATTTTCAATGGTACACTGCATATTACGTTATACTATTAGGTATTTTCAATGATACACTACAAATTACGATATATTATAAGGTATTTTCAATGATACACTGCATATTACGTTATTTTTAATGATATATATCATATTACGTTATATTATAAGGTATTTTCAATGACAGACTGCATATTACATTATTTTATAAGGTATTTTCAATGATACACTGCATATTACGTTATATTATAAGGTATTTTCAATGATAGACTGCATATCACGTTATATTATAAGGTATTTTCATTGATACACTGCATATTACGTTATATTATAAGTATTTTCAATGGTATACTGCATATTACGTTATTTTATAAGGTATTTTTAATGATATATATCATATTACGTTATATTATAAGGTATTTTCAATGACAGACTGCATATCACGTTATATTATAAGGTATTTTCATTGATACACTACATATTACATTATTTTATAATGTATTTTGGTTGGTAGACTGCATATTACGATATATTATAAGGTATTTTTAATGATATATATCATATTACGTTATATTATAAGGTATTTTCAATGATACACTGCATATTGCGTTATATTATAAGGTATTTTCAATGACACACTACATATTACATTATTTTATAATGTATTTTGGTTGGTAGACTGCATATTACGATATATTATAAGGTATTTTCAACGATACACTGCATATTACGTTATATTATAAGGTATTTTCAATGGTACACTGCATATTACGTTATATTATAAGGTATTTTCAATGATACACTGCATATCACGTTATATTATAAGGTATTTTCATTGATACACTACAAATTACGATATATTATAAGGTATTTTCAATGATACACAGCATATTACGTTATATTATAAGGTATTTTCAATGATAAACTACTATATATTATAAGGTATTTTCATTGATACACTGCATATTACGTTATATTATAAGTATTTTCAATGGTAAACTGCATATTACGTTATTATATAAGGTATTTTTAATGATATATATCATATTACGTTATATTATAAGGTATTTTCAATGACAGACTGCATATTACATTATTTTATAATGTATTTTCAATGGTAGACTGCATATTACGTTATATTATAAGGTAATTTCAATGATACACTGCATATTACATTACATTATAAGGTATTTTCAATGATACACTGCATATTACGTTATATTATAAACTATTTTCAATGAATCACGGCATATTACGTTATATTATTAGGTATTTTCAATGATAGACTGCATATCACGTTATATTATAAGGTATTTTCATTGATACACTGCATATTACGTTATATTATAAGTATTTTCAATGGTATACTGCATATTACGTTATTTTATAAGGTATTTTTAATGATATATATCATATTACGTTATATTATAAGGTATTTTCAATGATACACTGCATATTACGTTATATTATAAGGTTTTTTCAATGATGCACTGCATATTACGTTATACTATAAGGTATTTTCAATGATAAACTACTATATATTATAAGGTATTTTCAATGATACACTACAAATTACGATATATTATAAGGTATTTTCATTGATACACTGCATATTACATTAGATTATAAAGTATTTTCAATGGTACACTGCATATTACATTATTTTATAAGGTATTTTCAATGATACACAGCATATTACGTTATATTATAAGGTATTTTCAATGATAAACTACTATATATTATAAGGTATTTTCATTGATACACTGCATATTACGTTATATTATAAGTATTTTCAATGGTATACTGCATATTACGTTATTATATAAGGTATTTTTAATGATATATATCATA
Organism: Lasioglossum lativentre; assembly: GCA_916610255.1. Classification (NCBI taxonomy): domain Eukaryota; kingdom Metazoa; phylum Arthropoda; class Insecta; order Hymenoptera; family Halictidae; genus Lasioglossum; species Lasioglossum lativentre. Next base: position 214,630 of record CAKAJI010000666.1, on the reverse strand, counting down.
TTACGTTATATTATAAGGTATTTTCAATGACAGACTGCATATTACATTATTTTATAATGTATTTTCAATGGTAGACTGCATATTACGTTATATTATAAGGTAATTTCAATGATACACTGCATATTACATTACATTATAAGGTATTTTCAATGATACACTGCATATTACGTTATATTATAAACTATTTTCAATGAATCACGGCATATTACGTTATATTATTAGGTATTTTCAATGATAGACTGCATATCACGTTATATTATAAGGTATTTTCAATGATACACTGCATATTACGTTATATTATAAGGTATTTTCAATGGTATACTGCATATTACGTTATTTTATAAGGTATTTTTAATGATATATATCATATTACGTTATATTATAAGGTATTTTCAATGATACACTGCATATTACGTTATATTATAAGGTTTTTTCAATGATGCACTGCATATTACGTTATATTATAAGGTATTTTCAATGATAAACTACTATATATTATAAGGTATTTTCAATGATACACTACAAATTACGATATATTATAAGGTATTTTCAATGGTACACTGCATATTACGTTATACTATTAGGTATTTTCAATGATACACTACAAATTACGATATATTATAAGGTATTTTCAATGATACACTGCATATTACGTTATATTATAAGGTATTTTCAATGACAGACTGCATATTACATTATTTTATAATGTATTTTCAATGGTAGACTGCATATTACGTTATATTATAAGGTATTTTCAATGATACACTGCATATTACATTACATTATAAGGTATTTTCAATGATACACTGCATATTACGTTATATTATAAACTATTTTCAATGAATCACGGCATATTACGTTATATTATAAGGTATTTTCAATGATACACTGCATATTACGTTATATTATTAGGTATTTTCAATGATAGACTGCATATCACGTTATATTATAAGGTATTATCATTGATACACAGCATATTACGTTATATTATAAGTATTTTCAATGGTATACTGCATATTACGTTATTTTATAAGGTATTTTTAATGATATATATCATATTACGTTATATTATAAGGTATTTTCAATGACAGACTGCATATTACATTATTTTATAAGGTATTTTCAATGATACACTGCATATTACGTTATATTATAAGGTATTTTCAATGATAGACTGCATATCACGTTATATTATAAGGTATTTTCAATGATAGACTGCATATCACGTTATATTATAAGGTATTTTCAATGATACACTGCATATTACATTATTTTATAAGGTATTTTCAATGATACACTGCATATTACATTATAATATAAGGTATTTTCAATGATTCACTGCATATTACGTTATATTATAAGGTATTTTCAATGATAGACTGCATATTACATTAGATTATAAAGTATTTTCAATGGTACACTGCATATTACATTATTTTATAAGGTATTTTTCATGATAGGCTGCATACTACGTTATATAATAAGGTATTTTCAATGATACACTGCATATTACATTACATTATAAGGTATTTTCAATGATACACTGCATATTACGTTATATTATTAGGTATTTTCAATGATAGACTGCATATCACGTTATATTATAAGGTATTATCATTGATACACTGCATATTACGTTATATTATAAGTATTTTCAATGGTATACTGCATATTACGTTATTTTATAAGGTATTTTTAATGATATATATCATATTACGTTATATTATAAGGTATTTTCAATGACAGACTGCATATTACATTATTTTATAAGGTATTTTCAATGATACACTGCATATTACGTTATATTATAAGGTATTTTCAATGATAGACTGCATATCACGTTATATTATAAGGTATTTTCAATGATAGACTGCATATCACGTTATATTATAAGGTATTTTCAATGATACACTGCATATTACATTATTTTATAAGGTATTTTCAATGATACACTGCATATTACATTATAATATAAGGTATTTTCAATGATTCACTGCATATTACGTTATATTATAAGGTATTTTCAATGATAGACTGCATATTACATTAGATTATAAAGTATTTTCAATGGTACACTGCATATTACATTATTTTATAAGGTATTTTTCATGATAGGCTGCATACTACGTTATATAATAAGGTATTTTCAATGATACACTGCATATTACATTACATTATAAGGTATTTTCAATGATACACTGTATATTACGTTATATTATAAGGTATTTTCAATGATACACTGCATATTACATTACATTATAAGGTATTTTCAATGATACACTGTATATTACGTTATATTATAAGGTATTTTCAATGATACACTGCATATTACGTTATATTATAAGGTAATTGCAAAGATACACAGTATATTACGTTATATTATAAGGTATTTTCAATGATACACTGCATGTTGCGTTATATTATAAGGTATTTTCAATGACAGACTACATATTACATTATTTTATAGTGTATTTTCAATGGTAGACTGCATATTACGATACATTATAAGGTATTTTCAACGATACACTGCATATTACGTTATATTATAAGGTATTTTCAATGATGCACTGCATATTACGTTATACTATATGGTATTTTCAATGATACACTACAAATTACGATATATTATAAGGTATTTTCAATGATACACTGCATATTACGTTGTATTATAAGGTATTTTCATTGATAGACTAGAATTACAATATATTCTGAGGTATTTTCAATGATACACTGCATATTACGTTTTATTATAAGGTATTTTCAATGATACACTGCATATTACGTTATATTATAAGGTATTTTCAATGATACACTGCATATTACGTTATATTATAATGTATTTTCAATGATGCACTGCATATTACGTTATACTATATGGTATTTTCAATGATACACTACAAATTACGATATATTATAAGGTATTTTCAATGATACACTGCATATTACGTTGTATTATAAGGTATTTTCATTGATAGACTAGAATTACCATATATTCTAAGGTATTTTCAACGATACACTGCATATTACGTTATATTATATGGTATTTTCAATGATACACTGCATATTACGTTATATTATAAAGTATTTTCAATGATAAACTATATATTACGATATATTATATGGTATTTTCAATGATACACTGCATATTACGTTATATTATAAGGTATTTTCATTGATACACTACAAATTACCATATATTATAAGGTATTTTCAATGATACACTGCATATTACATTAAATCATAAGGTATTTTCAATGATACACTGCATATTACGTTATATTATAAGGTATTTTCAATGAAACAATGTATATTACGTTATGTTATAAGGTATTGTCAATGATAAACTACTATATATTATATTGTATTTTCAATAGTACACTGCATATTACGTTATATTATAAGGTAATTTCAATGATACACTGCATATTACATTACATTATAAGGTATTTTCAATGATACACTGCATATTACGTTATATTATAAACTATTTTCAATGAATCACGGCATATTACGTTATATTATTAGGTATTTTCAATGATAGACTGCATATCACGTTATATTATAAGGTATTTTCATTGATACACTGCATATTACGTTATATTATAAGTATTTTCAATGGTATACTGCATATTACGTTATTTTATAAGGTATTTTTAATGATATATATCATATTACGTTATATTATAAGGTATTTTCAATGATACACTGCATATTACGTTATATTATAAGGTATTTTCAATGATGCACTGCATATTACGTTATATTATAAGGTATTTTCAATGATAAACTACTATATATTATAAGGTATTTTCAATGATACACTACAAATTACGATATATTATAAGGTATTTTCATTGATACACTGCATATTACATTAGATTATAAAGTATTTTCAATGGTACACTGCATATTACATTATTTTATAAGGTATTTTCAATGATACACAGCATATTACGTTATATTATAAGGTATTTTCAATGATAAACTACTATATATTATAAGGTATTTTCATTGATACACTGCATATTACGTTATATTATAAGTATTTTCAATGGTATACTGCATATTACGTTATTATATAAGGTATTTTTAATGATATATATCATATTACGTTATATTATAAGGTATTTTCAATGACAGACTGCATATTACATTATTTTATAATGTATTTTCAATGGTAGACTGCATATTACGTTATATTATAAGGTAATTTCAATGATACACTGCATATTACATTACATTATAAGGTATTTTCAATGATACACTGCATATTACGTTATATTATAAACTATTTTCAATGAATCACGGCATATTACGTTATATTATAAGGTATTTTCAATGATAGACTGCATATCACGTTATATTATAAGGTATTTTCAATGATACACTGCATATTACGTTATATTATAAGTATTTTCAATGGTATACTGCATATTACGTTATTTTATAAGGTATTTTTAATGATATATATCATATTACGTTATATTATAAGGTATTTTCAATGATACACTGCATATTACGTTATATTATAAGGTATTTTCAATGATGCACTGCATATTACGTTATATTATAAGGTATTTTCAATGATAAACTACTATATATTATAAGGTATTTTCAATGATACACTACAAATTACGATATATTATAAGGTATTTTCAATGGTACACTGCATATTACGTTATACTATTAGGTATTTTCAATGATACACTACAAATTACGATATATTATAAGGTATTTTCAATGATACACTGCATATTACGTTATATTATAAGGTATTTTCAATGACAGACTGCATATTACATTATTTTATAATGTATTTTCAATGGTAGACTGCATATTACGTTATATTATAAGGTATTTTCAATGATACACTGCATATTACATTACATTATAAGGTATTTTCAATGATACACTGCATATTACGTTATATTATAAACTATTTTCAATGAATCACGGCATATTACGTTATATTATTAGGTATTTTCAATGATAGACTGCATATCACGTTATATTATAAGGTATTTTCATTGATACACTGCATATTACGTTATATTATAAGTATTTTCAATGGTATACTGCATATTACGTTATTTTATAAGGTATTTTTAATGATATATATCATATTACGTTATATTATAAGGTATTTTCAATGATACACTGCATATTACGTTATATTATAAGGTAATTTCAATGATGCACTGCATATTACGTTATATTATAAGGTATTTTCAATGATAAACTACTATATATTATAAGGTATTTTCAATGATACACTACAAATTACGATATATTATAAGGTATTTTCATTGATACACTGCATATTACATTAGATTATAAAGTATTTTCAATGGTACACTGCATATTACATTATTTTATAAGGTATTTTCAATGATACACAGCATATTACGTTATATTATAAGGTATTTTCAATGATAAACTACTATATATTATAAGGTATTTTCATTGATACACTGCATATTACGTTATATTATAAGTATTTTCAATGGTATACTGCATATTACGTTATTATATAAGGTATTTTTAATGATATATATCATATTACGTTATATTATAAGGTATTTTCAATGACAGACTGCATATTACATTATTTTATAATGTATTTTCAATGGTAGACTGCATATTACGTTATATTATAAGGTAATTTCAATGATACACTGCATATTACATTACATTATAAGGTATTTTCAATGATACACTGCATATTACGTTATATTATAAACTATTTTCAATGAATCACGGCATATTACGTTATATTATTAGGTATTTTCAATGATAGACTGCATATCACGTTATATTATAAGGTATTTTCATTGATACACTGCATATTACGTTATATTATAAGTATTTTCAATGGTATACTGCATATTACGTTATTTTATAAGGTATTTTTAATGATATATATCATATTACGTTATATTATAAGGTATTTTCAATGATACACTGCATATTACGTTATATTATAAGGTTTTTTCAATGATGCACTGCATATTACGTTATATTATAAGGTATTTTCAATGATAAACTACTATATATTATAAGGTATTTTCAATGATACACTACAAATTACGATATATTATAAGGTATTTTCAATGGTACACTGCATATTACGTTATACTATAAGGTATTTTCAATGATACACTACAAATTACGATATATTATAAGGTATTTTCAATGATACACTGCATATTACGTTATATTATAAGGTATTTTCAATGACAGACTGCATATTACATTATTTTATAATGTATTTTCAATGGTAGACTGCATATTACGTTATATTATAAGGTATTTTCAATGATACACTGCATATTACATTACATTATAAGGTATTTTCAATGATACACTGCATATTACGTTATATTATAAACTATTTTCAATGAATCACGGCATATTACGTTATATTATAAGGTATTTTCAATGATACACTGCATATTACGTTATATTATAAGGTATTTTCAATGATAGACTGCATATCACGTTATATTATAAGGTATTTTCATTGATACACTGCATATTACGTTATATTATAAGTATTTTCAATGGTATACTGCATATTACGTTATTTTATAAGGTATTTTTAATGATATATATCATATTACGTTATATTATAAGGTATTTTCAATGACAGACTGCATATTACATTATTTTATAAGGTATTTTCAATGATACACTGCATATTACGTTATATTATAAGGTATTTTCAATGATAGACTGCATATCACGTTATATTATAAGGTATTTTCAATGATAGACTGCATATCACGTTATATTATAAGGTATTTTCAATGATACACTGCATATTACATTATTTTATAAGGTATTTTCAATGATACACTGCATATTACATTATAATATAAGGTATTTTCAATGATTCACTGCATATTACGTTATATTATAAGGTATTTTCAATGATAGACTGCATATTACATTAGATTATAAAGTATTTTCAATGGTACACTGCATATTACATTATTTTATAAGGTATTTTTCATGATAGGCTGCATACTACGTTATATAATAAGGTATTTTCAATGATACACTGCATATTACATTACATTATAAGGTATTTTCAATGATACACTGTATATTACGTTATATTATAAGGTATTTTCAATGATACACTGCATATTACATTACATTATAAGGTATTTTCAATGATACACTGTATATTACGTTATATTATAAGGTATTTTCAATGATACACTGCATATTACGTTATATTATAAGGTAATTGCAAAGATACACAGTATATTACGTTATATTATAAGGTATTTTCAATGATACACTGCATGTTGCGTTATATTATAAGGTATTTTCAATGACAGACTACATATTACATTATTTTATAGTGTATTTTCAATGGTAGACTGCATATTACGATACATTATAAGGTATTTTCAACGATACACTGCATATTACGTTATATTATAAGGTATTTTCAATGATGCACTGCATATTACGTTATACTATATGGTATTTTCAATGATACACTACAAATTACGATATATTATAAGGTATTTTCAATGATACACTGCATATTACGTTGTATTATAAGGTATTTTCATTGATAGACTAGAATTACAATATATTCTGAGGTATTTTCAATGATACACTGCATATTACGTTTTATTATAAGGTATTTTCAATGATACACTGCATATTACGTTATATTATAAGGTATTTTCAATGATACACTGCATATTACGTTATATTATAATGTATTTTCAATGATGCACTGCATATTACGTTATACTATATGGTATTTTCAATGATACACTACAAATTACGATATATTATAAGGTATTTTCAATGATACACTGCATATTACGTTGTATTATAAGGTATTTTCATTGATAGACTAGAATTACCATATATTCTAAGGTATTTTCAATGATACACTGCATATTACGTTATATTATATGGTATTTTCAATGATACACTGCATATTACGTTATATTATAAAGTATTTTCAATGATAAACTATATATTACGATATATTATATGGTATTTTCAATGATACACTGCATATTACGTTATATTATAAGGTATTTTCATTGATACACTACAAATTACCATATATTATAAGGTATTTTCAATGATACACTGCATATTACATTAAATCATAAGGTATTTTCAATGATACACTGCATATTACGTTATATTATAAGGTATTTTCAATGAAACAATGTATATTACGTTATGTTATAAGGTATTGTCAATGATAAACTACTATATATTATATTGTATTTTCAATAGTACACTGCATATTACGTTATATTATAAGGTATTTTCAATGATACACTGCATATTACGTTATATTATAAGGTATTTTCAATGATAGACTGCATATTACATTATATTATAAGGTATTTTCAATGAAAGACTGCATATTACGTTATATTATGAGGTATTTTCAATGATACACTGCATATTACGTTATATTATAAGGTATTTTCAATGATAAACTACTATATATTATAAGGTATTTTCATTGATACACTTGTTACGTCTCACGCGGGGTCCGCGAAGACGTTACGTTTTTACGCGTGCGAATTTATTTCGATGTTTACGGTTCGTTGCGACGTAGGACGAGTTACGTCGTTCCGTCGTCAGAGAGAGAATGTCGGGATGGGATCCCCGGTCGGCTGGACCTAGTCCGCCTGGGCCGTGAATTGGAGTACGCACACGCAAACGGCTGGACCAAGTCCGCCAAGATTGTGGGTGGGTACGGTAGGTCGAACGGCTGGACCCAGTCCGCCTAGTTCGAGGAAAATTGGAGACTTCACAAACGGCTAGACCTAGTCCGCCAAGATTGTGGTAGGTGAGGGAACTCGAACGGCTAGACCCAGTCCGCCTAGTTCGAGGGAAATTGAAGGACGCACAAACGGCTGGACCCAGTCCGCCAGGAATGTGGTAGTGGGGGAGCTCGAGAGGCTAGATCCAGTCCGCCGTGCTCGAACGTGTAGGTATATGACAGGGGTGAAAAAGTGGTTGGCGACTCCTCTCACGACTAAGGTTCTTGATACACGCACGTTCGCACACGCAAATGAATTTATTCTGTGCTGGTCCGCACGCAGCAATATCGACGAATAAGGGGATTAGGAAGGAGGTGGTGTATCCTCTCAGTTTGAGTTCCAGAACTACAAATAGTTCAAAGTGCTCTCGGTTTCATCATCGAGAATGATGGAAGAAGGTAAATGGTTAAAAGGTTGGATTGAGGAAAGTGAACGCGAACAGTCGTTGCACTGGATGGTGCACCGGAGAATTCTGACTTCAGACTTCAGCTGACTCGTGACTTCGACTGACTCCTGACTTCGACTGACTCCTGACTTCGACTGACTTCGACTGACTTCTGACTTCAACTGGTTTCGACTGATCCCTGAGTTCAACTAACTTCGTAGGTGTCCAGCTGCTTCCCTTATAGTCCAACGTTGGTGGAAGGGGGTAGTCCCAATCACATGTCAAGTTGTTCCAGTGGAAGGGGTAGTGGATCACTGGAGGTGGATCGACGTTCCTGCGTCTAAGTCCTTTATCGTATTTTGTGAAATAATTCTGTTCTGAGACTATGTCCTTATCGTATTTCGTGAAATAATTCTGTTCTGAGACTATGTCCTTTATCGTATTTCGTGAAATAATTCAGTTCTCAGACTATGTTCTTATCGTATTTCGTGAAATAATTCTGTTCTCAGACTATGTCCTTATCGTATTTCGTGAAATAATTCTGTTCTCAGACTATGTCTTTATCGTATTTCGTGAGATAATTCAGGTGCAGGAATGGTGTTGTCGGTTCGAACTGTCGACTACTAATAATCGATTTGATCCGCTGTCTCGATGATTTCGACTTCTGGTGGGGGTTGCGACGTAGTGGGTTCACTAGACTGGAACGGACCGTATCAATAGGGAAACGGTCCCTTGAAACTTTATTCTTGTGAGATTTGAAATAGTGGCGTATGAATGAGGGGCAGGCCCCTTAAAAATATACCACAGGAACGGCCTGGGCTTGTAAGAGCAGGACGGACTGTGGTGACGAACGTCACACGTCACCCCTCGGGGAAAAAAAAAAAGGAAAAATTTCCTTTTTCGTAGAAAAATAAATTTTACACTTTTTTTTTTGAAAGTGGAGGGAAGGTGGGAAATAAGAGTAAAACAAAATATATAGTTCGTGTTGAGTCGGACGCCAAAATAGAAAATAATAATTGTATGTGGCGTGTGTCCGAAAAATGGGGATTGTCAAGAAAATAAAAATAAAAATAAATTAAATGAACATTTGTTTGCACTTGTGGCTCGTATTAGTAGTAGTAGTAGTAGTAGTAGTAGTAGTAGTAGTAGTAGTAGTAGTAGTAGTAGTAGTAATAATGATGATAATAATAATAATAATAATAATAATGGTAGTAGTAGTAATAATAGTCGTAGTAATAATAGTAGTAGTAATAATAATGATAATAATACTAATAGTAATAATAAAAGGGTGAAGTTAAATAACGCTACTGCAGTTATGCGGGGAGGATAAAAAGTGTAAAATAAAAGTAAAAATGAAAATAATGGCTTCTCTTTTGCTGGGTGGAGGGCCTACTCCAGCGTAATAATTTCCACCTCTGGGTGGCCCCTCGCAGTTTGTGCGGCTGGTGGTGGTGGTGGCTGCGCCTGAAGTGTCATTTTGACCCGTACGCGGAATTTTACCGGGTCCCACTCGTAGCCCTCCGGCATTTTTGTGATCTTCGTGATCCGGGGTTGTTCCCGTGGTTTGGGCAGCCACTCGTTGGGATCGTCTGGGATCCCGAAATTTCTCAGGTGCCCGGTGGACGATGTGTCCTCGTACAGCCAACGTAAGATTCTGCGATACTGTATCTTCCTTCCAGCGCGGTGGGTTTTCTTGAAATTTTTAGTTTGCTCCATAATGATCGACTATGCAGATTTGGCGATTACCATTGTTTATATAGGATGTTTAGTTTTGTGAGGGGGGGGGGGGTAATAGTGAGAAGAGGGGGAAGCAATGGGTACAAAAAAAGGTGAAGGGTGGGGGTAATTTGGTGGGTGAGGGGAAGGTTTTTTTCTTTTTGAGGGGGGGGGGGAAGGGTTTTTTGTGTGGGTCACTTTGGCGGGTGAGGGGAAGGTTTTTTTTTTGGGGGGGGAGGGGTAGAGATTCTGGGTGACCAGGGGGAATGGTGGGGAAGGGGGTTATCCTGTATTATTATGATTTCTTTCGCTTTGTGGTGTTATTCGGAATATAAATGGTGTTCGTGCAAATATAAATGGCGTTGCCGCTTCCATTAGTTTGACGGAGCAATGAATACATTCGATCAGCTGTGTTGGTGTCAATACCTCTCCCGAGCATTTCGAGCATTTGTTTGCCATTCCGATATCGTGTATATGGTGCAGAACCCTGTGTGTTGTGATTCCTTGCTTCGGTTCTAATTTTACACAACTTTCACACATTTCCTCGTTTTTACTGTTTATGTATAGTGTGCCGGTGTAGCACTTGAATCTAGCGAATTGATCTAAGTATTCAAATCGCTTCTCTTCCGTGGATGTACGACGTTGACTGTGTAGACACATGGTTGCTGTACGAATGATCGATTTTCGTCGTTGATCTCGATTATATTGTGTAGATTAGGGGGGGGGATTTTCCCTCTCTCCTTTTTCAAGTTAAACCGACTGTGTCTTGGAGGCGTGACGGTCTTGCTGTATTCGAATGGATGATTTTGGTACCCCTTCTCCACGTGATTTTCAGGTTTTTATTTGGGTATACTTCCAATATCGTGTGTGGTCCCGTATAATTATCGTCGAATTTTCCTTTTTTTGGTTGTTTTAGTACGAAGATGGATTCGCCCACTTGGAAGTCGTATGAGTGGATTCGTTTATCGTACTGTTCCTTCGATTTTTCTTTCGCTTTCTGTAGGTTGGAACGCGCTAACCTTTGTGTTTCGGTAATGATGCGGTTTAGATTACTGAGATAATCATTGTAAGTGATTATTCCCGTATTACTTGTTCTACTTTCCGTGGTTGGGGTTCTAGCAACTTTGCCGAAGACCAATTGATGTGGTGTGTATCGTGTTCCTTCGTGGATACTGGTATTATAGGAGAAGGAAGCGAGGTTGGTCCATTCGTCCCATTCTTTGTTGGCCGTTACGTACATTTTTAAATATTCTGCAAGTACGTGATGCGATCTTTCTATGGAACCGTTAGTTTGTGGGTGAAATGACGTGGATTTGAAGTGTTGGATTTTAAATCTTTTGGTTATTGTTTTAATGAAAGTGCCTACGAAATTGGTTCCTTGATCGGTAAGGATCGCTCGGGGAGTTCCGTAGCGACAAATGAACTCTTTTATGAAAGCGTCCGCAATTTGGGCGGATTTTACGTTAGGTAACGGAATTGCTAAGGAAAATTTCGTGAGTAGGTCTTGAATGGTAAGGATGTATGAATTTCCTTTTCTAGTGGACGGAAGGGGTCCAACGACGTCCATGCTTACTTTATCGAATGCCGACCCGGGCGTGTCTGTTATTATCATCGGTTGACGCGTTTTCACGCGTACGAGTTTTTTCCTTTGACATTCTAGGCAATTCTGGATGAAGGTTTGTATTTCCTTTTTCATATTTTTCCAGAAGTATTGTTGTCGTATCCGACCATATGTCTTAGTGACTCCCTTGTGGCCGGCTATAGCGGAGCAGTGGTTTTCTGCGATGATAGCCTGTTTTTCCGTTTCTTCAGGGATTCTGACAGATTGCGATGTTACTGTTATTGTAACGTTGAGTTCTGAGAGGTAGGTTTTTAGTAATTCCAATACTGTATTCCAGGGTTCTGTTCCGAGCATTGGTTGTTTCGCGATGCAGATCGTTTGGAGACCCATTTCGCATATAACATCTCGTAGGGACGATATGCATTCTTCTAGGATCGCTGGATCCGGTTGCATCACAACTCTTTCCTGTATCGCTAGGGCTATCAGTTGTCTGTTTCTGTTTTCGAATACCCTTGCTCTTCCCAGGGTCAGTTTCATGCCCTGTGGTAGAATATTGCCTCGTTGGAGTTCTTTTGATCCTTCGTCACAGGGTTCTCCTCTTGTAGTAACGAGGAACACGTGATTATCGTGGATCAAGGTAAGGGGATCGTTGGATTCGATGATTTGGAAGCCGAATTCGTTACCAGGCGTTATTACGGGTGTTGTTTCGTTTTCCTCCTCTGAGGAGCTATTTTCAGAGGCTGTGTCTGAGTGGTCGTCCGATATATCTATCGGTTGTACTTCGTTCAGATGCGTTAATGGCTCTGTGAACGAAGTCTGAGACGGCAAGTAATCGCTATCATCTGCTATCCGTTCGGGGGTGAGTGTTTCCGGTGTGGAACTATTTGATTCCGATGGATTTGTTGACTGGTTTGATGGCGTTGCCGGTTCTTGCGGAACCGTACGTGATGCGGCGCGTTTGTGTCTTTTCGCGACAGGCAAGTCTTCGTCTGGGTCACTGTCGCTAGTTGATCGGGCTCTTATAGGCAGTATTTTTGCGTGGTTTATTCGTGACAGTGCATCTGCAATGTAATTGGTCTTCCCTGGTTGGTAGCGAATTTCATAGTCGTACTCCGCTAGTTTTAATCTCCATCTAACTAAGCGGGATGTAGGATCTTTAACGCTGTGTAACCATACCAGTGGTTTGTGATCCGTATACAGACTAAAGGTTTTGCCATACAGGTAGGGCCTGAAGTGTCCCACGCAATATACAATGGCCAATAGTTCTTTCTCTATCGTCGAATAATTTTCCTCTGCATTATTCAATGTTCTTGATGCATAAGATATTGGTAACTCTTTGTTTTCAACGGTCTGGCTTAGAACTCCACCGATGGCGTTACAAGATGCGTCTGTTGTGACGTGGAATTGTTTTGTGAAGTCCGGGAATTGTAAAATTGGTTGAGTGGTCAATTGTTGTCGTAAATATTCAAACGATTCCTGTTCTTTATGACCCCAAGAAAATTTTATCTGTTTTTTCAACAGATTTGTTAAAGGTCTGGCGATTTTTGAAAAATTTGGTATAAATTTCCTATAATATCCGGCGAGACCGAGGAAACTCTTGATCTTTCTTGGGTTGTTTGGTGTAGGAAACTTTGCCACTGCCTCTATTTTCTTTGGGTCAGGTCGGACTCCATTCTCGGTAATGATGTGGCCCAAATATGCCACTTCTTTTCGTAAGAACTCGCATTTTTCTGGCTGTAGCTTGAGGTTGGCTTTTTGCAATTTTCCAGCTAATTTCCGGAATTTTATTTCGTGTTCCCTGACGGAACTTGCGTATATGACAATGTCGTCTAAATATACGAACATTTCTATTCCTTGAAGTCCAGAAAGAACGTGATCCATTAATCGCTGGAAAGTAGCTGGTGCGTTTCTTAGGCCGAATGGCATTCGTTTAAATTCGTAATGCCCGTAAGGAGTAGAGAATGCCGTCTTTTGTGTGTCAGATTTGTCCATTGGGATCTGGTGGAATCCTGACGCTAGGTCGAAGACGGAAAAATATTTGGCGCCGCCCAGCTGATCCAATATATCAGTAATGTTGGGCAACGGGTAGGCGTCTGGTATCGTTTTGGCATTTAATAATCGGTAATCGATTACCATTCGCCATTTCTTTTGCCCATCTGGTCCTGGTTTTTTGGGGACGATCCAGATAGGAGAATTGTAGGGAGATATCGATGGTTGTATGATATCGTTGTCGAGCAGTTCGTTTACTTGTTTGTTAATCTCCTCTTTGTGAATTGGTGGGAAACGATATTGTTTCACGTTTATAGGACGATCATCAGTTGTCGTAATTCGATGCGTTATTGCGTCGGTGTGGCCGAGTTGGCTTTCGGGTAAATGAAATATCGTGTTGTATTGATCAACAAGATTTCCGACACTGTTTCTTTCTTCGGGGTTCAAGTGCTCCGTATTTAAATGTTGCATGATTGCGGATATACGGTCGTTTCCACGGGGATTTGTATCGGGGGATATTAGAGGTTTCGCATGTTGACGAATATGATGGCAAGGGAATAATGAATTAGAATTCGAAGTGGCCTCAGAGGATTCCTTTTTGCAGGTTTTGGGGGTAGGTAGAATCAGCTTGGACTCTTTAGAAGGGGACTCCGACATGCGAGGTGGGAGTGTAGAATTGGATTCGCATGCTTTTGGAGGGGGTTGAGATTGGACGCACAGCGCACCTGGATTTAGTAAAGATTTAGTAGGTGGGTGCACTGTGGTGGGAGAAATAGAAGGGGTATGCGAAAGAGGAATTAGTGAGGGTTCTTCGAACTCCTCGAGTTCGATGTTGGGTTCTTGCAGTACAATACTTTGATTGGTTGTATTGACTGCGGGGAGATAAGCTTTTCCTTGCTTTGATTTAATTATGGCGTGTCCTAAATGGACTCCTTCGCCGAGGTTTTGACGCGGCACGTAGCCTTCGCCAAGATTTGGATTCAGGATGTGTATGGGGATGACCGTTTTCGATCTAGCAGGTAGCGTGATCGGTTCACGATTAAGGAATGGTATGGTGGTACCGTGGAAACGGAGGCAACTTTCCGAATAGACAATGTCGACGGATTGGTTTCGAAAAAATTCTGAGCCAATTATGCTATTTTGGGGAATTGGTAGATCGTCGGTGACGACATGAAATATCACCTTGTGATTGAAAATGTTCAATTCGAACGTGCCAAGGGTGGTGATGGTGTGGTTGGTAATACCTGTAATAATCACCCTTTCTTGGGTATTGATTAACTCGGGTTCGACCAATGATTTTTGTTTGATTATATTGATTTCCGATCCTGTGTCGACCATAGCTTCTGTTGCTTCGTTTAGGTCGACAGAATGTAGCATGACTGCAGGTACGAGTCGAGCCGGTTTTAATTGGACTGTACACATTCGTGCTTGTCCTGGTCTTCTCGTTCCGCGATTATCGGAAGTGCGGAGCGCGTCTGCTGTGGGGGTGCTCCACGAGGCGCGCTCGGGGGTTCTCGTGGGCGGTTCTCGTTTCCCTGGAACCGTTGATTATTGTAGGCTCGTTTCCTACACTCGGAGATTAGGTGGCCCGGGATTTTGCAGTATGTACAGATCTTTAGATCCATTAGACGACTTGTAGGTGTGCTGGTCGCGTCGTTGTTGGCGGCGCGACGTGGCGGATCTGGCCAACGAGTGATTTGACCTCGAGCATCCTGGGAGGGACCGCGGTATTGTCCGTGGTTGCGGCAGGTACGGGCCTCATGCCCCGGCCTTAGACAAATTTGACATGTGAGCTGTGACGTTCGTGGAGTCGTCGAAAATCTTCGCTCATCTCTTTCCATTTCTTTAGTTATCTGGATTGCGGAATCGAAGGTTTCGGCTAAGCCGAAACAGCCTTCGTGTCGGATTCGGGTTCTCATGTCGGGAGGTAACCCGTCCAGGAAGGAGTCCAGAGTAAGGTCGTCTATATCGCTGACATGTTTGTCGGCCAAACTTCCATAACGCTCCCTTTCGCCGTCGACAATAGCGGAATTCAAGTCTTTGGCTCGCGTTATGTAGTCGAGGATGTGTTCTCTGGGCTCTTTTATGATGTTCGCTAGTTCGCCGCGGTAATGGTTAGGAGTTTTCGAGGGGGCGAAGACGTATCTTAGCCGGTTTATTAGCTCGTCTACGGAATTATGTGTTTGATCTTCGACAGCCAGGGCCGCATGTCCCTTGAGTCTGTTGCGCAGGAGTTTTGCTAGATTTGGTTCCGCTTTGGCGGGTAGCAGTTCGCGAGCCCGCTTGCATGCTCGTGCGAATTGAAAAACTGTAATGTTTCCTCCATCGAAGTGGGGAACGGTTTCTACTGCGTCTTTCAGTGTAATTCGTCCATACTCGCGGGATGAATAATAATCCGTCTTTTCCACGATTTTATGCAGTGGGTTCGGGGTTTCAGACGTCGAGGTGTGATCGGATACGTGGGAGTTTGCTGGGCCTCCCAGTTTTTCGATAATTGACTGCATCTTTCTTAATTGTTTAGCCATCCCCTCGATGACAGTGAGATTCGACGCAGGTTCAAGTTTGACCTCGGGAACTGGAACAGGTACATTGTGCTTGGCGAGTAGTTCTTGGTGCTTGAGTAGCATCTCTTTAAATTGTTCCAACAGGGTAATCTCCCTCGTTGGATCCTCGACAGGAAGAATCGGTTCCTCTAGTACGCTGTTGCTTCGCTCTGAATGCTGAGACATCGTGTGAGCGGAAAATTATATGAATTGCGGCAATTGTGGGTGCTTCGTTGAGCAATTCAAATCCCACCGAGCTGTCACCAATTTGTTACGTCTCACGCGGGGTCCGCGAAGACGTTACGTTTTTACGCGTGCGAATTTATTTCGATGTTTACGGTTCGTTGCGACGTAGGACGAGTTACGTCGTTCCGTCGTCAGAGAGAGAATGTCGGGATGGGATCCCCGGTCGGCTGGACCTAGTCCGCCTGGGCCGTGAATTGGAGTACGCACACGCAAACGGCTGGACCAAGTCCGCCAAGATTGTGGGTGGGTACGGTAGGTCGAACGGCTGGACCCAGTCCGCCTAGTTCGAGGAAAATTGGAGACTTCACAAACGGCTAGACCTAGTCCGCCAAGATTGTGGTAGGTGAGGGAACTCGAACGGCTAGACCCAATCCGCCTAGTTCGAGGGAAATTGAAGGACGCACAAACGGCTGGACCCAGTCCGCCAGGAATGTGGTAGTGGGGGAGCTCGAGAGGCTAGATCCAGTCCGCCGTGCTCGAACGTGTAGGTATATGACAGGGGTGAAAAAGTGGTTGGCGACTCCTCTCACGACTAAGGTTCTTGATACACGCACGTTCGCACACGCAAATGAATTTATTCTGTGCTGGTCCGCACGCAGCAATATCGACGTATAAGGGGATTAGGAAGGAGGTGGTGTATCCTCTCAGTTTGAGTTCCAGAACTACAAATAGTTCAAAGTGCTCTCGGTTTCATCATCGAGAATGATGGAAGAAGGTAAATGGTTAAAAGGTTGGATTGAGGAAAGTGAACGCGAACAGTCGTTGCACTGGATGGTGCACCGGAGAATTCTGACTTCAGACTTCAGCTGACTCGTGACTTCGACTGACTCCTGACTTCGACTGACTCCTGACTTCGACTGACTTCGACTGACTTCTGACTTCAACTGGTTTCGACTGATCCCTGAGTTCAACTAACTTCGTAGGTGTCCAGCTGCTTCCCTTATAGTCCAACGTTGGTGGAAGGGGGTAGTCCCAATCACATGTCAAGTTGTTCCAGTGGAAGGGGTAGTGGATCACTGGAGGTGGATCGACGTTCCTGCGTCTAAGTCCTTTATCGTATTTTGTGAAATAATTCTGTTCTGAGACTATGTCCTTATCGTATTTCGTGAAATAATTCTGTTCTGAGACTATGTCCTTTATCGTATTTCGTGAAATAATTCAGTTCTCAGACTATGTTCTTATCGTATTTCGTGAAATAATTCTGTTCTCAGACTATGTCCTTATCGTATTTCGTGAAATAATTCTGTTCTCAGACTATGTCTTTATCGTATTTCGTGAGATAATTCAGGTGCAGGAATGGTGTTGTCGGTTCGAACTGTCGACTACTAATAATCGATTTGATCCGCTGTCTCGATGATTTCGACTTCTGGTGGGGGTTGCGACGTAGTGGGTTCACTAGACTGGAACGGACCGTATCAATAGGGAAACGGTCCCTTGAAACTTTATTCTTGTGAGATTTGAAATAGTGGCGTATGAATGAGGGGCAGGCCCCTTAAAAATATACCACAGGAACGGCCTGGGCTTGTAAGAGCAGGACGGACTGTGGTGACGAACGTCACACACTGCATATTACGTTATATTATAAGTATTTTCAATGACAGACTGCATATTACATTATTTTATAATGTATTTTCAATGGTAGACTGCATATTACGTTATATTATAAGGTATTTTCAATGATACACTGCATATTACATTACATTATAAGGTATTTTCAATGATACACTGCATATTACGTTATATTATAAACTATTTTCAATGAATCACGGCATATTACGTTATATTATAAGGTATTTTCAATGATACACTGCATATTACGTTATATTATTAGGTATTTTCAATGATAGACTGCATATCACGTTATATTATAAGGTATTATCATTGATACACTGCATATTACGTTATATTATAAGTATTTTCAATGGTATACTGCATATTACGTTATTTTATAAGGTATTTTTAATGATACACTACAAATTACGATATATTATAAGGTATTTTCAATGATACACTGCATATTACGTTGTATTATAAGGTATTTTCATTGATAGACTAGAATTACAATATATTCTGAGGTATTTTCAATGATACACTGCATATTACGTTTTATTATAAGGTATTTTCAATGATACACTGCATATTACGTTATATTATAAGGTATTTTCAATGATACACTGCATATTACGTTATATTATAATGTATTTTCAATGATGCACTGCATATTACGTTATACTATATGGTATTTTCAATGATACACTACAAATTACGATATATTATAAGGTATTTTCAATGATACACTGCATATTACGTTGTATTATAAGGTATTTTCATTGATAGACTAGAATTACCATATATTCTAAGGTATTTTCAATGATACACTGCATATTACGTTATATTATATGGTATTTTCAATGATACACTGCATATGACGTTATATTATAAGATGTTTTCAATGATAAACTATATATTACGATATATTATATGGTATTTTCAATGATACACTGCATATTACATTATATTATAAGGTATTTTCATTGATACACTACAAATTACCATATATTATAAGGTATTTTCAATGATACACTGCATATTACATTAAATCATAAGGTATTTTCAATGATACACTGCATATTACGTTATATTATAAGGTATTTTCAATGAAACAATGTATATTACGTTATGTTATAAGGTATTGTCAATGATAAACTACTATATATTATATTGTATTTTCAATAGTACACTGCATATTACGTTATATTATAAGGTATTTTCAATGATACACTGCATATTACGTTATATTATAAGGTATTTTCAATGATACACTGCATATTACGTTATATTATAAGGTATTTTCAATGATAAACTACTATATATTATAAGGTATTTTCATTGATACACTGCATATTACGTTATATTATAAGTATTTTCAATGACAGACTGCATATTACATTATTTTATAATGTATTTTCAATGATACACTGCATATTACGTTATATTATAAACTATTTTCAATGAATCACGGCATATTACGTTATATTATAAGGTATTTTCAATGATACACTGCATATTACGTTATATTATTAGGTATTTTCAATGATAGACTGCATATCACGTTATATTATAAGGTATTATCATTGATACACTGCATATTACGTTATATTATAAGTATTTTCAATGGTATACTGCATATTACGTTATTTTATAAGGTATTTTTAATGATATATATCATATTACGTTATATTATAAGGTATTTTCAATGACAGACTGCATATTACATTATTTTATAAGGTATTTTCAATGATACACTGCATATTACGTTATATTATAAGGTATTTTCAATGACAGACTACATATTACATTATTTTATAGTGTATTTTCAATGGTAGACTGCATATTACGATACATTATAAGGTATTTTCAACGATACACTGCATATTACGTTATATTATAAGGTATTTTCAATGATGCACTGCATATTACGTTATACTATATGGTATTTTCAATGATACACTACAAATTACGATATATTATAAGGTATTTTCAATGATACACTGCATATTACGTTGTATTATAAGGTATTTTCATTGATAGACTAGAATTACAATATATTCTGAGGTATTTTCAATGATACACTGCATATTACGTTTTATTATAAGGTATTTTCAATGATACACTGCATATTACGTTATATTATAAGGTATTTTCAATGATACACTGCATATTACGTTATATTATAATGTATTTTCAATGATGCACTGCATATTACGTTATACTATATGGTATTTTCAATGATACACTACAAATTACGATATATTATAAGGTATTTTCAATGATACACTGCATATTACGTTGTATTATAAGGTATTTTCATTGATAGACTAGAATTACCATATATTCTAAGGTATTTTCAATGATACACTGCATATTACGTTATATTATATGGTATTTTCAATGATACACTGCATATTACGTTATATTATAAAGTATTTTCAATGATAAACTATATATTACGATATATTATATGGTATTTTCAATGATACACTGCATATTACGTTATATTATTAGGTATTTTCAATGATAGACTGCATATCACGTTATAATATAAGGTATTTTCAATGATACACTGCATATTACATTATTTTATAAGGTATTTTCAATGATACACTGCATATTACGTTATATTATAAGTATTTTCAATGGTATACTGCATATTACGTTATTTTATAAGGTATTTTTCATGATAGGCTGCATACTACGTTATATAATAAGGTATTTTCAATGATACACTGCATATTACATTACATTATAAGGTATTTTCAATGATACACTGTATATTACGTTATATTACAAGGTATTTTCAATGATAGACTGCATATTACATTATATTAAAAGGAATTTTCAATGATACACTGCATATTACATTATAATATAAGGTATTTTCAATGATTCACTGCATATTACGTTATATTATAAGGTATTTTCAATGATAGACTGCATATTACATTAGATTATAAAGTATTTTCAATGGTACACTGCATATTACATTATTTTATAAGGTATTTTTCATGATAGGCTGCATACTACGTTATATAATAAGGTATTTTCAATGATACACTGCATATTACATTACATTATAAGGTATTTTCAATGATACACTGTATATTACGTTATATTACAAGGTATTTTCAATGATAGACTGCATATTACATTATATTAAAAGGAATTTTCAATGATAAACTGCATATTAGGTTATATTATGAGGTATTTTCAATGATACACTGCATATTACGTTATATTATAAGGTATTTTCAATGATAGACTGCATATTACATTAGATTATAAGGTATTTTCAATGATACACTGCATATTACGATATATTATGAGGTATTTTCAATGATACACTGCATATTACGTTATATTATAAGGTATTTTCAATGATAGACTGCATATTACATTATATTATAAGGTATTTTCAATGATAGACTACATATTACGTTATATTATGAGGTATTTTCAATGATACACTGCATATTACGTTATATTAGCAGGTATTTTCAATGATACACTGCATATTACATTATATTATAAGGTATTTTCAATGATACACTGCATATTACGTTATATTAGCAGGTATTTTCAATGATACACTGCATATTACATTATATAATAAGGTATTTTCAATGATACACTGCATATTACTTTATATATAGGAGGTATTTTCAATGATACACTGCATATTACGTTATATTAGCAGGTATTTTCAATGATACACTGCATATTACATTATATTATAAGGTATTTTCAATGATAGACTGCATATTACATTATATTATAAGGTATTTTCATTGATAGACTAGAATTACCATATATTCTAAGGTATTTTCAATGATACACTACAAATTACATTATATTATAAGGAATTTTCAATGATAGACTGCATATTACGTTATATTATAAACTATTTTCAATGATACACTGCATATTACGTTATATTATAAGGTATTTTCAATGATACACTGCATATTAAGTTATATTATAAGGTATTCTCATTGATACACTGCATATTAAGTTATATTATAAGGTATTTTCAATGATACACTGCATATTACATTATATTATAAGGTATTTTCAATGATAGACTGCATATTACATTATATTATAAGGTATTTTCAATGATAGACTGCATATTACGTTATATTATAAACTATTTTCAATGATACACTGCATATTACGTTATATTAGCAGGTATTTTCAATGATAGACTCCATATTACATTATATTATAAGGTATTATCAATGATAGACTGCATATTACGTTATATTATGAGGTATTTTCAATGATACACTGCATATTACGTTATATTAGCATGTATTTTCAATGATACACTGCATATTACATTATATTATAAGGTATTTTCAATGATAGACTGCATATTACGTTATATTATAAGGTATTTTCAATGATAGACTCCATATTACATTATATTATAAGGTATTTTCAATGATAGACTGCATATTACGTTATATTATCAGGTATTTTCAATGATACACTGCATATTACGCTATATTAGCATGTATTTTCAATGATACACTGTATATTACATTATATTATAAGGTATTTTCAATGATAGACTGCATATTACATTATATTATAAGGTATTTTCAATGATAGACTGCATATTACGTTATATTATAAACTATTTTCAATGAATCACTGCATATTACGTTATATTATAAGGTATTTTCAATGATACACTGCATATTACGTTATATTATTAGGTATTTTCAATGATAGACTGCATATCACGTTATAATATAAGGTATTTTCAATGATACACTGCATATTACATTATTTTATAAGGTATTTTCAATGATACACTGCATATTACGTTATAATATAAGGTATTTTCAATGATTCACTGCATATTACGTTATATTATCAGGTATTTTCAATGATACACTGCATATTACATTATATTACAAGGTATTTTCAATGATAGACTGCATATTACATTATATTAAAAGGAATTTTCAATGATAAACTGCATATTAGGTTATATTATGAGGTATTTTCAATGATACACTGCATATTACGTTATATTATAAGGTATTTTCAATGATAGACTGCATATTACATTAGATTATAAGGTATTTTCAATGATACACTGCATATTACTTTATATTATGAGGTATTTTCAATGATACACTGCCTATTACGTTATATTAGCAGGTATTTTCAATGATACACTGCATATTACGTTATATTATAAGGTATTTTCAATGATAGACTGCATATTACATTATATTATAAGGTATTTTCATTGATAGACTAGAATTACCATATATTCTAAGGTATTTTCAATGATACACTACAAATTACATTATATTATAAGGAATTTTCAATGATAGACTGCATATTACGTTATATTATAAACTATTTTCAATGATACACTGCATATTACGTTATATTATAAGGTATTTTCAATGATACACTGCATATTAAGTTATATTATAAGGTATTCTCATTGATACACTGCATATTAAGTTATATTATAAGGTATTTTCAATGATACACTGCATATTACATTATATTATAAGGTATTTTCAATGATAGACTGCATATTACATTATATTATAAGGTATTTTCAATGATAGACTGCATATTACGTTATATTATAAACTATTTTCAATGATACACTGCATATTACGTTATATTAGAAGGTATTTTCAATGATAGACTCCATATTACATTATATTATAAGGTATTATCAATGATAGACTGCATATTACGTTATATTATGAGGTATTTTCAATGATACACTGCATATTACGTTATATTATAAGGTATTTTCAATGATAGACTGCATATTACGTTATATTATAAGGTATTCTCATTGATACACTGCATATTAAGTTATATTATAAGGTATTTTCAATGATACACTGCATATTACGTTATATTATTAGGTATTTTCAATGATAGACTGCATATCACGTTATATTATAAGGTATTTTCAATGATACACTGCATATTACATTATTTTATAAGGTATTTTCAATGATACACTGCATATTACATTATATTATAAGGTATTTTCAATGATTCACTGCATATTACGTTATATTATAAGGTATTTTCAATGATAGACTGCATATTACATTAGATTATAAAGTATTTTCAATGGTACACTGCATATTACATTATTTTATAAGGTATTTTTCATGATAGACTGCATACTACGTTATATTATAAGGTATTTTCAATGATACACTGCATATTACATTACATTATAAGGTATTTTCAATGATACACTGTATATTACGTTATATTATAAGGTTTTTTCAGTGATTCACTGAATATCACGTTATATTATAAGGTATTTTCAATGATAGACTGCATATTAAGTTATATTATAAGGTATTTTCAATGATAGACTGCAAATATTACGTTATATTATAAGGTATTTTCAATGATTCACTGCATATTACGTTATATTATAAGGTATTTTCAATGATAGACTGCATATTACATTATATTATAAGGTATTTTCAATGATACACTGCATATTACGTTATATTATAAGGTATTTTCAATGATAGACTGCATATTACATTAGATTATAAGGTATTTTCAATGATACACTGCATATTACGTTATATTATGAGGTATTTTCAATGATACACTGCCTATTACGTTATATTAGCAGGTATTTTCAATGATACACTGCATATTACAGTATATTATAAGGTATTTTCAATGATAGACTGCATATTACATTATATTATAAGGTATTTTCATTGATAGACTAGAATTACCATATATTCTAAGGTATTTTCAATGATACACTACAAATTACATTATATTATAAGGAATTTTCAATGATAGACTGCATATTACGTTATATTATAAACTATTTTCAATGATACACTGCATATTACGTTATATTATAAGGTATTTTCAATGATACACTGCATATTAAGTTATATTATAAGGTATTCTCATTGATACACTGCATATTAAGTTATATTATAAGGTATTTTCAATGATACACTGCATATTACATTATATTATAAGGTATTTTCAATGATAGACTGCATATTACATTATATTATAAGGTATTTTCAATGATAGACTGCATATTACGTTATATTATAAACTATTTTCAATGATACACTGCATATTACGTTATATTAGCAGGTATTTTCAATGATAGACTCCATATTACATTATATTATAAGGTATTATCAATGATAGACTGCATATTACGTTATATTATGAGGTATTTTCAATGATACACTGCATATTACGTTATATTATAAGGTATTTTCAATGATAGACTGCATATTACGTTATATTATAAGGTATTCTCATTGATACACTGCATATTAAGTTATATTATAAGGTATTTTCAATGATACACTGCATATTACGTTATATTATTAGGTATTTTCAATGATAGACTGCATATCACGTTATATTATAAGGTATTTTCAATGATACACTGCATATTACATTATTTTATAAGGTATTTTCAATGATACACTGCATATTACATTATAATATAAGGTATTTTCAATGATTCACTGCATATTACGTTATATTATAAGGTATTTTCAATGATAGACTGCATATTACATTAGATTATAAAGTATTTTCAATGGTACACTGCATATTACATTATTTTATAAGGTATTTTTCATGATAGACTGCATACTACGTTATATTATAAGGTATTTTCAATGATACACTGCATATTACATTACATTATAATGTATTTTCAATGATACACTGTATATTACGTTATATTATAAGGTTTTTTCAGTGATTCACTGAATATCACGTTATATTATAAGGTATTTTCAATGATAGACTGCATATTAAGTTATATTATAAGGTATTTTCAATGATAGACTGCAAATATTACGTTATATTATAAGGTATTTTCAATGATAGACTGCATATTACGTTATATCATGAGGTATTTTCAATGTTACACTGCATATTACGTTATATTAGCATGTATTTTCAATGATACAATGCATATTACATTATATTATAAGGTATTTTCAATGATACACTGCATATTACATTATATTATAAGGTATTTTCAATGATACACTGCATATTACGTTATATTATGATGTATTTTCAATGAATCACGGCATATTACGTTATATTATAAGGTATTTTCAATGATACACTGCATATTACGTTATATTATAAACTATTTTCAATGAATCACTGCATATTACGTTATATTATAAGGTATTTTCTATGATACACTGCATACTACGTTATATTATGATGTATTTTCAATGAATCACGGCATATTACGTTATATTATAAGGTATTTTCAATGATACACTGCATATTACGTTATATTATAAACTATTTTCAATGAATCACTGCATATTACGTTATATTATAAGGTATTTTCTATGATACACTGCATATTACGTTATATTATGATGTATTTTCAATGAATCACGGCATATTACGTTATATTATAAGGTATTTTCAATGATACACTGCATATTACGTTATATTATAAACTATTTTCAATGAATCACTGCATATTACGTTATATTATAAGGTATTTTCAATGATACACTGCATACTACGTTATATTATTAGGTATTTTCAATGATAGACTGCATATTACGTTATATTATAAGGTATTTTCAATGATACACTGCATATTACATTATTTTATAAGGTATTTTCAATGATACACTGCATATTACATTATAATATAAGGTATTTTCAATGATTCACTGCATATTACGTTATATTATAAGGTATTTTCAATGATAGACTGCATATTACATTATATTATAAGGTATTTTCAATGATACACTGCATATTACGTTATATTATGAGGTATTTTCAATGATACACTGCATATTACGTTATATTATAAGGTATTTTCAATGATACACTGCATATTACGTTATATTATAAACTATTTTCAATGAATCACTGCATATTACGTTATATTATAAGGTATTTTCAATGATACACTGCATATTACGTTATATTATTAGGTATTTTCAATGATAGACTGCATATCACGTTATATTATAAGGTATTTTCAATGATACACTGCATATTACATTATTTTATAAGGTATTTTCAATGATACACTGCATATTACATTATAATATAAGGTATTTTCAATGATTCACTGCATATTACATTATATTATAAGGTATTTTCAATGATAGACTGCATATTACATTATATTATAAGGTATTTTCAATGATAGACTGCATATTACGTTATATTATAAACTATTTTCAATGATACACTGCATATTACGTTATATTAGCAGGTATTTTCAATGATAGACTCCATATTACATTATATTATAAGGTATTATCAACGATAGACTGCATATTACGTTATATTATGAGGTATTTTCAATGATACACTGCATATTACGTTATATTATAAGGTATTTTCAATGATAGACTGCATATTACGTTATATTATAAGGTATTTTCATTGATACACTGCATATTAAGTTATATTATAAGGTATTTTCAATGATACACTGCATATTACGTTATATTATTAGGTATTTTCAATGATAGACTGCATATCACGTTATATTATAAGGTATTTTCAATGATACACTGCATATTACATTATTTTATAAGGTATTTTCAATGATACACTGCATATTACATTATAATATAAGGTATTTTCAATGATTCACTGCATATTACGTTATATTATAAGGTATTTTCAATGATAGACTGCATATTACATTAGATTATAAAGTATTTTCAATGGTACACTGCATATTACATTATTTTATAAGGTATTTTTCATGATAGACTGCATACTACGTTATATTATAAGGTATTTTCAATGATACACTGCATATTACATTACATTATAATGTATTTTCAATGATACACTGTATATTACGTTATATTATAAGGTTTTTTCAGTGATTCACTGAATATCACGTTATATTATAAGGTATTTTCAATGATAGACTGCATATTAAGTTATATTATAAGGTATTTTCAATGATAGACTGCAAATATTACGTTATATTATAAGGTATTTTCAATGATAGACTGCATATTACGTTATATTATCAGGTATTTTCAATGATACACTGCATATTACGCTATATTAGCATGTATTTTCAATGATACACTGTATATTACATTATATTATAAGGCATTTTCAATGATAGACTGCATATTACATTATATTATAAGGTATTTTCAATGATAGACTGCATATTACATTATATTATAAGGTATTTTCAATGATACACTGCATATTACGTTATATTATGAGGTATTTTCAATGAATCACGGCATATTACGTTATATTATAAGGTATTTTCAATGATACACTGCATATTACGTTATATTATAAACTATTTTCAATGAATCACTGCATATTACGTTATATTATAAGGTATTTTCTATGATACACTGCATATTACGTTATATTATTAGGTATTTTCAATGATAGACTGCATATCACGTTATATTATAAGGTATTTTCAATGATACACTGCATATTACATTATTTTATAAGGTATTTTCAATGATACACTGCATATTACATTATATTATAAGGTATTTTCAATGATTCACTGCATATTACATTATATTATAAGGTATTTTCAATGATAGACTGCATATTACATTATATTATAAGGTATTTTCAATGATAGACTGCATATTACGTTATATTATAAACTATTTTCAATGATACACTGCATATTACGTTATAATATAAGGTATTTTCAATGATAGACTCCATATTACATTATATTATAAGGTATTATCAACGATAGACTGCATATTACGTTATATTATGAGGTATTTTCAATGATACACTGCATATTACGTTATATTATAAGGTATTTTCAATGATAGACTGCATATTACGTTATATTATAAGGTATTCTCATTGATACACTGCATATTAAGTTATATTATAAGGTATTTTCAATGATACACTGCATATTACGTTATATTATTAGGTATTTTCAATGATAGACTGCATATCACGTTATATTATAAGGTATTTTCAATGATACACTGCATATTACATTATTTTATAAGGTATTTTCAATGATACACTGCATATTACATTATATAATAAGGTATTTTCAATGATTCACTGCATATTACGTTATATTATAAGGTATTTTCAATGATAGACTGCATATTACATTAGATTATAAAGTATTTTCAATGGTACACTGCATATTACATTATTTTATAAGGTATTTTTCATGATAGACTGCATACTACGTTATATTATAAGGTATTTTCAATGATACACTGCATATTACATTACATTATAATGTATTTTCAATGATACACTGTATATTACGTTATATTATAAGGTTTTTTCAGTGATTCACTGAATATCACGTTATATTATAAGGTATTTTCAATGATAGACTGCATATTAAGTTATATTATAAGGTATTTTCAATGATAGACTGCAAATATTACGTTATATTATAAGGTATTTTCAATGATAGACTGCATATTACGTTATATCATGAGGTATTTTCAATGTTACACTGCATATTACGTTATATTAGCATGTATTTTCAATGATACAATGCATATTACATTATATTATAAGGTATTTTCAATGATAGACTGCATATTACGTTATATTATAAGGTATTTTCAATGATACACTGCATATTACGTTATATTATGATGTATTTTCAATGAATCACGGCATATTACGTTATATTATAAGGTATTTTCAATGATACACTGCATATTACGTTATATTATAAACTATTTTCAATGAATCACTGCATATTACGTTATATTATAAGGTATTTTCTATGATACACTGCATACTACGTTATATTATGATGTATTTTCAATGAATCACGGCATATTACGTTATATTATAAGGTATTTTCAATGATACACTGCATATTACGTTATATTATAAACTATTTTCAATGAATCACTGCATATTACGTTATATTATAAGGTATTTTCTATGATACACTGCATATTACGTTATATTATGATGTATTTTCAATGAATCACGGCATATTACGTTATATTATAAGGTATTTTCAATGATACACTGCATATTACGTTATATTATAAACTATTTTCAATGAATCACTGCATATTACGTTATATTATAAGGTATTTTCTATGATACACTGCATACTACGTTATATTATTAGGTATTTTCAATGATAGACTGCATATCACGTTATATTATAAGGTATTTTCAATGATACACTGCATATTACATTATTTTATAAGGTATTTTCAATGATACACTGCATATTACATTATAATATAAGGTATTTTCAATGATTCACTGCATATTACGTTATATTATAAGGTATTTTCAATGATAGACTGCATATTACATTATATTATAAGGTATTTTCAATGATACACTGCATATTACGTTATATTATGAGGTATTTTCAATGAATCACGGCATATTACGTTATATTATAAGGTATTTTCAATGATAGACTGCATATTACGTTATATTATAAGGTATTTTCAATGATAGACTCCATATTACATTATATTATAAGGTATTTTCAATGATAGACTGCATATTACGTTATATTATCAGGTATTTTCAATGATACACTGCATATTACGCTATATTAGCATGTATTTTCAATGATACACTGTATATTACATTATATTATAAGGCATTTTCAATGATAGACTGCATATTACATTATATTATAAGGTATTTTCAATGATAGACTGCATATTACGTTATATTATAAACTATTTTCAATGAATCACTGCATATTACGTTATATTATAAGGTATTTTCAATGATACACTGCATATTACGTTATATTATTAGGTATTTTCAATGATAGACTGCATATCACGTTATATTATAAGGTATTTTCAATGATACACTGCATATTACATTATTTTATAAGGTATTTTCAATGATACACTGCATATTACATTATAATATAAGGTATTTTCAATGATTCACTGCATATTACGTTATATTATAAGGTATTTTCAATGATAGACTGCATATTACATTATATTATAAGGTATTTTCAATGATAGACTGCATATTACGTTATATTATGAGGTATTTTCAATGATACACTGCATATTACGTTATATTAGCAGGTATTTTCAATGATACACTGCATATTCCATTATATTATAAGGTATTTTCAATGATACACTGCATATTACGTTATATTATTAGGTATTTTCAATGATAGACTGCATATCACGTTATAATATAAGGTATTTTCAATGATACACTGCATATTACATTATTTTATAAGGTATTTTCAATGATACACTGCATATTACGTTATAATATAAGGTATTTTCAATGATTCACTGCATATTACGTTATATTATCAGGTATTTTCAATGATACACTGCATATTACATTATATTACAAGGTATTTTCAATGATAGACTGCATATTACATTATATTATAAGGAATTTTCAATGATAGACTGCATATTAGGTTATATTATGAGGTATTTTCAATGATACACTGCATATTACGTTATATTATAAGGTATTTTCAATGATAGACTGCATATTACATTAGATTATAAGGTATTTTCAATGATACACTGCATATTACTTTATATTATGAGGTATTTTCAATGATACACTGCATATTACGTTATATTAGCAGGTATTTTCAATGATACACTGCATATTACATTATATTATAAGGTATTTTCAATGATAGACTGCATATTACATTATATTATAAGGTATTTTCATTGATAGACTAGAATTACCATATATTCTAAGGTATTTTCAATGATACACTACAAATTACATTATATTATAAGGAATTTTCAATGATAGACTGCATATTACGTTATATTATAAACTATTTTCAATGATACACTGCATATTACGTTATATTATAAGGTATTTTCAATGATACACTGCATATTAAGTTATATTATAAGGTATTCTCATTGATACACTGCATATTAAGTTATATTATAAGGTATTTTCAATGATACACTGCATATTACATTATATTATAAGGTATTTTCAATGATAGACTGCATATTACATTATATTATAAGGTATTTTCAATGATAGACTGCATATTACGTTATATTATAAACTATTTTCAATGATACACTGCATATTAAGTTATATTATCAGGTATTTTCAATGATAGACGCCATATTACATTATATTATAAGGTATTATCAATGATAGACTGCATATTACGTTATATTATGAGGTATTTTCAATGATACACTGCATATTACGTTATATTATAAGGTATTTTCAATGATAGACTGCATATTACGTTATATTATAAGGTATTCTCATTGATACACTGCATATTAAGTTATATTATAAGGTATTTTCAATGATACACTGCATATTACGTTATATTATTAGGTATTTTCAATGATAGACTGCATATCACGTTATATTATAAGGTATTTTCAATGATACACTGCATATTACATTATTTTATAAGGTATTTTCAATGATACACTGCATATTACATTATAATATAAGGTATTTTCAATGATACACTGCATATTACGTTATATTATAAGGTATTTTCAATGATAGACTGCATATTACATTAGATTATAAAGTATTTTCAATGGTACACTGCATATTACATTATTTTATAAGGTATTTTTCATGATAGACTGCATACTACGTTATATTATAAGGTATTTTCAATGATACACTGCATATTACATTATATTATAAGGTATTTTCAATGATACACTGTATATTACGTTATATTATAAGGTTTTTTCAGTGATTCACTGAATATCACGTTATATTATAAGGTATTTTCAATGATAGACTGCATATTAAGTTATATTATAAGGTATTTTCAATGATAGACTGCAAATATTACGTTATATTATAAGGTATTTTCAATGATTCACTGCATATTACGTTATATTATAAGGTATTTTCAATGATAGACTGCATATTACATTATATTATAAGGTATTTTCAATGATACACTGCATATTACGTTATATTATAAGGTATTTTCAATGATAGACTGCATATTACATTAGATTATAAGGTATTTTCAATGATACACTGCATATTACGTTATATTATAAGGTATTTTCAATGATACACTGCCTATTACGTTATATTAGCAGGTATTTTCAATGATACACTGCATATTACAGTATATTATAAGGTATTTTCAATGATAGACTGCATATTACATTATATTATAAGGTATTTTCATTGATAGACTAGAATTACCATATATTCTAAGGTATTTTCAATGATACACTACAAATTACATTATATTATAAGGAATTTTCAATGATAGACTGCATATTACGTTATATTATAAACTATTTTCAATGATACACTGCATATTACGTTATATTATAAGGTATTTTCAATGATACACTGCATATTAAGTTATATTATAAGGTATTCTCATTGATACACTGCATATTAAGTTATATTATAAGGTATTTTCAATGATACACTGCATATTACATTATATTATAAGGTATTTTCAATGATAGACTGCATATTACATTATATTATAAGGTATTTTCAATGATAGACTGCATATTACGTTATATTATAAACTATTTTCAATGATACACTGCATATTACGTTATATTATAAGGTATTTTCAATGATAGACTCCATATTACATTATATTATAAGGTATTATCAATGATAGACTGCATATTACGTTATATTATGAGGTATTTTCAATGATACACTGCATATTACGTTATATTATAAGGTATTTTCAATGATAGACTGCATATTACGTTATATTATAAGGTATTTTCATTGATACACTGCATATTAAGTTATATTATAAGGTATTTTCAATGATACACTGCATATTACGTTATATTATTAGGTATTTTCAATGATAGACTGCATATCACGTTATATTATAAGGTATTTTCAATGATACACTGCATATTACATTATTTTATAAGGTATTTTCAATGATACACTGCATATTACATTATAATATAAGGTATTTTCAATGATTCACTGCATATTACGTTATATTATAAGGTATTTTCAATGATAGACTGCATATTACATTAGATTATAAAGTATTTTCAATGGTACACTGCATATTACATTATTTTATAAGGTATTTTTCATGATAGACTGCATACTACGTTATATTATAAGGTATTTTCAATGATACACTGCATATTACGTTATATTATAATGTATTTTCAATGATACACTGTATATTACGTTATATTATAAGGTTTTTTCAGTGATTCACTGAATATCACGTTATATTATAAGGTATTTTCAATGATAGACTGCATATTAAGTTATATTATAAGGTATTTTCAATGATAGACTGCAAATATTACGTTATATTATAAGGTATTTTCAATGATAGACTGCATATTACGTTATATCATGAGGTATTTTCAATGTTACACTGCATATTACGTTATATTAGCATGTATTTTCAATGATACAATGCATATTACATTATATTATAAGGTATTTTCAATGATAGACTGCATATTACATTATATTATAAGGTATTTTCAATGATACACTGCATATTACGTTATATTATGATGTATTTTCAATGAATCACGGCATATTACGTTATATTATAAGGTATTTTCAATGATACACTGCATATTACGTTATATTATAAACTATTTTCAATGAATCACTGCATATTACGTTATATTATAAGGTATTTTCTATGATACACTGCATACTACGTTATATTATGATGTATTTTCAATGAATCACGGCATATTACGTTATATTATAAGGTATTTTCAATGATACACTGCATATTACGTTATATTATAAACTATTTTCAATGAATCACTGCATATTACGTTATATTATAAGGTATTTTCTATGATACACTGCATATTACGTTATATTATGATGTATTTTCAATGAATCACGGCATATTACGTTATATTATAAGGTATTTTCAATGATACACTGCATATTACGTTATATTATAAACTATTTTCAATGAATCACTGCATATTACGTTATATTATAAGGTATTTTCTATGATACACTGCATACTACGTTATATTATTAGGTATTTTCAATGATAGACTGCATATCACGTTATATTATAAGGTATTTTCAATGATACACTGCATATTACATTATTTTATAAGGTATTTTCAATGATACACTGCATATTACATTATAATATAAGGTATTTTCAATGATTCACTGCATATTACGTTATATTATAAGGTATTTTCAATGATAGACTGCATATTACATTATATTATAAGGTATTTTCAATGATACACTGCATATTACGTTATATTATGAGGTATTTTCAATGAATCACGGCATATTACGTTATATTATAAGGTATTTTCAATGATACACTGCATATTACGTTATATTATAAACTATTTTCAATGAATCACTGCATATTACGTTATATTATAAGGTATTTTCAATGATACACTGCATATTACGTTATATTATTAGGTATTTTCAATGATAGACTGCATATCACGTTATATTATAAGGTATTTTCAATGATACACTGCATATTACATTATTTTATAAGGTATTTTCAATGATACACTGCATATTACATTATAATATAAGGTATTTTCAATGATTCACTGCATATTACATTATATTATAAGGTATTTTC
The DNA here is from genome assembly GCA_916610255.1 of Lasioglossum lativentre. Lineage (NCBI taxonomy): Eukaryota > Metazoa > Arthropoda > Insecta > Hymenoptera > Halictidae > Lasioglossum > Lasioglossum lativentre. The sequence continues at coordinate 178,206 of CAKAJI010000666.1, read as the reverse complement.
AATGATAGACTGCATATTACATTATATTATAAGGTATTTTCAATGATAGACTGCATATTACGTTATATTATAAACTATTTTCAATGATACACTGCATATTACGTTATATTAGCAGGTATTTTCAATGATACACTGCATATTACATTATATTATAAGGTATTATCAATGATAGACTGCATATTACGTTATATTATGAGGTATTTTCAATGATACACTGCATATTACGTTATATTATAAGGTATTTTCAATGATAGACTGCATATTACGTTATATTATAAGGTATTTTCAATGATACACTGCATATTAAGTTATATTATAAGGTATTTTCAATGATACACTGCATATTACGTTATATTATTAGGTATTTTCAATGATAGACTGCATATCACGTTATATTATAAGGTATTTTCAATGATACACTGCATATTACATTATTTTATAAGGTATTTTCAATGATACACTGCATATTACATTATATAATAAGGTATTTTCAATGATTCACTGCATATTACGTTATATTATAAGGTATTTTCAATGATAGACTGCATATTACATTAGATTATAAAGTATTTTCAATGGTACACTGCATATTACATTATTTTATAAGGTATTTTTCATGATAGACTGCATACTACGTTATATTATAAGGTATTTTCAATGATACACTGCATATTACGTTATATTATAATGTATTTTCAATGATACACTGTATATTACGTTATATTATAAGGTTTTTTCAGTGATTCACTGAATATCACGTTATATTATAAGGTATTTTCAATGATAGACTGCATATTAAGTTATATTATAAGGTATTTTCAATGATAGACTGCAAATATTACGTTATATTATAAGGTATTTTCAATGATAGACTGCATATTACGTTATATTATGAGGTATTTTAAATGTTACACTGCATATTACGTTATATTAGCATGTATTTTCAATGATACAATGCATATTACATTATATTATAAGGTATTTTCAATGATAGACTGCATATTACATTATATTATAAGGTATTTTCAATGATACACTGCATATTACGTTATATTATGATGTATTTTCAATGAATCACGGCATATTACGTTATATTATAAGGTATTTTCAATGATACACTGCATATTACGTTATATTATAAACTATTTTCAATGAATCACTGCATATTACGTTATATTATAAGGTATTTTCTATGATACACTGCATACTACGTTATATTATGATGTATTTTCAATGAATCACGGCATATTACGTTATATTATAAGGTATTTTCAATGATACACTGCATATTACGTTATATTATAAACTATTTTCAATGAATCACTGCATATTACGTTATATTATAAGGTATTTTCTATGATACACTGCATATTACGTTATATTATGATGTATTTTCAATGAATCACGGCATATTACGTTATATTATAAGGTATTTTCAATGATACACTGCATATTACGTTATATTATAAACTATTTTCAATGAATCACTGCATATTACGTTATATTATAAGGTATTTTCAATGATACACTGCATACTACGTTATATTATTAGGTATTTTCAATGATAGACTGCATATCACGTTATATTATAAGGTATTTTCAATGATACACTGCATATTACATTATTTTATAAGGTATTTTCAATGATACACTGCATATTACATTATAATATAAGGTATTTTCAATGATTCACTGCATATTACGTTATATTATAAGGTATTTTCAATGATAGACTGCATATTACATTATATTATAAGGTATTTTCAATGATACACTGCATATTACGTTATATTATGAGGTATTTTCAATGAATCACGGCATATTACGTTATATTATAAGGTATTTTCAATGATACACTGCATATTACGTTATATTATAAACTATTTTCAATGAATCACTGCATATTACGTTATATTATAAGGTATTTTCTATGATACACTGCATATTACGTTATATTATTAGGTATTTTCAATGATAGACTGCATATCACGTTATATTATAAGGTATTTTCAATGATACACTGCATATTACATTATTTTATAAGGTATTTTCAATGATACACTGCATATTACATTATAATATAAGGTATTTTCAATGATTCACTGCATATTACGTTATATTATAAGGTATTTTCAATGATAGACTGCATATTACATTAGATTATAAAGTATTTTCAGTGGTACACTGCATATTACATTATTTTATAAAGTATTTTTCATGATAGACTGCATACTACGTTATATTATAAGGTATTTTCAATGATACACTGCATATTACATTACATTATAAGGTATTTTTCATGATAGACTGCATACTACGTTATATTATAAGGTATTTTCAATGATACACTGCATATTACATTACATTATAAGGTATTTTCAATGATACACTGTATATTACGTTATATTATAAGGTTTTTTCAGTGATTCACTGAATATCACGTTATATTATAAGGTATTTTCAATGATAGACTGCATATTAAGTTATATTATAAGGTATTTTCAATGATAGACTGCAAATATTACGTTATATTATAAGGTATTTTCAATGATTCACTGCATATTACGTTATATTATAAGGTATTTTCAATGATAGACTGCATATTACATTATATTATAAGGTATTTTCAATGATAGACTGCATATTACGTTATATCATGAGGTATTTTAAATGTTACACTGCATATTACGTTATATTAGCATGTATTTTCAATGATACAATGCATATTACATTATATTATAAGGTATTTTCAATGATAGACTGCATATTACATTATATTATAAGGTATTTTCAATGATACACTGCATATTACGTTATATTATGATGTATTTTCAATGAATCACGGCATATTACGTTATATTATAAGGTATTTTCAATGATACACTGCATATTACGTTATATTATAAACTATTTTCAATGAATCACTGCATATTACGTTATATTATAAGGTATTTTCTATGATACACTGCATACTACGTTATATTATTAGGTAGTTTCAATGATAGACTGCATATCACGTTATATTATAAGGTATTTTCAATGATACACTGCATATTACATTATTTTATAAGGTATTTTCAATGATACACTGCATATTACATTATAATATAAGGTATTTTCAATGATTCACTGCATATTACGTTATATTATAAGGTATTTTCAATGATAGACTGTATATTACGTTATATTATAAGGTTTTTTCAGTGATTCACTGAATATCACGTTATATTATAAGGTATTTTCAATGATAGACTGCATATTAAGTTATATTATAAGGTATTTTCAATGATAGACTGCAAATATTACGTTATATTATAAGGTATTTTCAATGATTCACTGCATATTACGTTATATTATAAGGTATTTTCAATGATAGACTGCATATTACATTATATTATAAGGTATTTTCAATGATAGACTGCATATTACGTTATATCATGAGGTATTTTCAATGTTACACTGCATATTACGTTATATTAGCATGTATTTTCAATGATACAATGCATATTACATTATATTATAAGGTATTTTCAATGATAGACTGCATATTACATTATATTATAAGGTATTTTCAATGATACACTGCATATTACGTTATATTATGAGGTATTTTCAATGAATCACGGCATATTACGTTATATTATAAGGTATTTTCAATGATACACTGCATATTACGTTATATTATAAACTATTTTCAATGAATCACTGCATATTACGTTATATTATAAGGTATTTTCTATGATACACTGCATATTACGTTATATTATTAGGTATTTTCAATGATAGACTGCATATCACGTTATATTATAAGGTATTTTCAATGATACACTGCATATTACATTATTTTATAAGGTATTTTCAATGATACACTGCATATTACATTATAATATAAGGTATTTTCAATGATTCACTGCATATTACGTTATATTATAAGGTATTTTCAATGATAGACTGCATATTACATTAGATTATAAAGTATTTTCAATGGTACACTGCATATTACATTATTTTATAAAGTATTTTTCATGATAGACTGCATACTACGTTATATTATAAGGTTTTTTCAGTGATTCACTGAATATCACGTTATATTATAAGGTATTTTCAATGATAGACTGCATATTAAGTTATATTATAAGGTATTTTCAATGATAGACTGCATATTACGTTATATTATAAGGTATTTTCAATGATTCACTGCATATTACGTTATATATTAAGGTACTTTCAATGATAGACTGCATATTACATTATATTATAAGGTATTTTCAATGATACACTGCATATTACGTTATATTATGAGGTATTTTCAATGATACACTGCATATTACGTTATATTATAAACTATTTTCAATGAATCACTGCATATTACGTTATATTATAAGGTATTTTCTATGATACACTGCATACTACGTTATATTATTAGGTAGTTTCAATGATAGACTGCATATCACGTTATATTATAAGGTATTTTCAATGATACACTGCATATTACATTATTTTATAAGGTATTTTCAATGATACACTGCATATTACATTATAATATAAGGTATTTTCAATGATTCACTGCATATTACGTTATATTATAAGGTATTTTTCATGATAGACTGCATACTACGTTATATTATAAGGTTTTTTCAGTGATTCACTGAATATCACGTTATATTATAAGGTATTTTCAATGATAGACTGCATATTAAGTTATATTATAAGGTATTTTCAATGATAGACTGCAAATATTACGTTATATTATAAGGTATTTTCAATGATAGACTGCATATTACGTTATATTATAAACTATTTTCAATGATAGACTGCATATTACGTTATATCATGAGGTATTTTAAATGTTACACTGCATATTACGTTATATTAGCATGTATTTTCAATGATACAATGCATATTACATTATATTATAAGGTATTTTCAATGATAGACTGCATATTACATTATATTATAAGGTATTTTCAATGATACACTGCATATTACGTTATATTATGAGGTATTTTCAATGAATCACGGCATATTACGTTATATTATAAGGTATTTTCAATGATACACTGCATATTACGTTATATTATAAACTATTTTCAATGAATCACTGCATATTACGTTATATTATAGGTATTTTCTATGATACACTGCATATTACGTTTATATTATTAGGTATTTTCAATGATAGACTGCATATCACGTTATATTATAAGGTATTTTCAATGATACACTGCATATTACATTAGATTATAAGGTATTTTCAATGATACACTGCATATTACATTATAATATAAGGTATTTTCAATGATTCACTGCATATTACGTTATATTATAAGGTATTTTCAATGATAGACTGCATATTACATTAGATTATAAAGTATTTTCAATGGTACACTGCATATTACATTATTTTATAAAGTATTTTTCATGATAGACTGCATACTACGTTATATTATAAGGTTTTTTCAGTGATTCACTGAATATCACGTTATATTATAAGGTATTTTCAATGATAGACTGCATATTAAGTTATATTATAATGTATTTTCAATGATAGACTGCAAATATTACGTTATATTATAAGGTATTTTCAATGATTCACTGCATATTACGTTATATTATAAGGTACTTTCAATGATAGACTGCATATTACATTATATTATAAGGTATTTCAATGATACACTGCATATTACGTTATATTATGAGGTATTTTCAATGATACACTGCATATTACGTTATATTATAAACTATTTTCAATGAATCACTGCATATTACGTTATATTATAAGGTATTTTCAATGATACACTGCATACTACGTTATATTATTAGGTAGTTTCAATGATAGACTGCATATCACGTTATATTATAAGGTATTTTCAATGATACACTGCATATTACATTATTTTATAAGGTATTTTCAATGATACACTGCATATTACATTATAATATAAGGTATTTTCAATGATTCACTGCATATTACGTTATATTATAAGGTATTTTCAATGATAGACTGTATATTACGTTATATTATAAGGTTTTTTTCAGTGATTCACTGAATATCACGTTATATTATAAGGTATTTTCAATGATAGACTGCATATTAAGTTATATTATAAGGTATTTTCAATGATTAGACTGCAAATATTACGTTATATTATAAGGTATTTTCAATGATTCACTGCATATTACGTTATATTATAAGGTATTTTCAATGATAGACTGCATATTACATTATATTATAAGGTATTTTCAATGATAGACTGCATATTACGTTATATCATGAGGTATTTTAAATGTTACACTGCATATTACGTTATATTAGCATGTATTTTCAATGATACAATGCATATTACATTATATTATAAGGTATTTTCAATGATAGACTGCATATTACATTATATTATAAGGTATTTTCAATGATACACTGCATATTACGTTATATTATGAGGTATTTTCAATGAATCACGGCATATTACGTTATATTATAAGGTATTTTCAATGATACACTGCATATTACGTTATATTATAAACTATTTCAATGAATCACTGCATATTACGTTATATTATAAGGTATTTTCTATGATACACTGCATATTACGTTATATTATTAGGTATTTTCAATGATAGACTGCATATCACGTTATATTATAAGGTATTTTCAATGATACACTGCATATTACATTATTTTATAAGGTATTTTCAATGATACACTGCATATTACGTTATATTATAAGGGTATTTTCAATGATTCACTGCATATTACGTTATATTATAAGGTATTTTCAATGATAGACTGCATATTACATTAGATTATAAAGTATTTTCAATGGTACACTGCATATTACATTATTTTATAAAGTATTTTTCATGATAGACTGCATACTACGTTATATTATAAGGTTTTTTTCAGTGATTCACTGAATATCACGTTATATTATAAGGTATTTTCAATGATAGACTGCATATTAAGTTATATTATAATGTATTTTCAATGATAGACTGCAAATATTACGTTATATTATAAGGTATTTTCAATGATTCACTGCATATTACGTTATATTATAAGGTACTTTCAATGATAGACTGCATATTACATTATATTATAAGGTATTTTCAATGATAGACTGCATATTACGTTATATTATGAGGTATTTTCAATGATACACTGCATATTACGTTATATTATGAGGTATTTTCAATGATACACTGCATATTACGTTATATGATAAGGTATTTTCAATGATAGACTGCATATTACATTATATTATAAGGTATTTTCAATGATAGACTGCATATTACGTTATATAATGAGGTATTTTCAATGATACACTGCATATTACGTTATATTATAAGGTATTTTCAATGATAGACTGCATATTACATTATATTATAAGGTATTTTCAATGATAGACTGCATATTACGTTATATTATGAGGTATTTTCAATGTTACACTGCATATTACGTTATATTAGCAGGTATTTTCAATGATACACTGCATATTACATTATATTATAAGGTATTTTCAATGATAGACTGCATATTACATTATATTATAAGGTATTTTCAATGATACACTGCATATTACGTTATATGATAAGGTATTTTCAATGATAGACTGCATATTACATTATATTATAAGGTATTTTCAATGATAGACTGCATATTAAGTTATATTATAAGGTATTTTCAATGATAGACTGCAAATATTACGTTATATTATAAGGTATTTTCAATGATTCACTGCATATTACGTTATATTATAAGGTACTTTCAATGATAGACTGCATATTACATTATATTATAAGGTATTTTCAATGATACACTGTATATTACGTTAAATTATAAGGTTTTTTTCAGTGATTCACTGAATATCACGTTATATTATAAGGTATTTTCAATGATAGACTGCATATTAAGTTATATTATAAGGTATTTTCAATGATAGACTGCAAATATTACGTTATATTATAAGGTATTTTCAATGATTCACTGCATATTACGTTATATTATGAGGTATTTTCAATGATACACTGCATATTACGTTATATTAGCATGTATTTTCAATGATAGACTGCATATTACGTTATATTATGAGGTATTTTCATTGATACACTGCATATTATGTTATATTATAAGGTATTCTCATTGATACACTGCATATTAAGTTATATTATAAGGTATTTTCAATGATACACTGCATATTACATTATATTATAAGGTATTTTCAATGATAGACTGCATATTACATTATATTATAAAGTATTTTCAATGATAGACTGCATATTACGTTATATTATAAACTATATTCAATGAATCACTGCATATTACGTTATATTATAAGGTATTTTCAATGATACACTGCATATTACGTTATATTATTAGGTATTTTCATTGATACACTGCATATTAAGTTATATTATAAGGTATTTTCAATGATACACTGCATATTACGTTAAATTATAAGGTTTTTTCAGTGATTCACTGAATATCACGTTATATTATAAGGTATTTTCAATGATAGACTGCATATTAAGTTATATTATAAGGTATTTTCAATGATAGACTGCAAATATTACGTTATATTATAAGGTATTTTCAATGATTCACTGCATATTACGTTATATTATAAGGTATTTTCAATGATAGACTGCATATTACATTATATTATAAGGTATTTTCAATGATAGACTGCATATTACGTTATATTATAAAGTATTTTCAATGATACACTGCATATTACGTTATATTAGCATGTATTTTCAATGATAGACTGCATATTACGTTATATTATGAGGTATTTTCATTGATACACTGCATATTACGTTATATTATAAGGTATTCTCATTGATACACTGCATATTAAGTTATATTATAAGGTATTTTCAATGATACACTGCATATTACATTATATTATAAGGTATTTTCAATGATAGACTGCATATTACATTATATTATAAAGTATTTTCAATGATAGACTGCATATTACGTTATATTATAAACTATATTCAATGAATCACTGCATATTACGTTATATTATAAGGTATTTTCAATGATACACTGCATATTACGTTATATTATTAGGTATTTTCATTGATACACTGCATATTAAGTTATATTATAATGTATTTTCAATGATACACTGCATATTACGTTATATTATGAGGTATTTTCAATGATACACTGCATATTACGTTATATGATAAGGTATTTTCAATGATAGACTGCATATTACATTATATTATAAGGTATTTTCAATGATAGACTGCATATTACGTTATATAATGAGGTATTTTCAATGATACACTGCATATTACGTTATATTATAAGGTATTTTCAATGATAGACTGCATATTACATTATATTATAAGGTATTTTCAATGATAGACTGCATATTACGTTATATTATGAGGTATTTTCAATGTTACACTGCATATTACGTTATATTAGCAGGTATTTTCAATGATACACTGCATATTACATTATATTATAAGGTATTTTCAATGATAGACTGCATATTACATTATATTATAAGGTATTTTCAATGATAGACTGCAAATATTATGTTATATTATAAGGTATTTTCAATGATACACTGCATATTACGTTATATTATAAGGTATTTTCAATGATAGACTGCATATTACATTATATTATGAGGTATTTTCAATGATAGACTGTATATTACGTTATATTATAAAGTATTTTCAATGAATCACTGCATATTACGTTATATTATAAGGTATTTTCAATGATAGACTGCATATTAAGTTATATTATAAGGTATTTTCAATGATAGACTGCAAATATTACGTTATATTATAAGGTATTTTCAATGATTCACTGCATATTACGTTATATTATAAGGTATTTTCAATGATAGACTGCATATTACATTATATTATAAGGTATTTTCAATGATAGACTGCATATTACGTTATATTATGAGGTATTTTCAATGATACACTGCATATTACGTTATATTAGCATGTATTTTCAATGATACAATGCATATTACATTATATTATAAGGTATTTTCAATGATAGACTGCATATTACATTATATTATAAGGTATTTTCAATGATAGACTGCATATTACGTTATATTATAAACTATTTTCATTGAATCACGGCATATTACGTTTTATTATAAGGTATTTTCAATGATACACTGCATATTACGTTATATTATAAACTATTTTCAATGAATCACTGCATATTACGTTATATTGTAAGGTATTTTCAATGATACACTGCATATTACGTTATATTATTAGGTATTTTCAATGATAGACTGCATATCACGTTATATTATAAGGTATTTTCAATGATACACTGCATATTACATTATATTATAAGGTATTTTCAATGATACACTGCATATTACGTTATATTATAAACTATTTTCAATGAATCACTGCATATTACGTTATATTATAAGGTATTTTCAATGATACACTGCATATTACGTTATATTATTAGGTATTTTCAATGATAGACTGCATATCACGTTATATTATAAGGTATTTTCAATGATACACTGCATATTACATTATTTTATAAGGTATTTTCAATGATACACTGCATATTACATTATATTATAAGGTATTTTCAATGATAGACTGCATATTACGTTATATTATAAACTATTTTCATTGAATCACGGCATATTACGTTTTATTATAAGGTATTTTCAATGATACACTGCATATTACGTTATATTATAAACTATTTTCAATGAATCACTGCATATTACGTTATATTATAAGGTATTTTCAATGATACACTGCATATTACGTTATATGATAAGGTATTTTCAATGATAGACTGCATATTACGTTATATGATAAGGTATTTTCAATGATAGACTGCATATTACATTATATTATAAGGTATTTTCAATGATAGACTGCATATTACGTTATATAATGAGGTATTTTCAATGATACACTGCATATTACGTTATATTATAAGGTATTTTCAATGATAGACTGCATATTACATTATATTATAAGGTATTTTCAATGATAGACTGCATATTACGTTATATTATGAGGTATTTTCAATGTTACACTGCAAATTACGTTATATTAGCAGGTATTTTCAATGATACACTGCATATTACATTATATTATAAGGTATTTTCAATGATAGACTGCATATTACATTATATTATAAGGTATTTTCAATGATAGACTGCAAATATTATGTTATATTATAAGGTATTTTCAATGATACACTGCATATTACGTTATATTATAAGGTATTTTCAATGATAGACTGCATATTACATTATATTATGAGGTATTTTCAATGATAGACTGTATATTACGTTATATTATAAAGTATTTTCAATGAATCACTGCATATTACGTTATATTATAAGGTATTTTCAATGATAGACTGCATATTAAGTTATATTATAAGGTATTTTCAATGATAGACTGCAAATATTACGTTATATTATAAGGTATTTTCAATGATTCACTGCATATTACGTTATATTATAAGGTATTTTCAATGATAGACTGCATATTACATTATATTATAAGGTATTTTCAATGATAGACTGCATATTACGTTATATCATGAGGTATTTTCAATGATACACTGCATATTACGTTATATTAGCATGTATTTTCAATGATACAATGCATATTACATTATATTATAAGGTATTTTCAATGATAGACTGCATATTACATTATATTATAAGGTATTTTCAATGATAGACTGCATATTACGTTATATTATAAACTATTTTCATTGAATCACGGCATATTACGTTTTATTATAAGGTATTTTCAATGATACACTGCATATTACGTTATATTATAAACTATTTTCAATGAATCACTGCATATTACGTTATATTGTAAGGTATTTTCAATGATACACTGCATATTACGTTATATTATTAGGTATTTTCAATGATAGACTGCATATTACGTTATATTATAAGGTATTTTCAATGATACACTGCATATTACATTATATTATAAGGTATTTTCAATGATACACTGCATATTACGTTATATTATAAACTATTTTCAATGAATCACTGCATATTACGTTATATTATAAGGTATTTTCAATGATACACTGCATATTACGTTATATTATTAGGTATTTTCAATGATAGACTGCAAATCACGTTATATTATAAGGTATTTTCAATGATACACTGCATATTACATTATTTTATAAGGTATTTTCAATGATACACTGCATATTACATTATATTATAAGGTATTTTCAATGATAGACTGCATATTACGTTATATTATAAACTATTTTCAATGAATCACGGCATATTACGTTTTATTATAAGGTATTTTCAATGATACACTGCATATTACGTTATATTATAAACTATTTTCAATGAATCACTGCATATTACGTTATATTATAAGGTATTTTCAATGATACACTGCATATTACGTTATATTATTAGGTATTTTCAATGATAGACTGCAAATCACGTTATATTATAAGGTATTTTCAATGATACACTGCATATTACATTATTTTATAAGGTATTTTCAATGGTACACTGCATACTACATTATTTTATAAGGTATTTTTCATGATAGACTGCATACTACGTTATATTATAAGGTATTTTCAATGATAGACTGCAAATATTATGTTATATTATAAGGTATTTTCAATGATACACTGCATATTACGTTATATTATAAGGTATTTTCAATGATAGACTGAATATTACATTATATTATGAGGTATTTTCAATGATAGACTGTATATTCCGTTATATTATAAAGTATTTTCAATGAATCACTGCATATTACGTTATATTATAAGGTATTTTCAATGATAGACTGCATATTAAGTTATATTATAAGGTATTTTCAATGATAGACTGCATATTACATTATATTATAAGGTATTTTCAATGATAGACTACATATTACGTTATATTATGAGGTATTTTCAATGATACACTGCATATTACGTTATATTAGCAGGTATTTTCAATGATAGACTGCATATTACGTTATATCATGAGGTATTTTCAATGATACACTGCATATTACGTTATATTAGCATGTATTTTCAATGAAACAATGCATATTACATTATATTATAAGGTATTTTCAATGATAGACTGCATATTACATTATATTATATGGTATTTTCAATGATAGACTACATATTACGTTATATTATGAGGTATTTTCAATGATACACTGCATATTACGTTATATTAGCAGGTATTTTCAATGATACACTGCATATTACATTATATTATAAGGTATTTTCAATGATAGACTGCATATTACATTATATTAAAAGGTATTTTCAATGATACACTGCATATTACGTTATATTATGAGGTATTTTCAATGATACACTGCATATTACGTTATATTATAAGGTATTTTCAATGATAGACTGCATATTACATTACATTATAAGGTATTTTCAATGATAGACTACATATTACGTTATATTATGAGGTATTTTCAATGATACACTGCATATTACGTTATATTAGCAGGTATTTTCAATGATACACTGCATATTACATTATATTATAAGGTATTTTCAATGATACACTGCATATTACTTTATATTATGAGGTATTTTCAATGATACACTGCATATTACGTTATATTAGCAGGTATTTTCAATGATACACTGCATATTACATTATATTATAAGGTATTTTCAATGATAGACTGCATATTACATTATATTATAAGGTATTTTCATTGATAGACTAGAATTACCATATATTCTAAGGTATTTTCAATGATACACTACAAATTACATTATATTATAAGCAATTTTCAATGATAGACTGCATATTACGTTATATTATAAACTATTTTCAATGATACACTGCATATTACGTTATATTATAAGGTATTTTCAATGATACACTGCATATTAAGTTATATTATAAGGTATTCTCATTGATACACTGCATATTAAGTTATATTATAAGGTATTTTCAATGATACACTGCATATTACATTATATTATAAGGTATTTTCAATGATAGACTGCATATTACATTATATTATAAGGTATTTTCAATGATAGACTGCATATTACGTTATATTATAAACTATTTTCAATGAATCACTGCATATTACGTTATATTATAAGGTATTTTCAATGATACACTGCATATTACGTTATATTATTAGGTATTTTCAATGATAGACTGCATATCACGTTATATTATAAGGTATTTTCAATGATACACTGCATATTACATTATTTTATAAGGTATTTTCAATGATACACTGCATATTACATTATAATATAAGGTATTTTCAATGATTCACTGCATATTACGTTATATTATAAGGTATTTTCAATGATAGACTGCATATTACATTAGATTTTAAAGTATTTTCAATGGTACACTGCATATTACATTATTTTATAAGGTATTTTTCATGATAGACTGCATACTACGTTATATTATAAGGTATTTTCAATGATACACTGCATATTACATTACATTATAAGGTATTTTCAATGATACACTGTATATTACGTTATATTATAAGGTTTTTTCAGTGATTCACTGAATATCACGTTATATTATAAGGTATTTTCAATGATAGACTGCATATTAAGTTATATTATAAGGTATTTTCAATGATAGACTGCAAATATTACGTTATATTATAAGGTATTTTCAATGATTCTCTGCATATTACGTTATATTATAAGGTATTTTCAATGATAGACTGCATATTACGTTATATAATGAGGTATTTTCAATGATACACTGCATATTACGTTATATTATAAGGTATTTTCAGTGATAGACTGCATATTACATTATATTATAAGGTATTTTCAATGATACACTGCATATTACGATATATGAGAAGGTATTTTGATTGATACACTGCATATTACGATATATTATAAGGTATTTTCAATGATACACTGCATATTACGTTATATTATAACGTATTTTGATTGATACAGTTCAAATTACCATATATTATAAGGTATTTTCAATGATACACTGCATATTACGTTATATCATAAAGTATTTTCAATGATACACTGCATATTACGTTATATTATAAGGTATTTTCAATGATACACTGCATATTACGTTATATTATAAGGTATTTTCAATGATGCACTGCATATTACGTTATATTATAAGGTATTTTCAATGATGCACTGCATATTACGTTATATTATATGGTATTTTCAATGATACACTGCATATTACGATATATTATAAGGTATTTTCAATGATACACTGCATATTACGTTATATGAAAAGGTATTTTCAATGATACACTACAAATTACGATATATTATAAGGTATTTTCGATGATACACTGCATATTACGATATATGAGAAGGTATTTTGATTGATACACTGCATATTACGATATATTATAAGGTATTTTCAATGATACACTGCATATTACGTTATATGAAAAGGTATTTTCAATGATGCACTGCATATTACGTTATATTATAAGGTATTTTCAATGATGCACTGCATATTACGTTATACTATAAGGTATTTTCAATGATACACTGCATATTACGATATATTATAAGGTATTTTCAATGATACACTGCATATTACGTTATATGAAAAGGTATTTTCAATGATACACTACAAATTACGATATATTATAAGGTATTTTCGATGATACACTGCATATTACGATATATGAGAAGGTATTTTGATTGATACACTGCATATTACGATATATTATAAGGTATTTTCAATGATACACTGCATATTACATTATTTTATAAGGTATTTTCAATGATACACTGCATATTACATTATAATATAAGGTATTTTCAATGATTCACTGCATATTACGTTATATTATAAGATGTTTTCAATGATACACTGCATATTACGTTATATTATGAGGTATTTTCAATGATACACTGCATATTACGTTATATTATAAGGTATTTTCAATGATACACTGCATATTACGTTATATTATAAGATGTTTTCAATGATACACTGCATATTACGTTATATTATGAGGTATTTTCAAAGATACACTGCATATTACGTTATATTATAAGATGTTTTCAATGATACACTGCATATTACGTTATATTATGAGGTATTTTCAATGATACAGTGCATATTACGTTATATTATAAGGTATTTTCAATGATACACTGCATATTACGTTATATTATAAGGTATTTTCAATGATGCACTGCATATTTCGTTATACTATATGGTATTTTCAATGATACACTACAAATTACGATATAATATAAGGTATTTTCAATGATACACTGCATATTACGTTGTATTATAAGGTATTTTCATTGATAGACTAGAATTACCATATATTATAAGGTATTTTCAATGATACACTGCATATTACATTATATCATAAGGTATTTTCAATGATACACTGCATATTACGTTATATTATAAGGTATTTTCAATGATACACTGCATATTACGTTATATCATAAGGTATTTTCAATGATAAACTGCATATTACGTTATATTATAAGGTATTTTCAATGATACACTGCATATTACGTTATATCATAAGGTATTTTCAATGATACACTGCATATTACGTAATATTATAAGGTATTTTCAATGATACACTGCATATTACGTTATATTATAAGGTATTTTCAATGATGCACTGCATATTACGTTATATTATAAGGTATTTTCAATGATGCACTGCATATTACGTTATACTATAAGGTATTTTCAATGATACACTGCATATTACGATATATTATAAGGTATTTTCAATGATACACTGCATATTACGTTATATTATAAGGTATTTTCAATGATGCACTGCATATTACGTTATAGTATGAGGTATTTTCAATGATACACTACAAATTACGATATATTATAAGGTATTTTCAATGATACACTGCATATTACGTTATATGAAAAGGTATTTTCAATGATACACTACAAATTACGATATATTATAAGATATTTTCGATGATACACTGCATATTACGATATATGAGAAGGTATTTTGATTGATACAGTTCAAATTACCATATATTATAAGGTATTTTCAATGATACACTGCATATTACGTTTTATCGTAAGGTATTTTCAATGATACACAGCATATTACGTTATATTATAAGGTATTTTCAATGATAAACTACTATATATTATAAGGTATTTTCAATGATACACTGCATATTACGTTATATTATAAGTATTTTCAATGGTATACTGCATATTACGTTATTTTATAAGGTATTTTTAATGATATATATTATATTACGTTATATTATAAGGTATTTTCAATGACAGACAGCATATTACATTATTTTATAATGTATTTTCAATGGTAGACTGCATATTCCGTTATATTATAAGGTATTTTCAATGATACACTTCATATTACATTACATTATAAGGTATTTTCAATGATACACTGCATATTACGATATATTATAAGGTATTTTCAATGATACACTGCATATTACGTTTTATCGTAAGGTATTTTCAATGATACACTGCATATTACGTTATATTATAAGGTATTTTCAATGATGCACTGCATATTACGTTATATTATAAGGTATTTTCAATGATGCACTGCATATTACGTTATACTATAAGGTATTTTCAATGATACACTGCATATTACGATATATTATAAGGTATTTTCAATGATACACTGCATATTACGTTATATTATAAGGTATTTTCAATGATGCACTGCATATTACGTTATAGTATGAGGTATTTTCAATGATACACTACAAATTACGATATATTATAAGGTATTTTCAATGATACACTGCATATTACGTTATATGAAAAGGTATTTTCAATGATACACTACAAATTACGATATATTATAAGGTATTTTCGATGATACACTGCATATTACGATATATGAGAAGGTATTTTGATTGATACAGTTCAAATTACCATATATTATAAGGTATTTTCAATGATACACTGCATATTACGTTTTATCGTAAGGTATTTTCAATGATACACAGCATATTACGTTATATTATAAGGTATTTTCAATGATAAACTACTATATATTATAAGGTATTTTCAATGATACACTGCATATTACGTTATATTATAAGTATTTTCAATGGTATACTGCATATTACGTTATTTTATAAGGTATTTTTAATGATATATATTATATTACGTTATATTATAAGGTATTTTCAATGACAGACAGCATATTACATTATTTTATAATGTATTTTCAATGGTAGACTGCATATTCCGTTATATTATAAGGTATTTTCAATGATACACTTCATATTACATTACATTATAAGGTATTTTCAATGATACACTGCATATTACGATATATTATAAGGTATTTTCAATGATACACTGCATATTACGTTTTATCGTAAGGTATTTTCAATGATACACTGCATATTACGTTATATTATAAGGTATTTTCAATGATGCACTGCATATTACGTTATACTATATGGTATTTTCAATGATACACTACAAATTACGATATATTATAAGGTATTTTCAATGATACACTGCATATTACGTTGTATTATAAGGTATTTTCATTGATAGACTAGAATTACCATATATTCTAAGGTATTTTCAATGATACACTGCATATTACGTTATATTATATGGTATTTTCAATGATACACTGCATATTACGTTATATTATAAAGTATTTTCAATGATAAACTATATATTACGATATATTATATGGTATTTTCAATGATACACTGCATATTACGTTATATTATAAGGTATTTTCATTGATACACTACAAATTACCATTTATTATAAGGTATTTTCAATGATACACTGCATATTACATTATATCATAAGGTATTTTCAATGATACACTGCATATTACGTTATATTATAAGGTATTTTCAATGATACACTGCATATTACGTTATATCATAAGGTATTTTCAATGATAAACTGCATATTACGTTATATTATAAGGTATTTTCAATGATGCACTGCATATTACGTTATACTATATGGTATTTTCAATGATACACTACAAATTACGATATATTATAAGGTATTTTCAATGATACACTGCATATTACGTTGTATTATAAGGTATTTTCATTGATAGACTAGAATTACCATATATTCTAAGGTATTTTCAATGATACACTGCATATTACGTTATATTATATGGTATTTTCAATGATACACTGCATATTACGTTATATTATAAAGTATTTTCAATGATAAACTATATATTACGATATATTATATGGTATTTTCAATGATACACTGCATATTACGTTATATTATAAGGTATTTTCATTGATACACTACAAATTACCATTTATTATAAGGTATTTTCAATGATACACTGCATATTACATTATATCATAAGGTATTTTCAATGATACACTGCATATTACGTTATATTATAAGGTATTTTCAATGATACACTGCATATTACGTTATATCATAAGGTATTTTCAATGGTAAACTGCATATTACGTTATATTATAAGGTATTTTCAATGATACACTGCATATTACGTTATATCATAAGGTATTTTCAATGATACACTGCATATTACGTAATATTATAAGGTATTTTCAATGATACACTGCATATTACGTTATATTATAAGGTATTTTCAATGATGCACTGCATATTACGTTATATTATAAGGTATTTTCAATGATGCACTGCATATTACGTTATATTATAAGGTATTTTCAAAGATACACTGCATATTACGTTATATCATAAGGTATTTTCAATGAAACAATGTATATTACGTTATGTTATAAGGTATTGTCAATGATAAACTACTATATATTATAAGGTATTTTCAATAGTACACTGCATATTACGTTATATTATAAGGTATTTTCATTGATACACTACAAATTACCATATATTATAAGGTATTTTCAATGATACACTGCATATTACATTATATCATAAGGTATTTTCAATGATACACTGCATATTACGTTATATTATAAGGTACTTTCAATGATACACTGCATATTACGTTATATTATAAGATGTTTTCAATGATACACTGCATATTACGTTATATTATGAGGTATTTTCAATGATACACTGCATATTACGTTATATTATAAGGTATTTTTAATGATACACTACAAATTACGATATATTATAAGGTATTTTCAATGATACACTGCATATTACGTTATATTATAACGTATTTTGATTGATACAGTTCAAATTACCATATATTATAAGGTATTTTCAATGATACACTGCATATTACGTTTTATCGTAAGGTATTTTCAATGATACACTGCATATTACGTTATATTATAAGATGTTTTCAATGATAAACTACTATATTTTATAAGGTATTTTCAATGATACACTGCATATTACGTTATATTATAAGGTATTTTTAATGATACACTACAAATTACGATATATTATAAGGTATTTTCAATGATACACTGCATATTACGTTATATTATAAGGTATTTTCAATGATACACTGCATATTACGTTATATCATAAGGTATTTTCAATGATACACTGCATATTACGTAATATTATAAGGTATTTTCAATGATACACTGCATATTACGTTATATTATAAGGTATTTTCAATGATGCACTGCATATTACGTTATACTATATGGTATTTTCAATGATACACTACAAATTACGATATATTATAAGGTATTTTCAATGATACACTGCATATTACGTTGTATTATAAGGTATTTTCATTGATAGACTAGAATTACCATATATTCTAAGGTATTTTCAATGATACACTGCATATTACGTTATATTATATGGTATTTTCAATGATACACTGCATATTACGTTATATTATAAAGTATTTTCAATGATAAACTATATATTACGATATATTATATGGTATTTTCAAAGATACACTGCATATTACGTTATATTATAAGGTACTTTCAATGATACACTGCATATTACGTTATATTATAAGTTGTTTTCAATGATACACTGCATATTACATTATATCATAAGGTATTTTCAATGATACACTGCATATTACGTTATATTATAAGGTACTTTCAATGATACACTGCATATTACGTTATATTATAAGATGTTTTCAATGATACACTGCATATTACGTTATATTATGAGGTATTTTCAATGATACACTGCATATTACGTTATATTATAAGGTATTTTTAATGATACACTACAAATTACGATATATTATAAGGTATTTTCAATGATACACTACATATTACGTTATATTACAACGTATTTTGATTGATACAGTTCAAATTACCATATATTATAAGGTATTTTCAATGATACACTGCATATTACGTTTTTATCGTAAGGTATTTTCAATGATACACTGCATATTACGTTATATTATAAAATGTTTTCAATGATAAACTACTATATTTTATAAGGTATTTTCAATGATACACTGCATATTACGTTATATTATAAGGTATTTTTAATGATACACTACAAATTACGATATATTATAAGGTATTTTCAATGATACACTGCATATTACGTTATATTATAAGGTATTTTCAATGATACACTGCATATTACGTTATATCATAAGGTATTTTCAATGATACACTGCATATTACGTAATATTATAAGGTATTTTCAATGATACACTGCATATTACGTTATATTATAAGGTATTTTCAATGATGCACTGCATATTACGTTATACTATATGGTATTTTCAATGATACACTACAAATTACGATATATTATAAGGTATTTTCAATGATACACTGCATATTACGTTGAATTATAAGGTATTTTCATTGATAGACTAGAATTACCATATATTCTAAGGTATTTTCAATGATACACTGCATATTACGTTATATTATATGGTATTTTCAATGATACACTGCATATTACGTTATATTATAAAGTATTTTTAATGATAAACTATATATTACGATATATTATATGGTATTTTCAAAGATACACTGCATATTACGTTATATTATAAGGTATTTTCAATGATACACTGCATATTACGTTATACTATAAGGTATTTTCAATGATACACTGCATATTACGTTATATTATAAGGTATTTTCAATGATGCACTGCATATTACGTTATACTATATGGTATTTTCAATGATACACTACAAATTACGATATATTATAAGGTATTTTCAATGATACACTGCATATTACGTAATATTATAAGGTATTTTCAATGACACACTGCATATTACGTTATATTATAAGGTATTTTCAATGATGCACTGCATATTACGTTATATTATAAGGTATTTTCAATGATGCACTGCATATTACGTTGTATTATAAGGTATTTTCATTGATAGACTAGAATTACCATATATTCTAAGGTATTTTCAATGATACACTGCATATTACGTTATATTATATGGTATTTTCAATGATTCACTGCATATTACGTTATATTATAAAGTATTTTCAATGATAAACTATATATTACGATATATTATATGGTATTTTCAATGATACACTGCATATTACGTTATATTATAAGGTATTTTCATTGATACACTACAAATTACCATATATTATAAGGTATTTTCAATGATACACTGCATATTACATTATATCATAAGGTATTTTCAATGAAACACTGCATATTACGTTATATTATAAGGTATTTTCAATGATGCACTGCATATTACGTTATATTATAAGGTATTTTCAATGATGCACTGCATATTACGTTGTATTATAAGGTATTTTCATTGATAGACTAGAATTACCATATATTCTAAGGTATTTTCAATGATACACTGCATATTACGTTATATTATATGGTATTTTCAATGATTCACTGCATATTACGTTATATTATAAAGTATTTTCAATGATAAACTATATATTACGATATATTATATGGTATTTTCAATGATACACTGCATATTACGTTATATTATAAGGTATTTTCATTGATACACTACAAATTACCATATATTATAAGGTATTTTCAATGATACACTGCATATTACATTATATCATAAGGTATTTTCAATGAAACACTGCATATTACGTTATATTATAAGGTATTTTCAATGATACACTGCATATTACGTTATATTATAAGGTATTTTCAATGATACACTGCATATTACGTTATATCATAAGGTATTTTCAATGAAACAATGTATATTACGTTATGTTATAAGGTATTGTCAATGATAAACTACTATATATTATAAGGTATTTTCAATAGTACACTGCATATTACGTTATATTATAAGGTATTTTCATTGATACACTACAAATTACCATATATTATAAGGTATTTTCAATGATACACTGCATATTACATTATATCATAAGGTATTTTCAATGATACACTGCATATTACGTTATATTATAAGGTCCTTTCAATGATACACTGCATATTACGTTATATTATAAGATGTTTTCAATGATACACTGCATATTACGTTATATTATGAGGTATTTTCAATGATACACTGCATATTACGTTATATTATAAGGTATTTTTAATGATACACTACAAATTACGATATATTATAAGGTATTTTCAATGATACACTGCATATTACGTTATATTATAACGTATTTTGATTGATACAGTTCAAATTACCATATATTATAAGGTATTTTCAATGATACACTGCATATTACGTTTTATCGTAAGGTATTTTCAATGATACACTGCATATTACGTTATATTATAAGATGTTTTCAATGATAAACTACTATATTTTATAAGGTATTTTCAATGATACACTGCATATTACGTTATATTATAAGGTATTTTTAATGATACACTACAAATTACGATATATTATAAGGTATTTTCAATGATACACTGCATATTACGTTATATTATAAGGTATTTTCAATGATACACTGCATATTACGTTATATCATAAGGTATTTTCAATGATACACTGCATATTACGTAATATTATAAGGTATTTTCAATGATACACTGCATATTACGTTATATTATAAGGTATTTTCAATGATGCACTGCATATTACGTTATACTATATGGTATTTTCAATGATACACTACAAATTACGATATATTATAAGGTATTTTCAATGATACACTGCATATTACGTTGTATTATAAGGTATTTTCATTGATAGACTAGAATTACCATATATTCTAAGTTATTTTCAATGATACACTGCATATTACGTTATATTATAAGGTATTTTCAATGATACACTGCATATTACATTATATCATAAGGTATTTTCAATGATGCACTGCATATTACGTTATACTATATGGTATTTTCAATGATACACTACAAATTACGATATATTATAAGGTATTTTCAATGATACACTGCATATTACGTAATATTATAAGGTATTTTCAATGACACACTGCATATTACGTTATATCATAAGGTATTTTCAATGAAACAATGTATATTACGTTATGTTATAAGGTATTGTCAATGATAAACTACTATATATTATAAGGTATTTTCAATAGTACACTGCATATTACGTTATATTATAAGGTATTTTCATTGATACACTACAAATTACCATATATTATAAGGTATTTTCAATGATACACTGCATATTACATTATATCATAAGGTATTTTCAATGATACACTGCATATTACGTTATATTATAAGGTACTTTCAATGATACACTGCATATTACGTTATATTATAAGATGTTTTCAATGATACACTGCATATTACGTTATATTATGAGGTATTTTCAATGATACACTGCATATTACGTTATATTATAAGGTATTTTTAATGATACACTACAAATTACGATATATTATAAGGTATTTTCAATGATACACTGCATATTACGTTATATTATAACGTATTTTGATTGATACAGTTCAAATTACCATATATTATAAGGTATTTTCAATGATACACTGCATATTACGTTTTATCGTAAGGTATTTTCAATGATACACTGCATATTACGTTATATTATAAGATGTTTTCAATGATAAACTACTATATTTTATAAGGTATTTTCAATGATACACTGCATATTACGTTATATTATAAGGTATTTTTAATGATACACTACAAATTACGATATATTATAAGGTATTTTCAATGATACACTGCATATTACGTTATATTATAAGGTATTTTCAATGATACACTGCATATTACGTTATATCATAAGGTATTTTCAATGATACACTGCATATTACGTAATATTATAAGGTATTTTCAATGATACACTGCATATTACGTTATATTATAAGGTATTTTCAATGATGCACTGCATATTACGTTATACTATATGGTATTTTCAATGATACACTACAAATTACGATATATTATAAGGTATTTTCAATGATACACTGCATATTACGTTGTATTATAAGGTATTTTCATTGATAGACTAGAATTACCATATATTCTAAGTTATTTTCAATGATACACTGCATATTACGTTATATTATAAGGTATTTTCAATGATACACTGCATATTACATTATATCATAAGGTATTTTCAATGATACACTGCATATTACGTTATATTATAAGGTATTTTCAATGATACACTGCATATTACATTATATCATAAGGTATTTTCAATGATACACTGCATATTACGTTATATTATAAAGTATTTTCAATGATAAACTATATATTACGATATATTATATGGTATTTTCAATGATACACTGCATATTACGTTATATTATAAGGTATTTTCATTGATACACTACAAATTACCATATATTATAAGGTATTTTCAATGATACACTGCATATTACATTATATCATAAGGTATTTTCAATGATACACTGCATATTACGTTATATTATAAGGTATTTTCAATGATACACTGCATATTACATTATATCATAAGGTATTTTCAATGTTACACTGCATATTACGTTATATTATAAGGTATTTTTAATGATACACTACAAATTACGATATATTATAAGGTATTTTCAATGATACACTGCATATTACGTTATAATATAACGTATTTTGATTGATACAGTTCAAATTACCATATATTATAAGGTATTTTCAATGATACACTGCATATTACGTTTTATCGTAAGGTATTTTCAATGATACACTGCATATTACGTTATATTATAAGATGTTTTCAATGATAAACTACTATATTTTATAAGGTATTTTCAATGATACACTGCATATTACGTTATATTATAAGGTATTTTTAATGATACACTACAAATTACGATATATTATAAGGTATTTTCAATGATACACTGCATATTACGTTATATTATAAAGTATTTTCAATGATACACTGCAGATTACGTTATATTATAAGGTATTTTCAATGATGCACTGCATATTACGTTATACTATATGGTATTTTCAATGATACACTACAAATTACGATATATTATAAGGTATTTTCAATGATACACTGCATATTACGTTGTATTATAAGGTATTTTCATTGATAGACTAGAATTACCATATATTCTAAGGTATTTTCAATGATACACTGCATATTACGTTATATTATATGGTATTTTCAATGATACACTGCATATTACGTTATATTATAAAGTATTTTCAATGATAAACTATATATTACGATATATTATATGGTATTTTCAATGATACACTGCATATTACGTTATATTATAAGGTATTTTCATTGATACACTACAAATTACCATATATTATAAGGTATTTTCAATGATACACTGCATATTACATTATATCATAAGGTATTTTCAATGATACACTTCATATTACGTTATATTATAAGGTATTTTCAATGATACACTGCATATTACATTATATCATAAGGTATTTTCAATGATACACTGCATATTACGTTATATTATAAGGTATTTTTAATGATACACTACAAATTACGATATATTATAAGGTATTTTCAATGATACACTGCATATTACGTTATATTATAACGTATTTTGATTGATACAGTTCAAATTACCATATATTATAAGGTATTTTCAATGATACACTGCATATTACGTTTTATCGTAAGGTATTTTCAATGATACACTGCATATTACGTTATATTATAAGATGTTTTCAATGATAAACTACTATATTTTATAAGGTATTTTCAATGATACACTGCATATTACGTTATATTATAAGGTATTTTTAATGATACACTACAAATTACGATATATTATAAGGTATTTTCAATGATACACTGCATATTACGTTATATCATAAGGTATTTTCAATGATACACTGCATATTACGTTATATTATAAGGTATTTTCAATGATACACTGCATATTACGTTATATCATAAGGTATTTTCAATGATAAACTGCATATTACGTTATATTATAAGGTATTTTCAATGATACACTGCATATTACGTTATATCATAAGGTATTTTCAATGATACACTGCATATTACGTAATATTATAAGGTATTTTCAATGATACACTGCATATTACGTTATATTATAAGGTATTTTCAATGATGCACTGCATATTACGTTATACTATATGGTATTTTCAATGATACACTACAAATTACGATATATTATAAGGTATTTTCAATGATACACTGCATATTACGTTGTATTATAAGGTATTTTCATTGATAGACTAGAATTACCATATATTCTAAGGTATTTTCAATGATACACTGCATATTACGTTATATTATATGGTATTTTCAATGATACACTGCATATTACGTTATATTATAAAGTATTTTCAATGATACACTGCAGATTACGTTATATTATAAGGTATTTTCAATGATGCACTGCATATTACGTTATACTATATGGTATTTTCAATGATACACTACAAATTACGATATATTATAAGGTATTTTCAATGATACACTGCATATTACGTTGTATTATAAGGTATTTTCATTGATAGACTAGAATTACCATATATTCTAAGGTATTTTCAATGATACACTGCATATTACGTTATATTATATGGTATTTTCAATGATACACTGCATATTACGTTATATTATAAAGTATTTTCAATGATAAACTATATATTACGATATATTATATGGTATTTTCAATGATACACTGCATATTACGTTATATTATAAGGTATTTTCATTGATACACTACAAATTACCATATATTATAAGGTATTTTCAATGATACACTGCATATTACATTATATCATAAGGTATTTTCAATGATACACTGCATATTACGTTATATTATAAGGTATTTTCAATGATACACTGCATATTACATTATATCATAAGGTATTTTCAATGATACACTGCATATTACGTTATATTATAAGGTATTTTTAATGATACACTACAAATTACGATATATTATAAGGTATTTTCAATGATACACTGCATATTACGTTATATTATAACGTATTTTGATTGATACAGTTCAAATTACCATATATTATAAGGTATTTTCAATGATACACTGCATATTACGTTTTATCGTAAGGTATTTTCAATGATACACTGCATATTACGTCATATTATAAGATGTTTTCAATGATAAACTACTATATTTTATAAGGTATTTTCAATGATACACTGCATATTACGTTATATTATAAGGTATTTTCAATGATACACTGCATATTACGATATATTATAAGGTATTTTCAATGATACACTGCATATTACGTTGTATTATAAGGTATTTTCATTGATAGACTAGAATTACCATATATTCTAAGGTATTTTCAATGATACACTGCATATTACATTATATCATAAGGTATTTTCAATGATACACTGCATATTACGTTATATTATAAGGTATTTTCAATGATACACTGCATATTACATTATATCATAAGGTATTTTCAATGATACACTGCATATTACATTATATCATAAGGTATTTTCAATGATACACTGCATATTACGTTATATTATAAGGTATTTTCAATGATACACTACAAATTACGATATATTATAAGGTATTTTCAATGATACACTGCATATTACGTTATAATATAACGTATTTTGATTGATACAGTTCAAATTACCATATATTATAAGGTATTTTCAATGATACACTGCATATTACGTTTTATCGTAAGGTATTTTCAATGATACACTGCATATTACGTTATATTATAAGATGTTTTCAATGATAAACTACTATATTTTATAAGGTATTTTCAATGATACACTGCATATTACGTTATATTATAAGGTATTTTTAATGATACACTACAAATTACGATATATTATAAGGTATTTTCAATGATAGACTAGAATTACCATATATTCTAAGGTATTTTCAATGATACACTGCATATTACGTTATATTATATGGTATTTTCAATGATACACTGCATATTACGTTATATTATAAAGTATTTTCAATGATAAACTATATATTACGATATATTATATGGTATTTTCAATGATACACTGCATATTACGTTATATTATAAGGTATTTTCATTGATACACTACAAATTACCATATATTATAAGGTATTTTCAATGATACACTGCATATTACATTATATCATAAGGTATTTTCAATGATACACTGCATATTACGTTATATTATAAGGTATTTTCAATGATACACTGCATATTACATTATATCATAAGGTATTTTCAATGATACACTGCATATTACGTTATATTATAAGGTATTTTTAATGATACACTACAAATTACGATATATTATAAGGTATTTTCAATGATACACTGCATATTACGTTATATTATAACGTATTTTGATTGATACAGTTCAAATTACCATATATTATAAGGTATTTTCAATGATACACTGCATATTACGTTTTATCGTAAGGTATTTTCAATGATACACTGCATATTACGTTATATTATAAGATGTTTTCAATGATAAACTACTATATTTTATAAGGTATTTTCAATGATACACTGCATATTACGTTATATTATAAGGTATTTTTAATGATACACTACAAATTACGATATATTATAAGGTATTTTCAATGATACACTGCATATTACGTTATATCATAAGGTATTTTCAATGATACACTGCATATTACGTTATATTATAAGGTATTTTCAATGATACACTGCATATTACGTTATATCATAAGGTATTTTCAATGATAAACTGTATATTACGTTATATTATAAGGTATTTTCAATGATACACTGCATATTACGTTATATCATAAGGTATTTTCAATGATACACTGCATATTACGTAATATTATAAGGTATTTTCAATGATACACTGCATATTACGTTATATTATAAGGTATTTTCAATGATACACTGCATATTACATTATATCATAAGGTATTTTCAATGATACACTGCATATTACATTATATCATAAGGTATTTTCAATGATACACTGCATATTACGTTATATTATAAGGTATTTTTAATGATACACTACAAATTACGATATATTATAAGGTATTTTCAATGATACACTGCATATTACGTTATATTATAACGTATTTTGATTGATACAGTTCAAATTACCATATATTATAAGGTATTTTCAATGATACACTGCATATTACGTTTTATCGTAAGGTATTTTCAATGATACACTGCATATTACGTTATATTATAAGATGTTTTCAATGATAAACTACTATATTTTATAAGGTATTTTCAATGATACACTGCATATTACGTTATATTATAAGGTACTTTCAATGATACACTGCATATTACGTTATATTATAAGATGTTTTCAATGATACACTGCATATTACGTTATATTATATGGTATTTTCAATGATACACTGCATATTACGTTATATTATAAAGTATTTTCAATGATAAACTATATATTACGATATATTATATGGTATTTTCAATGATACACTGCATATTACGTTATATTATAAGGTATTTTCATTGATACACTACAAATTACCATATATTATAAGGTATTTTCAATGATACACTGCATATTACATTATATCATAAGGTATTTTCAATGATACACTGCATATTACGTTATATTATAAGGTATTTTCAATGATACACTGCATATTACATTATATCATAAGGTATTTTCAATGATACACTGCATATTACGTTATATTATAAGGTATTTTTAATGATACACTACAAATTACGATATATTATAAGGTATTTTCAATGATACACTGCATATTACGTTATATTATAACGTATTTTGATTGATACAGTTCAAATTACCATATATTATAAGGTATTTTCAATGATACACTGCATATTACGTTTTATCGTAAGGTATTTTCAATGATACACTGCATATTACGTTATATTATAAGATGTTTTCAATGATAAACTACTATATTTTATAAGGTATTTTCAATGATACACTGCATATTACGTTATATTATAAGGTATTTTTAATGATACACTACAAATTACGATATATTATAAGGTATTTTCAATGATACACTGCATATTACGTTATATTATAAGGTATTTTCAATGATACACTGCATATTACGTTATATCATAAGGTATTTTCAATGATACACTGCATATTACGTAATATTATAAGGTATTTTCAATGATACACTACAAATTACGATATATTATAAGGTATTTTCAATGATACACTGCATATTACGTTATATTATAACGTATTTTGATTGATACAGTTCAAATTACCATATATTATAAGGTATTTTCAATGATACACTGCATATTACGTTTTATCGTAAGGTATTTTCAATGATACACTGCATATTACGTCATATTATAAGATGTTTTCAATGATAAACTACTATATTTTATAAGGTATTTTCAATGATACACTGCATATTACGTTATATTATAAGGTATTTTCAATGATACACTGCATATTACGATATATTATAAGGTATTTTCAATGATACACTGCATATTACGTTGTATTATAAGGTATTTTCATTGATAGACTAGAATTACCATATATTCTAAGGTATTTTCAATGATACACTGCATATTACATTATATCATAAGGTATTTTCAATGATACACTGCATATTACGTTATATTATAAGGTATTTTCAATGATACACTGCATATTACATTATATCATAAGGTATTTTCAATGATACACTGCATATTACATTATATCATAAGGTATTTTCAATGATACACTGCATATTACGTTATATTATAAGGTATTTTTAATGATACACTACAAATTACGATATATTATAAGGTATTTTCAATGATACACTGCATATTACGTTATATTATAACGTATTTTGATTGATACAGTTCAAATTACCATATATTATAAGGTATTTTCAATGATACACTGCATATTACGTTTTATCGTAAGGTATTTTCAATGATACACTGCATATTACGTTATATTATAAGATGTTTTCAATGATAAACTACTATATTTTATAAGGTATTTTCAATGATACACTGCATATTACGTTATATTATAAGGTATTTTCAATGATACACTACAAATTACGATATATTATAAGGTATTTTCAATGATAGACTAGAATTACCATATATTCTAAGGTATTTTCAATGATACACTGCATATTACGTTATATTATATGGTATTTTCAATGATACACTGCATATTACGTTATATTATAAAGTATTTTCAATGATAAACTATATATTACGATATATTATATGGTATTTTCAATGATACACTGCATATTACGTTATATTATAAGGTATTTTCATTGATACACTACAAATTACCATATATTATAAGGTATTTTCAATGATACACTGCATATTACATTATATCATAAGGTATTTTCAATGATACACTGCATATTACGTTATATTATAAGGTATTTTCAATGATACACTGCATATTACATTATATCATAAGGTATTTTCAATGATACACTGCATATTACGTTATATTATAAGGTATTTTTAATGATACACTACAAATTACGATATATTATAAGGTATTTTCAATGATACACTGCATATTACGTTATATTATAACGTATTTTGATTGATACAGTTCAAATTACCATATATTATAAGGTATTTTCAATGATACACTGCATATTACGTTTTATCGTAAGGTATTTTCAATGATACACTGCATATTACGTTATATTATAAGATGTTTTCAATGATAAACTACTATATTTTATAAGGTATTTTCAATGATACACTGCATATTACGTTATATTATAAGGTATTTTTAATGATACACTACAAATTACGATATATTATAAGGTATTTTCAATGATACACTGCATATTACGTTATATCATAAGGTATTTTCAATGATACACTACATATTACGTTATATTATAAGGTATTTTCAATGATACACTGCATATTACGTTATATCATAAGGTATTTTCAATGATAAACTGCATATTACGTTATATTATAAGGTATTTTCAATGATACACTGCATATTACGTTATATCATAAGGTATTTTCAATGATACACTGCATATTACGTAATATTATAAGGTATTTTCAATGATACACTGCATATTACGTTATATTATAAGGTATTTTCAATGATGCACTGCATATTACGTTATACTATATGGTATTTTCAATGATACACAACAAATTACGATATATTATAAGGTATTTTCAATGATACACTGCATATTACGTTGTATTATAAGGTATTTTCATTGATAGACTAGAATTACCATATATTCTAAGGTATTTTCAATGATACACTGCATATTACGTTATATTATATGGTATTTTCAATGATACACTGCATATTACGTTATATTATAAAGTATTTTCAATGATACACTGCATATTACGTTATATTATAAGGTATTTTCAATGATGCACTGCATATTACGTTATACTATATGGTATTTTCAATGATACACTACAAATTACGATATATTATAAGGTATTTTCAATGATACACTGCATATTACGTTGTATTATAAGGTATTTTCATTGATAGACTAGAATTACCATATATTCTAAGGTATTTTCAATGATACACTGCATATTACGTTATATTATATGGTATTTTCAATGATACACTGCATATTACGTTATATTATAAAGTATTTTCAATGATAAACTATATATTACGATATATTATATGGTATTTTCAATGATACACTGCATATTACGTTATATTATAAGGTATTTTCATTGATACACTACAAATTACCATATATTATAAGGTATTTTCAATGATACACTGCATATTACATTATATCATAAGGTATTTTCAATGATACACTGCATATTACGTTATATTATAAGGTATTTTCAATGATACACTGCATATTACATTATATCATAAGGTATTTTCAATGATACACTGCATATTACGTTATATTATAAGGTATTTTTAATGATACACTACAAATTACGATATATTATAAGGTATTTTCAATGATACACTGCATATTACGTTATATTATAACGTATTTTGATTGATACAGTTCAAATTACCATATATTATAAGGTATTTTCAATGATACACTGCATATTACGTTTTATCGTAAGGTATTTTCAATGATACACTGCATATGACGTTATATTATAAGATGTTTTCAATGATAAACTACTATATTTTATAAGGTATTTTCAATGATACACTGCATATTACGTTATATTATAAGGTATTTTTAATGATACACTACAAATTACGATATATTATAAGGTATTTTCAATGATACACTGCATATTACGTTATATCATAAGGTATTTTCAATGATACACTGCATATTACGTTATATTATAAGGTATTTTCAATGATACACTGCATATTACGTTATATCATAAGGTATTTTCAATGATAAACTGCATATTACGTTATATTATAAGGTATTTTCAATGATACACTGCATATTACGTTATATCATAAGGTATTTTCAATGATACACTGCATATTACGTTATATTATAAGGTATTTTCAATGATACACTGCATATTACGTTATATTATAAGGTATTTTCAATGATGCACTGCATATTACGTTATACTATATGGTATTTTCAATGATACACTACAAATTACGATATATTATAAGGTATTTTCAATGATACACTGCATATTACGTTGTATTATAAGGTATTTTCATTGATAGACTAGAATTACCATATATTCTAAGGTATTTTCAATGATACACAGCATATTACGTTATATTATATGGTATTTTCAATGATACACTGCATATTACGTTATATTATAAAGTATTTTCAATGATAAACTATATATTACGATATATTATATGGTATTTTCAGTGATACACTGCATATTACGTTATATTATAAGGTATTTTCATTGATACACTACAAATTACCATATATTATAAGGTATTTTCAATGATACACTGCATATTACATTATATCATAAGGTATTTTCAATGATACACTGCATATTACGTTATATTATAAGGTACTTTCAATGATACACTGCATATTACGTTATATTATAAGATGTTTTCAATGATACACTGCATATTACGTTATATAATGAGGTATTTTCAATGATACACTGCATATTACGTTATATTATAAGGTATTTTTAATGATACACTACAAATTACGATATATTATAAGGTATTTTCAATGATACACTGCATATTACGTTATATTATAACGTATTTTGATTGATACAGTTCAAATTACCATATATTATAAGGTATTTTCAATGATACACTGCATATTACGTTTTATCGTAAGGTATTTTCAATGATACACTGCATATTACGTTATATCATAAGGTATTTTCAATGATAAACTGCATATTACGATATATTATAAGGTATTTTCAATGATACGCTGCATATTACGTTATATCATAAGGTATTTTCAATGATACACTGCATATTACGTAATATTATAAGGTATTTTCAATGATACACTGCATATTACGTTATATTATAAGGTATTTTCAATGATGCACTGCATATTACGTTATACTGTATGGTATTTTCAATGATACACTACAAATTACGATATATTATAAGGTATTTTCAATGATACACTGCATATTACGTTGTATTATAAGGTATTTTCATTGATAGACTAGAATTACCATATATTCTAAGGTATTTTCAATGATACACTGCATATTACGTTATATTATATGGTATTTTCAATGATACACTGCATATTACGTTATATTATAAAGTATTTTCAATGATAAACTATATATTACGATATATTATATGGTATTTTCAATGATACACTGCATATTACGTTATATTATAAGGTATTTTCATTGATACACTACAAATTACCATATATTATAAGGTATTTTCAATGATACACTGCATATTACATTATATCATAAGGTATTTTCAATGATACACTGCATATTACGTTATATTATAAGGTACTTTCAATGATACACTGCATATTACGTTATATTATAAGATGTTTTCAATGATACACTGCATATTACGTTATATTATATGGTATTTTCAATGATACACTGCATATTACGTTATATTATAAAGTATTTTCAATGATAAACTATATATTACGATATATTATATGGTATTTTCAATGATACACTGCATATTACGTTATATTATAAGGTATTTTCATTGATACACTACAAATTACCATATATTATAAGGTATTTTCAATGATACACTGCATATTACATTATATCATAAGGTATTTTCAATGATACACTGCATATTACGTTATATTATAAGGTATTTTCAATGATACACTGCATATTACATTATATCATAAGGTATTTTCAATGATACACTGCATATTACGTTATATTATAAGGTATTTTTAATGATACACTACAAATTACGATATATTATAAGGTATTTTCAATGATACACTGCATATTACGTTATATTATAACGTATTTTGATTGATACAGTTCAAATTACCATATATTATAAGGTATTTTCAATGATGCACTGCATATTACGTTTTATCGTAAGGTATTTTCAATGATACACTGCATATTACGTTATATTATAAGATGTTTTCAATGATAAACTACTATATTTTATAAGGTATTTTCAATGATACACTGCATATTACGTTATATTATAAGGTATTTTTAATGATACACTACAAATTACGATATATTATAAGGTATTTTCAATGATACACTGCATATTACGTTATATTATAAGGTATTTTCAATGATACACTGCATATTACGTTATATCATAAGGTATTTTCAATGATACACTGCATATTACGTAATATTATAAGGTATTTTCAATGATACACTGCATATTACGTTATATTATAAGGTATTTTCAATGATGCACTGCATATTACGTTATACTATATGGTATTTTCAATGATACACTACAAATTACGATATATTATAAGGTATTTTCAATGATACACTGCATATTACGTTGTATTATAAGGTATTTTCATTGATAGACTAGAATTACCATATATTCTAAGTTATTTTCAATAATACACTGCATATTACGTTATATTATAAGGTATTTTCAATGATACACTGCATATTACATTATATCATAAGGTATTTTCAATGATACACTGCATATTACGTTATATTATAAAGTATTTTCAATGATAAACTATATATTACGATATATTATATGGTATTTTCAATGATACACTGCATATTACGTTATATTATAAGGTATTTTCATTGATACACTACAAATTACCATATATTATAAGGTATTTTCAATGATACACTGCATATTACATTATATCATAAGGTATTTTCAATGATACACTGCATATTACGTTATATTATAAGGTATTTTCAATGATACACTGCATATTACATTATATCATAAGGTATTTTCAATGTTACACTGCATATTACGTTATATTATAAGGTATTTTTAATGATACACTACAAATTACGATATATTATAAGGTATTTTCAATGATACACTGCATATTACGTTATATTATAACGTATTTTGATTGATACAGTTCAAATTACCATATATTATAAGGTATTTTCAATGATACACTGCATATTACGTTTTATCGTAAGGTATTTTCAATGATACACTGCATATTACGTAATATTATAAGGTATTTTCAATGATACACTGCATATTACGTTATATTATAAGGTATTTTCAATGATGCACTGCATATTACGTTATACTATATGGTATTTTCAATGATACACTGCATATTACATTATATCATAAGGTATTTTCAATGATACACTGCATATTACGTTATATTATAAGGTATTTTTAATGATACACTACAAATTACGATATATTATAAGGTATTTTCAATGATACACTGCATATTACGTTATATTATAACGTATTTTGATTGATACAGTTCAAATTACCATATATTATAAGGTATTTTCAATGATACACTGCATATTACGTTTTATCGTAAGGTATTTTCAATGATACACTGCATATTACGTTATATTATAAGATGTTTTCAATGATAAACTACTATATTTTGTAAGGTATTTTCAATGATACACTGCATATTACGTTATATTATAAGGTATTTTTAATGATACACTACAAATTACGATATATTATAAGGTATTTTCAATGATACACTGCATATTACGTTATATCATAAGGTATTTTCAATGATACACTGCATATTACGTTATATTATAAGGTATTTTCAATGATACACTGCATATTACGTTATATCATAAGGTATTTTCAATGATAAACTGCATATTACGTTATATTATAAGGTATTTTCAATGATACACTGCATATTACGTTATATCATAAGGTATTTTCAATGATACACTGCATATTACGTAATATTATAAGGTATTTTCAATGATACACTGCATATTACGTTATATTATAAGGTATTTTCAATGATGCACTGCATATTACGTTATACTATATGGTATTTTCAATGATACACTACAAATTACGATATATTATAAGGTATTTTCAATGATACACTGCATATTACGTTGAATTATAAGGTATTTTCATTGATAGACTAGAATTACCATATATTCTAAGGTATTTTCAATGATACACTGCATATTACGTTATATTATATGGTATTTTCAATGATACACTGCATATTACGTTATATTATAAAGTATTTTCAATGATAAACTGTATATTACGATATATTATATGGTATTGTCAAAGATACACTGCATATTACGTTATATTATAAGGTATTTTCAATGATACACTGCATATTACGTTATACTATAAGGTATTTTCAATGATACACTGCATATTACGTTATATTATAAGGTATTTTCAATGATGCACTGCATATTACGTTATACTATATGGTATTTTCAATGATACACTACAAATTACGATATATTATAAGGTATTTTCAATGATACACTGCATATTACGTAATATTATAAGGTATTTTCAATGACACACTGCATATTACGTTATATTATAAGGTATTTTCAATGATGCACTGCATATTACGTTATATTATAAGGTATTTTCAATGATGCACTGCATATTACGTTGTATTATAAGGTATTTTCATTGATAGACTAGAATTACCATATATTCTAAGGTATTTTCAATGATAAACTATATATTACGATATATTATATGGTATTTTCAATGATACACTGCATATTACGTTATATTATAAGGTATTTTCATTGATACACTACAAATTACCATATATTATAAGGTATTTTCAATGATACACTGCATATTACATTATATCATAAGGTATTTTCAATGAAACACTGCATATTACGTTATATTATAAGGTATTTTCAATGATGCACTGCATATTACGTTATATTATAAGGTATTTTCAATGATGCACTGCATATTACGTTGTATTATAAGGTATTTTCATTGATAGACTAGAATTACCATATATTCTAAGGTATTTTCAATGATACACTGCATATTACGTTATATTATATGGTATTTTCAATGATTCACTGCATATTACGTTATATTATAAAGTATTTTCAATGATAAACTATATATTACGATATATTATATGGTATTTTCAATGATACACTGCATATTACGTTATATCATAAGGTATTTTCATTGATACACTACAAATTACCATATATTATAAGGTATTTTCAATGATACACTGCATATTACATTATATCATAAGGTATTTTCAATGAAACACTGCATATTACGTTATATTATAAGGTATTTTCAATGATACACTGCATATTACGTTATATTATAAGGTATTTTCAATGATACACTGCATATTACGGTATATCATAAGGTATTTTCAATGAAACAATGTATATTACGTTATGTTATAAGGTATTGTCAATGATAAACTACTATATATTATAAGGTATTTTCAATAGTACACTGCATATTACGTTATATTATAAGGTATTTTCATTGATACACTACAAATTACCATATATTATAAGGTATTTTCAATGATACACTGCATATTACATTATATCATAAGGTATTTTCAATGATACACTGCATATTACGTTATATTATAAGGTACTTTCAATGATACACTGCATATTACGTTATATTATAAGATGTTTTCAATGATACACTGCATATTACGTTATATTATGAGGTATTTTCAATGATACACTGCATATTACGTTATATTATAAGGTATTTTTAATGATACACTACAAATTACGATATATTATAAGGTATTTTCAATGATACACTGCATATTACGTTATATTATAAGGTATTTTCAATGATACACTGCATATTACGTTATATCATAAGGTATTTTCAATGATACACTGCATATTACGTAATATTATAAGGTATTTTCAATGATACACTGCATATTACGTTATATTATAAGGTATTTTCAATGATGCACTGCATATTACGTTATACTATATGGTATTTTCCATGATACACTACAAATTACGATATATTATAAGGTATTTTCAATGTTACACTGCATATTACGTTGTATTATAAGGTATTTTCATTGATAGACTAGAATTACCATATATTCTAAGGTATTTTCAATGATACACTGCATATTACGTTATATTATATGGTATTTTCAATGATACACTGCATATTACGTTATATTATAAAGTATTTTCAATGATAAACTATATATTACGATATATTATATGGTATTTTCAAAGATACACTGCATATTACGTTATATTATAAGGTATTTTCAATGATACACTGCATATTACGTTATACTATAAGGTATTTTCAATGATACACTGCATATTACGTTATATTATAAGGTATTTTCAATGATGCACTGCATATTACGTTATATTATAAGGTATTTTCAATGATGCACTGCATATTACGTTGTATTATAAGGTATTTTCATTGATAGACTAGAATTACCATATATTCTAAGGTATTTTCAATGATACACTGCATATTACGTTATATTATATGGTATTTTCAATGATTCACTGCATAATACGTTATATTATAAAGTATTTTCAATGATAAACTATATATTACGATATATTATATGGTATTTTCAATGATTCACTGCATATTACGTTATATTATAAAGTATTTTCAATGATAAACTATATATTACGATATATTATATGGTATTTTCAATGATACACTGCATATTACGTTATATTATAAGGTATTTTCATTGATACACTACAAATTACCATATATTATAAGGTATTTTCAATGATACACTGCATATTACATTATATCATAAGGTATTTTCAATGAAACACTGCATATTACGTTATATTATAAGGTATTTTCAATGATACACTGCATATTACGTTATATCATAAGGTATTTTCAATGAAACAATGTATATTACGTTATGTTATAAGGTATTGTCAATGATAAACTACTATATATTATAATGTATTTTCAATAGTACACTGCATATTACGTTATATTATAAGGTATTTTCATTGATACACTACAAATTACCATATATTATAAGGTATTTTCAATGATACACTGCATATTACATTATATCATAAGGTATTTTCAATGATACACTGCATATTACGTTATATTATAAGGTACTTTCAATGATACACTGCATATTACGTTATATTATAAGATGTTTTCAATGATACACTGCATATTACGTTATATTATGAGGTATTTTCAATGATACACTGCATATTACGTTATATTATAAGGTATTTTTAATGATACACTACAAATTACGATATATTATAAGGTATTTTCAATGATACACTGCATATTACGTTATATTATAACGTATTTTGATTGATACAGTTCAAATTACCATATATTATAAGGTATTTCAATGATACACTGCATATTACGTTTTATCGTAAGGTATTTTCAATGATACACTGCATATTACGTTATATTATAAGATGTTTTCAATGATAAACTACTATATTTTATAAGGTATTTTCAATGATACACTGCATATTACGTTATATTATAAGGTATTTTTAATGATACACTACAAATTACGATATATTATAAGGTATTTTCAATGATACACTGCATATTACGTTATATTATAAGGTATTTTCAATGATACACTGCATATTACGTTATATCATAAGGTATTTTCAATGATACACTGCATATTACGTAATATTATAAGGTATTTTCAATGATACACTGCATATTACGTTATATTATAAGGTATTTTCAATGATACACTGCCTATTACATTATATCATAAGGTATTTTCAATGATGCACTGCATATTACGTTATACTATATGGTATTTTCAATGATACACTACAAATTACGATATATTATAAGGTATTTTCAATGATACACTGCATATTACGTTGTATTATAAGGTATTTTCATGATAGACTAGAATTACCATATATTCTAAGGTATTTTCAATGATACACTGCATATTACGTTATATTATATGGTATTTTCAATGATACACTGCATATTACGTTATATTATAAAGTATTTTCAATGATAAACTATATATTACGATATATTATATGGTATTTTTCAATGATACACTGCATATTACGTTATATTATAAGGTATTTTCATTGATACACTACAAATTACCATATATTATAAGGTATTTTCAATGATACACTGCATATTACATTATATCATAAGGTATTTTCAATGATACACTGCATATTACGTTATATTATAAGGTACTTTCAATGATACACTGCATATTACGTTATATTATAAGATGTTTTCAATGATACACTGCATATTACGTTATATTATGAGGTATTTTCAATGATACACTGCATATTACGTTATATTATAAGGTATTTTTAATGATACACTACAATTTACGATATATTATAAGGTATTTTCAATGATACACTGCATATTACGTTATATTATAACGTATTTTGATTGATACAGTTCAAATTACCATATATTATAAGGTATTTTCAATGATACACTGCATATTACGTTTTTATCGTAAGGTATTTTCAATGATACACTGCATATTACGTTATATCATAAGGTATTTTCAATGATAAACTGCATATTACGTTATATTATAACGTATTTTCAATGATACACTGCATATTACGTTATATCATAAGGTATTTTCAATGATACACTGCATATTACGTAATATTATAAGGTATTTTCAATGATACACCTGCATATTACGTTATATTATAAGGTATTTTCAATGATGCACTGCATATTACGTTATACTATATGGTATTTTCAATGATACACTACAAATTACGATATATTATAGGTATTTTCAATGATACACTGCATATTACGTTATATTATAAGTATTTTCAATGATAAACTATATATATTACGATATATTATATGGTATTTTCAATGATACACTGCATATTACGTTATATTATAAGGTATTTTCATTGATACACTACAAATTACCATATATTATAAGGTATTTTCAATGATACACTGCATATTACATTATATCATAAGGTATTTTCAATGATACACTGCATATTACGTTATATTATAAGGTACTTTCAATGATACACTGCATATTACGTTATATTATAAGATGTTTTCAATGATACACTGCATATTACGTTATATTATGAGGTATTTTCAATGATACACTGCATATTACGTTATATTATAAGGTATTTTTAATGATACACTA
Source organism: Lasioglossum lativentre (assembly GCA_916610255.1). NCBI lineage: Eukaryota > Metazoa > Arthropoda > Insecta > Hymenoptera > Halictidae > Lasioglossum > Lasioglossum lativentre. Next base: position 134,369 of record CAKAJI010000666.1, on the reverse strand, counting down.
CAAATTACGATATATTATAAGGTATTTTCAATGATACACTGCATATTACGTTATATTATAACGTATTTTGATTGATACAGTTCAAATTACCATATATTATAAGGTATTTTCAATGATACACTGCATATTACGTTTTATCATAAGGTATTTTCAATGATACACTGCATATTACGTAATATTATAAGGTATTTTCAATGATACACTGCATATTACGTTATATTATAAGGTATTTTCAATGATGCACTGCATATTACGTTATACTATATGGTATTTTCAATGATACACTACAAATTACGATATATTATAAGGTATTTTCAATGATACACTGCATATTACGTTGTATTATAAGGTATTTTCATTGATAGACTAGAATTACCATATATTCTAAGGTATTTTCAATGATACACTGCATATTACGTTATATTATATGGTATTTTCAATGATACACTGCATATTACGTTATATTATAAAGTATTTTCAATGATAAACTATATATTACGATATATTATATGGTATTTTCAATGATACACTGCATATTACGTTATATTATAAGGTATTTTCATTGATACATTACAAATTACCATATATTATAAGGTATTTTCAATGATACACTGCATATTACATTATATCATAAGGTATTTTCAATGATACACTGCATATTACGTTATATTATAAGGTACTTTCAATGATACACTGCATATTACGTTATATTATAAGATGTTTTCAATGATACACTGCATATTACGTTATATTATGAGGTATTTTCAATGATACACTGCATATTACGTTATATTATAAGGTATTTTTAATGATACACTACAAATTACGATATATTATAAGGTATTTTCAATGATACACTGCATATTACGTTATATTATAACGTATTTTGATTGATACAGTTCAAATTACCATATATTATAAGGTATTTTCAATGATACACTGCATATTACGTTTTATCGTAAGGTATTTTCAATGATACACTGCATATTACGTTATATTATAAGATGTTTTCAATGATAAACTACTATATTTTATAAGGTATTTTCAATGATACACTGCATATTACGTTATATTATAAGGTATTTTTAATGATACACTACAAATTACTATATATTATAAGGTATTTTCAATGATACACTGCATATTACGTTATATTATAAGGTATTTTCAATGATACACTGCATATTACGTTATATCATAAGGTATTTTCAATGATGCACTGCATATTACGTTGTATTATAAGGTATTTTCATTGATAGACTAGAATTACCATATATTCTAAGGTATTTTCAATGATACACTGCATATTACGTTATATTATAAGCTATTTCAATGATTCACTGCATATTACGTTATATATAA
>CAKAJI010000666.1:49402-132507 GCA_916610255.1 Lasioglossum lativentre | reverse complement strand
ATTTTCAATGATACACTGCATATTACATTATAAGGTATTTTCAATAACACACAGCATATTATGTTACATTATAAGGTATTTTCAATGATACACTGCATATTACATTATATTATAAGTTATTTTCAATGATATAATGCATATTACGTTATATTAGAAGGTATTTTCAATGACAGACTGCAAATATTACGTTTCATTATAATGTATTTTCAATGAATCACTGCATATTACGTTATATTATAAAGTATTTTCAGTGATACACTGCATATTACATTATATTATAAGTTATTTTCATTGATACACTGCATATTACATTATTTTATAATGTATTTTCAATGGGAGACTGCATATTACGTTATATTATAAGCTATTTTCAATGATACACTGCATATTACTTTATATTATAAGGTATTTTCAATGATACACTACAAATTACGTTATATTATAAGGTATTTTCAATGATACACTACAAATTACGATATATTATAAAGTATTTTCAATGATACATTGCATATTACGTTATATTATAAGGTATTTTCAATGATAGACTGCATATTACGTTATATTATATGATATTTCCAATGATAGACTGCATATTACATTGTATTATAAGGTATTTTCAATGATACACTGCATATTACGTTATATTATAAGCTATTTTCAATGATACACTGCATATTTCTTTATATTATAATATATTTTCAATGATACACTACAAATTACGTTATATTATAAGCTATTTTCAATGATACACTGCATATTACTTTATATTATAATATATTTTCAATGATAAACTACAAATTACGTTATATTATAAGGTATTATCAATGATACACTACAAATTACGATATATTATAAAGTATTCTCAATGATGCATTGCATATTACTTTATATTATAATATATTTTCAATGATACACTACAAATTACGTTATATTATAAGGTATTTTCAATGATACACTACAAATTACGATATATTATAAAATATTTTCAATGATACATTGCATATTACGTTATATTATAAGGTATTTTCAATGATACACTACAATTACGATATATTCTAAAGTATTTTCAATGATAAACTGTATATTACGTTATATTATAAGGTATTTTCAATGATACACTGCGTATTACGTTATATTATAAGTTATTTTCATTGATAGACTGCATATTACCTTATATAATAAGGTATTTTCAATGATAGACTGCAAATATCACGTTATATTATAAGGTATTTTCAATGATACACTGCATATTACGTTATATTATAAGGTATTTTCAATGATACACTGCATATTACGTTATATTATAAGTTATTTTCATTGATAGACTGCATATTACCTTATATAATAAGGTATTTTCAATGATAGACTGCAAATATCACGTTATATTATAAGGTATTTTCAATGATACACTGCATATTACGTTATATTATAAGGTATTTTCAATGATACACTGCATATTACATTACATTATAAGGTATTTTCAATGATACACTGCATATTACATTATAAGGTATTTTCAATAACACACAGCATATTATGTTACATTATAAGGTATTTTCAATGATACACTGCATATTACATTATATTAATCGTTATTTTCAATGATACAATGCATATTACGTTATATTAGAAGGTATTTTCAATGACAGACTGCAAATATTACGTTTCATTATAATGTATTTTCAATGAATCACTGCATATTACGTTATATTATAAAGTATTTTCAGTGATACACTGCATATTACATTATATTATAAGTTATTTTCAATGATACACTGCATATTACATTATTTTATAATGTATTTTCAATGGGAGACTGCATATTACGTTATATTATAAGCTATTTTCAATGATACACTGCATATTACTTTATATTATAAGGTATTTTCAATGATACACTACAAATTACGTTATATTATAAGGTATTTTCAATGATACACTACAAATTACGATATATTATAAAGTATTTTCAATGATACACTGCATATTACGTTATATTATAAAGTATTTTCAATGATACACTGCATATTACTTTATATTATAATATATTTTCAATGATACACTACAAATTACGTTATATTATAAGCTATTTTCAATGATACACTGCATATTACTTTATATTATAATATATTTTCAATGATACACTACAAATTACGTTATATTATAAGGTATTATCAATGATACACTACAAATTACGATATATTATAAAGTATTCTCAATGATGCATTGCATATTACTTTATATTATAATATATTTTCAATGATACACTACAAATTACGTTATATTATAAGGTATTTTCAATGATACACTACAAATTACGATATATTATAAAGTATTTTCAATGATACATTGCATATTACGTTATATTATAAGGTATTTTCAATGATACACTACAATTACGATATATTCTAAAGTATTTTCAATGATACACTGTATATTACGTTATATTATAAGGTATTTTCAATGATACACTGCGTATTACGTTATATTATAAGTTATTTTCATTGATAGACTGCATATTACCTTATATAATAAGGTATTTTCAATGATAGACTGCAAATATCACGTTATATTATAAGGTATTTTCAATGATACACTGCATATTACGTTATATTATAAGGTATTTTCAATGATACACTGCATATTACATTACATTATAAGGTATTTTCAATGATACACTGCATATTACGATATATTATAAGGTATTTTCAGTGATAGACTGGATATTACGTTATATTATAAGGTATTTTCAATGATACACTGCATATTACGTTATATTATAAGGTATTTTCAATGATACACTACAAATTACGTTATATTATAAGGTATTTTCAATGATACACTACAAATTACGATATATTATAAAGTATTTTCAATGATACATTGCATATTACGTTATATTATAAGGTATTTTCAATGATAGACTGCATATTACGTTATATTATATGATATTTCCAATGATAGACTGCATATTACATTGTATTATAAGGTATTTTCAATGATACACTCCATATTACGTTATATTATAAGCTATTTTCAATGATACACTGCATATTACTTTATATTATAATATATTTTCAATGATACACTACAAATTACGTTATATTATAAGCTATTTTCAATGATACACTGCATATTACTTTATATTATAATATATTTTCAATGATACACTACAAATTACGTTATATTATAAGGTATTATCAATGATACACTACAAATTACGATATATTATAAAGTATTCTCAATGATGCATTGCATATTACTTTATATTATAATATATTTTCAATGATACACTACAAATTACGTTATATTATAAGGTATTTTCAATGATACACTACAAATTACGATATATTATAAAATATTTTCAATGATACATTGCATATTACGTTATATTATAAGGTATTTTCAATGATACACTACAATTACGATATATTCTAAAGTATTTTCAATGATAAACTGTATATTACGTTATATTATAAGGTATTTTCAATGATACACTGCGTATTGCGTTATATTATTAGTTATTTTCATTGATAGACTGCATATTACCTTATATAATAAGGTATTTTCAATGATAGACTGCAAATATCACGTTATATTATAAGGTATTTTCAATGATACACTGCATATTACGTTATATTATAAGGTATTTTCAATGATACACTGCATATTACGTTATATTATAAGGTATTTTCAATGATACACTGCATATTACGTTATATTATAAGCTATTTTCAATGATACACTGCATATTACTTTATATTATAATATATTTTCAATGATACACTACAACTTACGTTATATTATAAGGTATTTTCAATGATACACTACAAATTACGATATATTATAAGGTATTTTCAATGATACACTGCGTATTACGTTATATTATAAGTTATTTTCATTGATAGACTGCATATTACCTTATATAATAAGGTATTTTCAATGATAGACTGCAAATATCACGTTATATTATAAGGTATTTTCAATGATACACTGCATATTACAATACATTATAAGGTATTTTCAATGATACACTGCATATTATGTTATATTATAAGGTAATATCAATGATGCACTGCATATTACGATATATTATTTGGTAATTTCAATAACACACAGCATATTATGTTATATTATAAGGTATTTTCAATGATACACTGCATATTACGTTACATTATAAGGTATTTTCAATGATACAATGCATATTACGTTATATTAGAAGGTATTTTCAATGACAGACTGCAAATATTACGTTTCATTATAATGTATTTTCAATGAATCACTGCATATTACGTTATATTATAAAGTATTTTCAGTGATACACTGCATATTACATTATATTATAAGTTATTTTCAATGATACACTGCATATTACATTATTTTATAATGTATTTTCAATGGGAGACTGCATATTACGTTACATTATAAGGTATTTTCAATGATACAATGCATATTACGTTATATTAGAAGGTATTTTCAATGATACACTGCATATTACATTACATTATAAGGTATTTTCAATGATACACTGCATATTACATTATAAGGTATTTTCAATAACACACAGCATATTATGTTACATTATAAGGTATTTTCAATGATACACTGCATATTACATTATATTAATCGTTATTTTCAATGATACAATGCATATTACGTTATATTAGAAGGTATTTTCAATGACAGACTGCAAATATTACGTTTCATTATAATGTATTTTCAATGAATCACTGCATATTACGTTATATTATAAAGTATTTTCAGTGATACACTGCATATTACATTATATTATAAGTTATTTTCAATGATACACTGCATATTACATTATTTTATAATGTATTTTCAATGGGAGACTGCATATTACGTTATATTATAAGCTATTTTCAATGATACACTGCATATTACTTTATATTATAAGGTATTTTCAATGATACACTACAAATTACGTTATATTATAAGGTATTTTCAATGATACACTACAAATTACGATATATTATAAAGTATTTTCAATGATACACTGCATATTACGTTATATTATAAGGTATTTTCAATGATACACTGCATATTACTTTATATTATAATATATTTTCAATGATACACTACAAATTACGTTATATTATAAGCTATTTTCAATGATACACTGCATATTACTTTATATTATAATATATTTTCAATGATACACTACAAATTACGTTATATTATAAGGTATTATCAATGATACACTACAAATTACGATATATTATAAAGTATTCTCAATGATGCATTGCATATTACTTTATATTATAATATATTTTCAATGATACACTACAAATTACGTTATATTATAAGGTATTTTCAATGATACACTACAAATTACGATATATTATAAAATATTTTCAATGATACATTGCATATTACGTTATATTATAAGGTATTTTCAATGATACACTACAATTACGATATATTCTAAAGTATTTTCAATGATACACTGTATATTACGTTATATTATAAGGAATTTTCAATGATACACTGCGTATTACGTTATATTATAAGTTATTTTCATTGATAGACTGCATATTACCTTATATAATAAGGTATTTTCAATGATAGACTGCAAATATCACGTTATATTATAAGGTATTTTCAATGATACACTGCATATTACGTTATATTATAAGGTATTTTCAATGATACACTGCATATTACATTACATTATAAGGTATTTTCAATGATACACTGCATATTACGATATATTATAAGGTATTTTCAGTGATAGACTGGATATTACGTTATATTATAAGGTATTTTCAATGATACACTGCATATTACGTTATATTATAAGGTATTTTCAATGATACACTACAAATTACGTTATATTATAAGGTATTTTCAATGATACACTACAAATTACGATATATTATAAAGTATTTTCAATGATACATTGCATATTACGTTATATTATAAGGTATTTTCAATGATAGACTGCATATTACGTTATATTATATGATATTTCCAATGATAGACTGCATATTACATTGTATTATAAGGTATTTTCAATGATACACTCCATATTACGTTATATTATAAGCTATTTTCAATGATACACTGCATATTACTTTATATTATAATATATTTTCAATGATACACTACAAATTACGTTATATTATAAGCTATTTTCAATGATACACTGCATATTACTTTATATTATAATATATTTTCAATGATACACTACAAATTACGTTATATTATAAGGTATTATCAATGATACACTACAAATTACGATATATTATAAAGTATTCTCAATGATGCATTGCATATTACTTTATATTATAATATATTTTCAATGATACACTACAAATTACGTTATATTATAAGGTATTTTCAATGATACACTACAAATTACGATATATTATAAAATATTTTCAATGATACATTGCATATTACGTTATATTATAAGGTATTTTCAATGATACACTGCATATTACGTTATATTATAAGCTATTTTCAATGATACACTGCATATTACTTTATATTATAATATATTTTCAATGATACACTACAACTTACGTTATATTATAAGGTATTTTCAATGATACACTACAAATTACGATATATTATAAGGTATTTTCAATGATACACTGCGTATTACGTTATATTATAAGATATTTTCATTGATAGACTGCATATTACCTTATATAATAAGGTATTTTCAATGATAGACTGCAAATATCACGTTATATTATAAGGTATTTTCAATGATACACTGCATATTACAATACATTATAAGGTATTTTCAATGATACACTGCATATTATGTTATATTATAAGGTAATATCAATGATACACTGCATATTACGATATATTATTTGGTAATTTCAATAACACACAGCATATTATGTTATATTATAAGGTATTTTCAATGATACACTGCATATTACGTTACATTATAAGGTATTTTCAATGATACAATGCATATTACGTTATATTAGAAGGTATTTTCAATGACAGACTGCAAATATTACGTTTCATTATAATGTATTTTCAATGAATCACTGCATATTACGTTATATTATAAAGTATTTTCAGTGATACACTGCATATTACATTATATTATAAGTTATTTTCAATGATACACTGCATATTACATTATTTTATAATGTATTTTCAATGGGAGACTGCATATTACGTTACATTATAAGGTATTTTCAATGATACAATGCATATTACGTTATATTAGAAGGTATTTTCAATGACAGACTGCAAAGATTACGTTTCATTATAATGTATTTTCAATGAATCACTGCATATTACGTTATATTATAAAGTATTTTCAGTGATACACTGCATATTACATTATATTATAAGTTATTTTCAATGATACACTGCATATTACATTATTTTATAATGTATTTTCAATGGGAGACTGCATATTACGTTATATTATAAGCTATTTTCAATGATACACTGCATATTACTTTATATTATAAGGTATTTTCAATGATACACTACAAATTACGTTATATTATAAGGTATTTTCAATGATACACTACAAATTACGATATATTATAAAGTATTTTCAATGATACATTGCATATTACGTTATATTATAAGGTATTTTCAATGATAGACTGCATATTACGTTATATTATATGGTATTTCCAATGATAGACTGCATATTACATTGTATTATAAGGTATTTTCAATGATACACTGCATATTACGTTATATTATAAGCTATTTTCAATGATACACTGCATATTACTTTATATTATAATATATTTTCAATGATACACTACAAATTACGTTATATTATAAGCTATTTTCAATGATACACTGCATATTACTTTATATTATAATATATTTTCAATGATACACTACAAATTACGTTATATTATAAGGTATTATCAATGATACACTACAAATTACGATATATTATAAAGTATTCTTAATGATGCATTGCATATTACTTTATATTATAATATATTTTCAATGATACACTACAAATTACGTTATATTATAAGGTATTTTCAATGATACACTGCATATTACATTACATTATAAGGTATTTTCAATGATACACTGCATATTACATTACATTATAAGGTATTTTCAATAACACACAGCATATTATGTTACATTATAAGGTATTTTCAATGATACACTGCATATTACATTATATTATAAGTTATTTTCAATGATACAATGCATATTACGTTATATTAGAAGGTATTTTCAATGACAGACTGCAAATATTACGTTTCATTATAATGTATTTTCAATGAATCACTGCATATTACGTTATATTATAAAGTATTTTCAGTGATACACTGCATATTACATTATATTATAAGTTATTTTCATTGATACACTGCATATTACATTATTTTATAATGTATTTTCAATGGGAGACTGCATATTACGTTATATTATAAGCTATTTTCAATGATACACTGCATATTACTTTATATTATAAGGTATTTTCAATGATACACTACAAATTACGTTATATTATAAGGTATTTTCAATGATACACTACAAATTACGATATATTATAAAGTATTTTCAATGATACATTGCATATTACGTTATATTATAAGGTATTTTCAATGATAGACTGCATATTACGTTATATTATATGATATTTCCAATGATAGACTGCATATTACATTGTATTATAAGGTATTTTCAATGATACACTGCATATTACGTTATATTATAAGCTATTTTCAATGATACACTGCATATTACTTTATATTATAATATATTTTCAATGATACACTACAAATTACGTTATATTATAAGCTATTTTCAATGATACACTGCATATTACTTTATATTATAATATATTTTCAATGATACACTACAAATTACGTTATATTATAAGGTATTATCAATGATACACTACAAATTACGATATATTATAAAGTATTCTCAATGATGCATTGCATATTACTTTATATTATAATATATTTTCAATGATACACTACAAATTACGTTATATTATAAGCTATTTTCAATGATACACTGCATATTACTTTATATTATAATATATTTTCAATGATACACTACAAATTACGTTATATTATAAGGTATTATCAATGATACACTACAAATTACGATATATTATAAAGTATTCTCAATGATGCATTGCATATTACTTTATATTATAATATATTTTCAATGATACACTACAAATTACGTTATATTATAAGGTATTTTCAATGATACACTGCATATTACGTTATATTATAAGGTATTTTCAATGATACACTGCATATTACATTATAAGGTATTTTCAATAACACACAGCATATTATGTTACATTATAAGGTATTTTCAATGATACACTGCATATTACATTATATTATAAGTTATTTTCAATGATACAATGCATATTACGTTATATTAGAAGGTATTTTCAATGACAGACTGCAAATATTACGTTTCATTATAATGTATTTTCAATGAATCACTGCATATTACGTTATATTATAAAGTATTTTCAGTGATACACTGCATATTACTTTATATTATAAGTTATTTTCATTGATACACTGCATATTACATTATTTTATAATGTATTTTCAATGGGAGACTGCATATTACGTTATATTATAAGCTATTTTCAATGATACACTGCATATTACTTTATATTATAAGGTATTTTCAATGATACACTACAAATTACGTTATATTATAAGGTATTTTCAATGATACACTACAAATTACGATATATTATAAAGTATTTTCAATGATACATTGCATATTACGTTATATTATAAGGTATTTTCAATGATAGACTGCATATTACGTTATATTATATGATATTTCCAATGATAGACTGCATATTACATTGTATTATAAGGTATTTTCAATGATACACTGCATATTACGTTATATTATAAGCTATTTTCAATGATACACTGCATATTACTTTATATTATAATATATTTTCAATGATACACTACAAATTACGTTATATTATAAGCTATTTTCAATGATACACTGCATATTACTTTATATTATAATATATTTTCAATGATACACTACAAATTACGTTATATTATAAGGTATTATCAATGATACACTACAAATTACGATATATTATAAAGTATTCTCAATGATGCATTGCATATTACTTTATATTATAATATATTTTCAATGATACACTACAAATTACGTTATATTATAAGGTATTTTCAATGATACACTACAAATTACGATATATTATAAAATATTTTCAATGATACATTGCATATTACGTTATATTATAAGGTATTTTCAATGATACACTACAATTACGATATATTCTAAAGTATTTTCAATGATAAACTGTATATTACGTTATATTATAAGGTATTTTCAATGATACACTGCGTATTACGTTATATTATAAGTTATTTTCATTGATAGACTGCATATTACCTTATATAATAAGGTATTTTCAATGATAGACTGCAAATATCACGTTATATTATAAGGTATTTTCAATGATACACTACAAATTACGTTATATTATAAGGTATTTTCAATGATACACTACAAATTACGATATATTATAAAATATTTTCAATGATACATTGCATATTACGTTATATTATAAGGTATTTTCAATGATACACTACAAATTACGTTATATTATAAGCTATTTTCAATGATACACTGCATATTACTTTATATTATAATATATTTTCAATGATACACTACAAATTACGTTATATTATAAGGTATTTTCAATGATACACTACAAATTACGATATATTATAAAGTATTCTCAATGATGCATTGCATATTACTTTATATTATAATATATTTTCAATGATACACTACAAATTACGTTATATTATAAGGTATTTTCAATGATACACTACAAATTACGATATATTATAAAATATTTTCAATGATACATTGCATATTACGTTATATTATAAGGTATTTTCAATGATACACTACAATTACGATATATTCTAAAGTATTTTCAATGACACACTGTATATTACGTTATATTATAAGGTATTTTCAATGATACACTGCGTATTACGTTATATTATAAGTTATTTTCATTGATAGACTGCATATTACCTTATATAATAAGGTATTTTCAATGATAGACTGCAAATATCACGTTATATTATAAGGTATTTTCAATGATACACTGCATATTACGTTATATTATAAGGTATTTTCAATGATACACTGCATATTACATTACATTATAAGGTATTTTCAATGATACACTGCATATTACATTATACGGTATTTTCAATAACACACAGCATATTATGTTACATTATAAGGTATTTTCAATGACACACTGCATATTACATTATATTATAAGTTATTTTCAATGATACAATGCATATTACGTTATATTAGAAGGTATTTTCAATGACAGACTGCAAATATTACGTTTCATTATAATGTATTTTCAATGAATCACTGCATATTACGTTATATTATAAAGTATTTTCAGTGATACACTGCATATTACATTATATTATAAGTTATTTTCAATGATACACTGCATATTACATTATTTTATAAGGTATTTTCAATGATAGACTGCATATTACGTTATATTATATGGTATTTCCAATGATAGACTGCATATTACATTGTATTATAAGGTATTTTCAATGATACACTGCATATTACGTTATATTATAAGCTATTTTCAATGATACACTGCATATTACTTTATATTATAATATATTTTCAATGATACACTACAAATTACGTTATATTATAAGCTATTTTCAATGATACACTGCATATTACTTTATATTATAATATATTTTCAATGATACACTACAAATTACGTTATATTATAAGGTATTTTCAATGATACACTACAAATTACGATATATTATAAAGTATTCTCAATGATGCATTGCATATTACTTTATATTATAATATATTTTCAATGATACACTACAAATTACGTTATATTATAAGGTATTTTCAATGATACACTACAAATTACAATATATTATAAAATATTTTCAATGATACATTGCATATTACGTTATATTATAAGGTATTTTCAATGATACACTACAATTACGATATATTCTAAAGTATTTTCAATGACACACTGTATATTACGTTATATTATAAGGTATTTTCAATGATACACTGCGTATTACGTTATATTATAAGTTATTTTCATTGATAGACTGCATATTACCTTATATAATAAGGTATTTTCAATGATAGACTGCAAATATCACGTTATATTATAAGGTATTTTCAATGATACACTGCATATTACGTTATATTATAATGTATTTTCAATGATACACTGCATATTACATTACATTATAAGGTATTTTCAATGATACACTGCATATTACATTATAAGGTATTTTCAATAACACACAGCATATTATGTTACATTATAAGGTATTTTCAATGATACACTGCATATTACATTATATTATAAGTTATTTTCAATGATACAATGCATATTACGTTATATTAGAAGGTATTTTCAATGACAGACTGCAAATATTACGTTTCATTATAATGTATTTTCAATGAATCACTGCATATTACGTTATATTATAAAGTATTTTCAGTGATACACTGCATATTACATTATATTATAAGTTATTTTCAATGATACACTGCATATTACATTATTTTATAAGGTATTTTCAATGATAGACTGCATATTACGTTATATTATATGGTATTTCCAATGATAGACTGCATATTACATTGTATTATAAGGTATTTTCAATGATAGACTGCATATTACGTTATATTATATGGTATTTCCAATGATAGACTGCATATTACATTGTATTATAAGGTATTTTCAATGATACACTGCAAATATCACGTTATATTATAAGGTATTTTCAATGATACACTACAAATTACGTTATATTATAAGGTATTTTCAATGATACACTACAAATTACGATATATTATAAAATATTTTCAATGATACATTGCATATTACGTTATATTATAAGGTATTTTCAATGATACACTACAAATTACGTTATATTATAAGCTATTTTCAATGATACACTGCATATTACTTTATATTATAATATATTTTCAATGATACACTACAAATTACGTTATATTATAAGGTATTTTCAATGATACACTACAAATTACGATATATTATAAAGTATTCTCAATGATGCATTGCATATTACTTTATATTATAATATATTTTCAATGATACACTACAAATTACGTTATATTATAAGGTATTTTCAATGATACACTACAAATTACGATATATTATAAAATATTTTCAATGATACATTGCATATTACGTTATATTATAAGGTATTTTCAATGATACACTACAATTACGATATATTCTAAAGTATTTTCAATGACACACTGTATATTACGTTATATTATAAGGTATTTTCAATGATACACTGCGTATTACGTTATATTATAAGTTATTTTCATTGATAGACTGCATATTACCTTATATAATAAGGTATTTTCAATGATAGACTGCAAATATCACGTTATATTATAAGGTATTTTCAATGATACACTGCATATTACAATATATTATAAGGTATTGTCAATGATACACTGCATATTACATTACATTATAAGGTATTTTCAATGATACACTGCATATTACATTATAAGGTATTTTCAATAACACACAGCATATTATGTTACATTATAAGGTATTTTCAATGACACACTGCATATTACATTATATTATAAGTTATTTTCAATGATACAATGCATATTACGTTATATTAGAAGGTATTTTCAATGACAGACTGCAAATATTACGTTTCATTATAATGTATTTTCAATGAATCACTGCATATTACGTTATATTATAAAGTATTTTCAGTGATACACTGCATATTACATTATATTATAAGTTATTTTCAATGATACACTGCATATTACATTATTTTATAAGGTATTTTCAATGATAGACTGCATATTACGTTATATTATATGGTATTTCCAATGATAGACTGCATATTACATTGTATTATAAGGTATTTTCAATGATACACTGCATATTACGTTATATTATAAGCTATTTTCAATGATACACTGCATATTACTTTATATTATAATATATTTTCAATGATACACTACAAATTACGTTATATTATAAGCTATTTTCAATGATACACTGCATATTACTTTATATTATAATATATTTTCAATGATACACTACAAATTACGTTATATTATAAGGTATTTTCAATGATACACTACAAATTACGATATATTATAAAGTATTCTCAATGATGCATTGCATATTACTTTATATTATAATATATTTTCAATGATACACTACAAATTACGTTATATTATAAGGTATTTTCAATGATACACTACAAATTACAATATATTATAAAATATTTTCAATGATACATTGCATATTACGTTATATTATAAGGTATTTTCAATGATACACTACAATTACGATATATTCTAAAGTATTTTCAATGACACACTGTATATTACGTTATATTATAAGGTATTTTCAATGATACACTGCGTATTACGTTATATTATAAGTTATTTTCATTGATAGACTGCATATTACCTTATATAATAAGGTATTTTCAATGATAGACTGCAAATATCACGTTATATTATAAGGTATTTTCAATGATACACTGCATATTACGTTATATTATAATGTATTTTCAATGATACACTGCATATTACATTACATTATAAGGTATTTTCAATGATACACTGCATATTACATTATAAGGTATTTTCAATAACACACAGCATATTATGTTACATTATAAGGTATTTTCAATGATACACTGCATATTACATTATATTATAAGTTATTTTCAATGATACAATGCATATTACGTTATATTAGAAGGTATTTTCAATGACAGACTGCAAATATTACGTTTCATTATAATGTATTTTCAATGAATCACTGCATATTACGTTATATTATAAAGTATTTTCAGTGATACACTGCATATTACATTATATTATAAGTTATTTTCAATGATACACTGCATATTACATTATTTTATAAGGTATTTTCAATGATAGACTGCATATTACGTTATATTATATGGTATTTCCAATGATAGACTGCATATTACATTGTATTATAAGGTATTTTCAATGATACACTGCATATTACTTTATATTATAATATATTTTCAATGATACACTACAAATTACGTTATATTATAAGGTATTTTCAATGATACACTACAATTACGATATATTCTAAAGTATTTTCAATGATAAACTGTATATTACGTTATATTATAAGGTATTTTCAATGATACACTGCGTATTACTTTATATTATAATATATTTTCAATGATACACTACAAATTACGTTATATTATAAGGTATTTTCAATGATACACTACAAATTAAGATATATTATAAAGTATTCTCAATGATGCATTGCATATTACGTTATATTATAAGGTATTTTCAATGATACACTACAAATTACGTTATATTATAAGCTATTTTCAATGATACACTGCATATTACTTTATATTATAATATATTTTCAATGATACACTACAAATTACGTTATATTATAAGGTATTTTCAATGATACACTACAAATTACGATATATTATAAAGTATTCTCAATGATGCATTGCATATTACTTTATATTATAATATATTTTCAATGATACACTACAAATTACGTTATATTATAAGGTATTTTCAATGATACACTACAAATTACGATATATTATAAAATATTTTCAATGATACATTGCATATTACGTTATATTATAAGGTATTTTCAATGATACACTACAATTACGATATATTCTAAAGTATTTTCAATGACACACTGTATATTACGTTATATTATAAGGTATTTTCAATGATACACTGCGTATTACGTTATATTATAAGTTATTTTCATTGATAGACTGCATATTACCTTATATAATAAGGTATTTTCAATGATAGACTGCAAATATCACGTTATATTATAAGGTATTTTCAATGATACACTGCATATTACGTTATATTATAAGGTATTTTCAATGATACACTGCATATTACATTACATTATAAGGTATTTTCAATGATACACTGCATATTACATTATAAGGTATTTTCAATAACACACAGCATATTATGTTACATTATAAGGTATTTTCAATGACACACTGCATATTACATTATATTATAAGTTATTTTCAATGATACAATGCATATTACGTTATATTAGAAGGTATTTTCAATGACAGACTGCAAATATTAAGTTTCATTATAATGTATTTTCAATGAATCACTGCATATTACGTTATATTATAAAGTATTTTCAGTGATACACTGCATATTACATTATATTATAAGTTATTTTCAATGATACACTGCATATTACATTATTTTATAAGGTATTTTCAATGATAGACTGCATATTACGTTATATTATATGGTATTTCCAATGATAGACTGCATATTACATTGTATTATAAGGTATTTTCAATGATACACTGCATATTACGTTATATTATAAGCTATTTTCAATGATACACTGCATATTACTTTATATTATAATATATTTTCAATGATACACTACAAATTACGTTATATTATAAGCTATTTTCAATGATACACTGCATATTACTTTATATTATAATATATTTTCAATGATACACTACAAATTACGTTATATTATAAGGTATTTTCAATGATACACTACAAATTACGATATATTATAAAGTATTCTCAATGATGCATTGCATATTACTTTATATTATAATATATTTTCAATGATACACTACAAATTACGTTATATTATAAGGTATTTTCAATGATACACTACAAATTACAATATATTATAAAATATTTTCAATGATACATTGCATATTACGTTATATTATAAGGTATTTTCAATGATACACTACAATTACGATATATTCTAAAGTATTTTCAATGACACACTGTATATTACGTTATATTATAAGGTATTTTCAATGATACACTGCGTATTACGTTATATTATAAGTTATTTTCATTGATAGACTGCATATTACCTTATATAATAAGGTATTTTCAATGATAGACTGCAAATATCACGTTATATTATAAGGTATTTTCAATGATACACTGCATATTACGTTATATTATAATGTATTTTCAATGATACACTGCATATTACATTACATTATAAGGTATTTTCAATGATACACTGCATATTACATTATAAGGTATTTTCAATAACACACAGCATATTATGTTACATTATAAGGTATTTTCAATGATACACTGCATATTACATTATATTATAAGCTATTTTCAATGATACAATGCATATTACGTTATATTAGAAGGTATTTTCAATGACAGACTGCAAATATTACGTTTCATTATAATGTATTTTCAATGAATCACTGCATATTACGTTATATTATAAAGTATTTTCAGTGATACACTGCATATTACATTATATTATAAGTTATTTTCAATGATACACTGCATATTACATTATTTTATAAGGTATTTTCAATGATAGACTGCATATTACGTTATATTATATGGTATTTCCAATGATAGACTGCATATTACATTTTATTATAAGGTATTTTCAATGATACACTGCATATTACGTTATATTATAAGCTATTTTCAATGATACACTGCATATTACTTTATATTATAATATATTTTCAATGATACACTACAAATTACGTTATATTATAAGGTATTTTCAATGATACACTACAAATTACGATATATTATAAAGTATTTTCAATGATACATTGCATATTACGTTATATTATAAGGTATTTTCAATGATACACTGCATATTACTTTATATTATAATATATTTTCAATGATACACTACAAATTACGTTATATTATAAGCTATTTTCAATGATACACTGCATATTACTTTATATTATAATATATTTTCAATGATACACTACAAATTACGTTATATTATAAGGTATTTTCAATGATACACTACAAATTACGATATATTATAAAGTATTCTCAATGATGCATTGCATATTACTTTATATTATAATATATTTTCAATGATACACTACAAATTACGTTATATTATAAGGTATTTTCAATGATACACTACAAATTACAATATATTATAAAATATTTTCAATGATACATTGCATATTACGTTATATTATAAGGTATTTTCAATGATACACTACAATTACGATATATTCTAAAGTATTTTCAATGACACACTGTATATTACGTTATATTATAAGGTATTTTCAATGATACACTGCGTATTACGTTATATTATAAGTTATTTTCATTGATAGACTGCATATTACCTTATATAATAAGGTATTTTCAATGATAGACTGCAAATATCACGTTATATTATAAGGTATTTTCAATGATACACTGCATATTACTTTATATTATAATGTATTTTCAATGATACACTGCATATTACATTACATTATAAGGTATTTTCAATGATACACTGCATATTACATTATAAGGTATTTTCAATAACACACAGCATATTATGTTACATTATAAGGTATTTTCAATGATACACTGCATATTACATTATATTATAAGTTATTTTCAATGATACAATGCATATTACGTTATATTAGAAGGTATTTTCAATGACAGACTGCAAATATTACGTTTCATTATAATGTATTTTCAATGAATCACTGCATATTACGTTATATTATAAAGTATTTTCAGTGATACACTGCATATTACATTATATTATAAGTTATTTTCAATGATACACTGCATATTACATTATTTTATAAGGTATTTTCAATGATAGACTGCATATTACGTTATATTATATGGTATTTCCAATGATAGACTGCATATTACATTGTATTATAAGGTATTTTCAATGATACACTGCATATTACGTTATATTATAAGGTATTTTCAATGATACACTGCATATTACTTTATATTATAATATATTTTCAATGATACACTACAAATTACGTTATATTATAAGGTATTTTCAATGATACACTACAATTACGATATATTCTAAAGTATTTTCAATGATAAACTGTATATTACGTTATATTATAAGGTATTTTCAATGATACACTGCGTATTACTTTATATTATAATATATTTTCAATGATACACTACAAATTACGTTATATTATAAGGTATTTTCAATGATACACTACAAATTACGATATATTATAAAGTATTCTCAATGATGCATTGCATATTACGTTATATTATAAGGTATTTTCAATGATACACTACAAATTACGTTATATTATAAGCTATTTTCAATGATACACTGCATATTACTTTATATTATAATATATTTTCAATGATACACTACAAATTACGTTATATTATAAGGTATTTTCAATGATACACTACAAATTACGATATATTATAAAGTATTCTCAATGATGCATTGCATATTACTTTATATTATAATATATTTTCAATGATACACTACAAATTACGTTATATTATAAGGTATTTTCAATGATACACTACAAATTACGATATATTATAAAATATTTTCAATGATACATTGCATATTACGTTATATTATAAGGTATTTTCAATGATACACTACAATTACGATATATTCTAAAGTATTTTCAATGACACACTGTATATTACGTTATATTATAAGGTATTTTCAATGATACACTGCGTATTACGTTATATTATAAGTTATTTTCATTGATAGACTGCATATTACCTTATATAATAAGGTATTTTCAATGATAGACTGCAAATATCACGTTATATTATAAGGTATTTTCAATGATACACTGCATATTACGTTATATTATAAGGTATTTTCAATGATACACTGCATATTACATTACATTATAAGGTATTTTCAATGATACACTGCATATTACATTATAAGGTATTTTCAATAACACACAGCATATTATGTTACATTATAAGGTATTTTCAATGACACACTGCATATTACATTATATTATAAGTTATTTTCAATGATACAATGCATATTACGTTATATTAGAAGGTATTTTCAATGACAGACTGCAAATATTAAGTTTCATTATAATGTATTTTCAATGAATCACTGCATATTACGTTATATTATAAAGTATTTTCAGTGATACACTGCATATTACATTATATTATAAGTTATTTTCAATGATACACTGCATATTACATTATTTTATAAGGTATTTTCAATGATAGACTGCATATTACGTTATATTATATGGTATTTCCAATGATAGACTGCATATTACATTGTATTATAAGGTATTTTCAATGATACACTGCATATTACGTTATATTATAAGCTATTTTCAATGATACACTGCATATTACTTTATATTATAATATATTTTCAATGATACACTACAAATTACGTTATATTATAAGCTATTTTCAATGATACACTGCATATTACTTTATATTATAATATATTTTCAATGATACACTACAAATTACGTTATATTATAAGGTATTTTCAATGATACACTACAAATTACGATATATTATAAAGTATTCTCAATGATGCATTGCATATTACTTTATATTATAATATATTTTCAATGATACACTACAAATTACGTTATATTATAAGGTATTTTCAATGATACACTACAAATTACAATATATTATAAAATATTTTCAATGATACATTGCATATTACGTTATATTATAAGGTATTTTCAATGATACACTACAATTACGATATATTCTAAAGTATTTTCAATGACACACTGTATATTACGTTATATTATAAGGTATTTTCAATGATACACTGCGTATTACGTTATATTATAGGTTATTTTCATTGATAGACTGCATATTACCTTATATAATAAGGTATTTTCAATGATAGACTGCAAATATCACGTTATATTATAAGGTATTTTCAATGATACACTGCATATTACGTTATATTATAATGTATTTTCAATGATACACTGCATATTACATTACATTATAAGGTATTTTCAATGATACACTGCATATTACATTATAAGGTATTTTCAATAACACACAGCATATTATGTTACATTATAAGGTATTTTCAATGATACACTGCATATTACATTATATTATAAGTTATTTTCAATGATACAATGCATATTACGTTATATTAGAAGGTATTTTCAATGACAGACTGCAAATATTACGTTTCATTATAATGTATTTTCAATGAATCACTGCATATTACGTTATATTATAAAGTATTTTCAGTGATACACTGCATATTACATTATATTATAAGTTATTTTCAATGATACACTGCATATTACATTATTTTATAAGGTATTTTCAATGATAGACTGCATATTACGTTATATTATATGGTATTTCCAATGATAGACTGCATATTACATTTTATTATAAGGTATTTTCAATGATACACTGCATATTACGTTATATTATAAGGTATTTTCAATGATACACTGCATATTACTTTATATTATAATATATTTTCAATGATACACTACAAATTACGTTATATTATAAGGTATTTTCAATGATACACTACAAATTACGATATATTATAAAGTATTTTCAATGATACATTGCATATTACGTTATATTATAAGGTATTTTCAATGATAGACTGCATATTACGTTATATTATATGGTATTTCCAATGATACACTGCATATTACATTGTATTATAAGGTATTTTCAATGATACACTGCATATTACGTTATATTATAAGGTATTTTCAATGATACACTGCATATTACGTTATATTATAAGCTATATTCAATGATACACTGCATATTACTTTATATTATAATATATTTTCAATGATACACTACAAATTACGTTATATTAGAAGGTATTTTCAATGACAGACTGCAAATATTACGTTACATTATAATGTATTTTCAATGAATCACTGCATATTACGTTATATTATAAAGTATTTTCAGTGATACACTGCATATTACATTATATTATAAGGTATTTTCAATGATACACTGCGTATTACGTTATATTATAAGTTATTTTCATTGATAGACTGCATATTACCTGTATAATAAGGTATTTTCAATGATAGACTGCAAATATCACGTTATATTATAAGGTATTTTCAATGATACACTGCATATTACGTTATATTATAAGCTATTTTCAATGATACACTGAATATTACGTTATATTATAAGGTATTTTCAATGATACACTACAAATTACGTTATATTATAAGGTATTTTCAATGATACACTGCATATTACGTTATATTATAAGGTATTTTCAGTGATAGACTGGATATTACGTTATATTATAAGGTATTTTCAATGATACACTGCATATTACGTTATATTATACGGTATTTCCAATGATAGACTGCATATTACATTGTATTATAAGGTATTTTCAATGATACACTGCATATTACGTTATATTATAAGGTATTTTCAATGATACACTGCATATTACGTTATATTATAAGCTATTTTCAATGATACACTGCATTTTACTTTATATTATAATATATTTTCAATGATACACTACAAATTACGTTATATTATAAGGTATTTTCAATGATACACTACAAATTACGATATATTATAAAGTATTTTCAATGATACATTGCATATTACGTTATATTATAAGGCATTTTCAATGATACACTGCGTATTACGTTATATTATAAGTTATTTTCATTGATAGACTGCATATTACCTTATATAATAAGGTATTTTCAATGATAGACTGCAAATATCAAGTTATATTATTAGGTATTTTCAATGATACACTGCATATTACGTTATATTATAAGCTATTTTCAATGATACACTGCATATTACGTTATATTATAAGGTATTTTCAATGATACACTGCATATTACGTTATATTATAAGCTATTTTCAATGATACACAGCATATTACGTTATATTATAAGGTATTTTCAATGAATCACTGCATATTACGTTATATTATAAGGAATTTTAAATGATACAGTACATATTACATTACATTATAAGGTATTTTCAATGATACACTGCATATTACGATATATTATAAGGTATTTTCAGTGATAGACTGGATATTACGTTATATTATAAGGTATTTTCAATGATACACTGCATATTACGTTATATTATACGGTATTTCCAATGATAGACTGCATATTACATTGTATTATAAGGTATTTTCAATGATACACTGCATATTACGTTATATTATAAGGTATTTTCAATGATACACTGCATATTACGTTATATTATACGGTATTTCCAATGATAGACTGCATATTACATTGTATTATAAGGTATTTTCAATGATACACTGCATATTACGTTATATTATAAGGTATTTTCAATGATACACTGCATATTACGTTATATTATAAGGTATTTTCAATAATACACTGCATATTACATTACATTATAAGGTATTTTCAATGATAAACTACTATATATAATAAGGTATTTTCAATGATAGACTGCAAATATCACGTTATATTATAAGGTGTTTTCAATGATACACTGCATATTACGTTATATTATAAGGTATTTTCAATGATACACTGCATATTACGTTATATTATAAGTTATTTTCAATGATACACTGCATATTACATTATTTCATAATGTATTTTCAATGGGAGACTGCATATTACGTTATATTATAAGCTATTTTCAATGATACACTACAAATTACGATATATTATAAGGTATTTTCAATGATACACTGCATATTACGTTATATTATAAGGTATTTTCAATGATACACTACAAATTACGATATATTATAAAGTATTTTCAATGATACATTGCATATTACGTTATATTATAAGGCATTTTCAATGATACACTGCGTATTACGTTATATTATAAGTTATTTTCATTGATAGACTGCATATTACCTTATATAATAAGGTATTTTCAATGATAGACTGCAAATATCACGTTATATTATTAGGTATTTTCAATGATACACTGCATATTACGTTATATTATAAGCTATTTTCAATGATACACTGAATATTACGTTATATTATAAGGTATTTTCAATGATACACTACGATACATTATAAGTTATTTTCAATTATACACTGCATATTACGTTACATTATTAGGTATTTTCAATGAATCACTGCATATTACGTTATATTATAAGGAATTTTAAATGATACAGTACATATTACATTACATTATAAGGTATTTTCAATGATACACTGCATATTACGATATATTATAAGGTATTTTCAATGACAGACTGCAAATATTACGTTTCATTATAATGTATTTTCAATGAATCACTGCATATTACGTTATATTATAAAGTATTTTCAGTGATACACTGCATATTACATTATATTATAAGTTATTTTCAATGATACACTGCATATTACATTATTTTATAATGTATTTTCAATGGGAGACTGCATATTACGTTATATTATAAGCTATTTTCAATGATACACTGCATATTACTTTATATTATAAGGTATTTTCAATGATACACTACAAATTACGTTATATTATAAGGTATTTTCAATGATACACTACAAATTACGATATATTATAAAGTATTTTCAATGATACACTGCATATTACATTATATTATAAGTTATTTTCAATGATACACTGCATATTACATTATTTTATAATGTATTTTCAATGGGAGACTGCATATTACGTTATATTATAAGCTATTTTCAATGATACACTGCATATTACGTTATATTATAAGGTATTTTCAATGATAGACTGCATATTACGTTATATTATAAGGTATTTCCAATGATAGACTGCATATTACATTGTATTATAAGGTATTTTCAATGATACACTGCATATTACGTTATATTATAAGCTATTTTCAATGATACACTGCATATTACTTTATATTATAATATATTTTCAATGATACACTACAAATTACGTTATATTATAAGCTATTTTCAATGATACACTGCATATTACTTTATATTATAATATATTTTCAATGATACACTACAAATTACGTTATATTATAAGGTATTTTCAATGATACACTACAAATTACGATATATTATAAAGTATTTTCAATGATACATTGCATATTACTTTATATTATAATATATTTTCAATGATACACTACAAATTACGTTATATTATAAGGTATTTTCAATGATACACTACAAATTACGATATATTATAAAATATTTTCAATGATACATTGCATATTACGTTATATTATAAGGTATTTTCAATGATACACTACAATTACGATATATTCTAAAGTATTTTCAATGACACACTGTATATTACGTTATATTATAAGGTATTTTCAATGATACACTGCGTATTACGTTATATTATAAGTTATTTTCATTGATAGACTGCATATTACCTTATATAATAAGGTATTTTCAATGATAGACTGCAAATATCACGTTATATTATAAGGTATTTTCAATGATACACTGCATATTACATTACATTATAAGGTATTTTCAATGATACACGGCATATTACATTATAAGGTATTTTCAATAACACACAGCATATTATGTTACATTATAAGGTATTTTCAATGATACACTGCATATTACATTATATTATAAGTTATTTTCAATGATACAATGCATATTACGTTATATTAGAAGGTATTTTCAATGACAGACTGCAAATATTACGTTTCATTATAATGTATTTTCAATGAATCACTGCATATTACGTTATATTATAAAGTATTTTCAGTGATACACTGCATATTACATTATATTATAAGTTATTTTCAATGATACACTGCATATTACATTATATTATAAGGTATTTTCAATGATAGACTGCATATTACGTTATATTATATGGTATTTCCAATGATAGACTGCATATTACATTGTATTATAAGGTATTTTCAATGATACACTGCATATTACGTTATATTATAAGCTATATTCAATGATACACTGCATATTACTTTATATTATAATATATTTTCAATGATACACTACAAATTACGTTATATTATAAGGTATTTTCAATGATACACTACAAATTACGTTATATTATAAGGTATTTTCAATGATACACTACAAATTACGATATATTCTAAAGTATTTTCAATGATACACTGTATATTACGTTATATTATAAGGTATTTTCAATGATAGACTGCAAATATCACGTTATATTATAAGGTATTTTCAATGATACACTGCATATTACGTTATATTATAAGCTATTTTCAATGATACATTGCATAATACGTTATATTATAAGGTATTTTCAATGATAGACTGCATATTACGTTATATTATATGGTATTTCCAATGATAGACTGCATATTACATTGTATTATAAGGTATTTTCAATGATACACTGCATATTACGTTATATTATAAGGTATTTTCAATGATAGACTGCATATTACGTTATATTATATGGTATTTCCAATGATAGACTGCATATTACATTGTATTATAAGGTATTTTCAATGATACACTGCATATTACGTTATATTATAAGGTATTTTCAATGATACACTGCATATTACGTTATATTATAAGCTATATTCAATGATACACTGCATATTACTTTATATTATAATATATTTTCAATGATACACTACAAATTACGTTATATTATAAGGTATTTTCAATGATACACTACAAATTACGTTATATTATAAGGTATTTTCAATGATACACTACAAATTACGATATATTCTAAAGTATTTTCAATGATACACTGTATATTACGTTATATTATAAGGTATTTTCAATGATAGACTGCAAATATCACGTTATATTATAAGGTATTTTCAATGATACACTGCATATTACGTTATATTATAAGCTATTTTCAATGATACATTGCATATTACGTTATATTATAAGGTATTTTCAATGATAGACTGCATATTACGTTATATTATATGGTATTTCCAATGATAGACTGCATATTACATTGTATTATAAGGTATTTTCAATGATACACTGCATATTACGTTATATTATAAGGTATTTTCAATGATACACTGCATATTACGTTATATTATAAGGTATTTTCAATGATAGACTGCATATTACGTTATATTATATGGTATTTCCAATGATAGACTGCATATTACATTGTATTATAAGGTATTTTCAATGATACACTGCATATTACGTTATATTATAAGGTATTTTCAATGATACACTGCATATTACGTTATATTATAAGCTATATTCAATGATACACTGCATATTACTTTATATTATAATATATTTTCAATGATACACTACAAATTACGTTATATTATAAGGTATTTTCAATGATACACTACAAATTACGTTATATTATAAGGTATTTTCAATGATACACTACAAATTACGATATATTCTAAAGTATTTTCAATGATACACTGTATATTACGTTATATTATAAGGTATTTTCAATGATAGACTGCAAATATCACGTTATATTATAAGGTATTTTCAATGATACACTGCATATTACGTTATATTATAAGCTATTTTCAATGATACATTGCATAATACGTTATATTATAAGGTATTTTCATTGATAGACTGCATATTACCTTATATAATAAGGTATTTTCAATGATAGACTGCAAATATCACGTTATATTATAAGGTATTTTCAATGATACACTGCATATTACATTACATTATAAGGTATTTTCAATGATACACGGCATATTACATTATAAGGTATTTTCAATAACACACAGCATATTATGTTACATTATAAGGTATTTTCAATGATACACTGCATATTACATTATATTATAAGTTATTTTCAATGATACAATGCATATTACGTTATATTAGAAGGTATTTTCAATGACAGACTGCAAATATTACGTTTCATTATAATGTATTTTCAATGAATCACTGCATATTACGTTATATTATAAAATATTTTCAGTGATACACTGCATATTACATTATATTATAAGTTATTTTCAATGATACACTGCATATTACATTATTTTATAATGTATTTTCAATGGGAGACTGCATATTACGTTATATTATAAGCTATTTTCAATGATACACTGCATATTACTTTATATTATAAGGTATTTTCAATGATACACTACAAATTACGTTATAATATAAGGTATTATCAATGATACACTACAAATTACGATATATTATAAAGTATTCTCAATGATGCATTGCATATTACTTTATATTATAATATATTTTCAATGATACACTACAAATTACGTTATATTTTAAGGTATTTTCAATGATACACTACAAATTACGATATATTATAAAATATTTTCAATGATACATTGCATATTACGTTATATTATAAGGTATTTTCAATGATACACTACAATTACGATATATTCTAAAGTATTTTCAATGATAAACTGTATATTACGTTATATTATAAGGTATTTTCAATGATACACTGCGTATTACGTTATATTATAAGTTATTTTCATTGATAGACTGCATATTACCTTATATAATAAGGTATTTTCAATGATAGACTCCAAATATCACGTTATATTATAAGGTATTTTCAATGATACACTGCATATTACAATACATTTTAAGGTATTTTCAATGATACACTGCATATTATGTTATATTATAAGGTAATATCAATGATACACTGCATATTACGATATATTATTAGGTAATTTCAATAACACACAGCATATTATGTTATATTATAAGGTATTTTCAATGATACACTGCATATTACGTTACATTATAAGCTATTTTCAATGATACACTGCATATTACTTTATATTATAATATATTTTCAATGATACACTACAAATTACGTTATATTATAAGGTATTTTTAATGATACACTACAAATTACGATATATTATAAAATATTTTCAATGATACATTGCATATTACGTTATATTATAAGGTATTTTCAATGATACACTACAAATTACGTTATATTATAAGCTATTTTCAATGATACACTGCATATTACTTTATATTATAATATATTTTCAATGATACACTACAAATTACGTTATATTATACGGTATTTTCAATGATACACTACAAATTACGATATATTATAAAGTATTCTCAATGATGCATTGCATATTACTTTATATTATAATATATTTTCAATGATACACTACAAATTACGTTATATTATAAGGTATTTTCAATGATACACTACAAATTACGATATATTATAAAATATTTTCAATGATACATTGCATATTACGTTATATTATAAGGTATTTTCAATGATACACTACAATTACGATATATTCTAAAGTATTTTCAATGACACACTGTATATTACGTTATATTATAAGGTATTTTCAATGATACACTGCGTATTACGTTATATTATAAGTTATTTTCATTGATAGACTGCATATTACCTTATATAATAAGGTATTTTCAATGATAGACTGCAAATATCACGTTATATTATAAGGTATTTTCAATGATACACTGCATATTACGTTATATTATAAGGTATTTTCAATGATACACTGCATATTACATTATATTATAAGTTATTTTCAATGATACAATGCATATTACGTTATATTAGAAGGTATTTTCAATGACAGACTGCAAATATTACGTTTCATTATAATGTATTTTCAATGAATCACTGCATATTACGTTATATTATAAAGTATTTTCAGTGATACACTGCATATTACATTATATTATAAGTTATTTTCAATGATACACTGCATATTACATTATTTTATAAGGTATTTTCAATGATAGACTGCATATTACGTTATATTATATGGTATTTCCAATGATAGACTGCATATTACATTGTATTATAAGCTATTTTCAATGATACACTGCATATTACGTTATATTATAAGCTATTTTCAATGATACACTGCATATTACTTTATATTATAATATATTTTCAATGATACACTACAAATTACGTTATATTATAAGCTATTTTCAATGATACACTGCATATTACTTTATATTATAATATATTTTCAATGATACACTACAAATTACGTTATATTATAAGGTATTTTCAATGATACACTACAAATTACGATATATTATAAAGTATTCTCAATGATGCATTGCATATTACTTTATATTATAATATATTTTCAATGATACACTACAAATTACGTTATATTATAAGGTATTTTCAATGATACACTACAAATTACAATATATTATAAAATATTTTCAATGATACATTGCATATTACGTTATATTATAAGGTATTTTCAATGATACACTACAATTACGATATATTCTAAAGTATTTTCAATGATACACTGTATATTACGTTATATTATAAGGTATTTTCAATGATAGACTGCAAATATCACGTTATATTATAAGGTATTTTCAATGATACACTGCATATTACGTTATATTATAAGGTATTTTCAATGATACACTACAATTACGATATATTCTAAAGTATTTTCAATGATACACTGTATATTACGTTATATTATAAGGTATTTTCAAGGATACACTGCGTATTACGTTATATTATATGTTATTTTCATTGATAGACTGCATATTACCTTATATAATAAGGTATTTTCAATGATAGACTGCAAATATCACGTTATATTATAAGGTATTTTCAATGATACACTGCATATTACGTTATATTATAAGTTATTTTCAATGATACACTGCATATTACATTATTTTATAATGTATTTTCAATGGGAGACTGCATATTACGTTATATTATAAGCTATTTTCAATGATGCACTACAAATTACGTTATATTATAAGTTATTTTCAATGATACACTGCATATTACATTATTTTATAATGTATTTTCAATGGGAGACTGCATATTACGTTATATTATAAGGTATTTTCAATGATACACTGCATATTACGTAATATTATAAGGTATTTTCAATGATACACTGCATACTACGTTACATTATCAGGTATTTTCAATGATACACTGCATATTACATTATTTTATAATGTATTTTCAATGGGAGACTGCATATTACGTTATATTATAAGCTATTTTCAATGATACACTGCATATTACTTTATATTATAAGGTATTTTCAATGATACACTACAAATTACGTTATATTATAAGGTATTTTCAATGATACACTACAAATTACGATATATTATAAAGTATTTTCAATGATACACTGCATATTACATTATATTATAAGTTATTTTCAATGATACACTGCATATTACATTATTTTATAATGTATTTTCAATGGGAGACTGCATATTACGTTATATTATAAGCTATTTTCAATGATACACTGCATATTACGTTATATTATAAGGTATTTTCAATGATACACTGCATATTACGTTATATTATATGGTATTTCCAATGATAGACTGCATATTACATTGTATTATAAGGTATTTTCAATGATACACTGCATATTACGTTATATTATAAGCTATTTTCAATGATACACTGCATATTACTTTATATTATAATATATTTTCAATGATACACTGCATATTACGTTATATTATAAGCTATTTTCAATGATACACTGCATATTACTTTATATTATAATATATTTTCAATGATACACTACAAATTACGTTATATTATAAGGTATTTTCAATGATACACTACAAATTACGATATATTATAAAGTATTCTCAATGATGCATTGCATATTACTTTATATTATAATATATTTTCAATGATACACTACAAATTACGTTATATTATAAGGTATTTTCAATGATACACTACAAATTACGATATATTATAAAATATTATCAATGATACATTGCATATTACGTTATATTATAAGGTATTTTCAATGATACACTACAATTACGATATATTCTAAAGTATTTTCAATGACACACTGTATATTACGTTATATTATAAGGTATTTTCAATGATACACTGCGTATTACGTTATATTATAAGTTATTTTCATTGATAGACTGCATATTACCTTATATAATAAGGTATTTTCAATGATAGACTGCAAATATCACGTTATATTATAAGGTATTTTCAATGATACACTGCATATTACATTACATTATAAGGTATTTTCAATGATACACGGCATATTACATTATAAGGTATTTTCAATAACACACAGCATATTATGTTACATTATAAGGTATTTTCAATGATACACTGCATATTACATTATATTATAAGTTATTTTCAATGATACAATGCATATTACGTTATATTAGAAGGTATTTTCAATGACAGACTGCAAATATTACGTTTCATTATAATGTATTTTCAATGAATCACTGCATATTACGTTATATTATAAAATATTTTCAGTGATACACTGCATATTACATTATATTATAAGTTATTTTCAATGATACACTGCATATTACATTATTTTATAATGTATTTTCAATGGGAGACTGCATATTACGTTATATTATAAGCTATTTTCAATGATACACTGCATATTACTTTATATTATAAGGTATTTTCAATGATACACTACAAATTACGTTATAATATAAGGTATTATCAATGATACACTACAAATTACGATATATTATAAAGTATTCTCAATGATGCATTGCATATTACTTTATATTATAATATATTTTCAATGATACACTACAAATTACGTTATATTTTAAGGTATTTTCAATGATACACTACAAATTACGATATATTATAAAATATTTTCAATGATACATTGCATATTACGTTATATTATAAGGTATTTTCAATGATACACTACAATTACGATATATTCTAAAGTATTTTCAATGATAAACTGTATATTACGTTATATTATAAGGTATTTTCAATGATACACTGCGTATTACGTTATATTATAAGTTATTTTCATTGATAGACTGCATATTACCTTATATAATAAGGTATTTTCAATGATAGACTCCAAATATCACGTTATATTATAAGGTATTTTCAATGATACACTGCATATTACAATACATTTTAAGGTATTTTCAATGATACACTGCATATTATGTTATATTATAAGGTAATATCAATGATACACTGCATATTACGATATATTATTAGGTAATTTCAATAACACACAGCATATTATGTTATATTATAAGGTATTTTCAATGATACACTGCATATTACGTTACATTATAAGCTATTTTCAATGATACACTGCATATTACTTTATATTATAATATATTTTCAATGATACACTACAAATTACGTTATATTATAAGGTATTTTTAATGATACACTACAAATTACGATATATTATAAAATATTTTCAATGATACATTGCATATTACGTTATATTATAAGGTATTTTCAATGATACACTACAAATTACGTTATATTATAAGCTATTTTCAATGATACACTGCATATTACTTTATATTATAATATATTTTCAATGATACACTACAAATTACGTTATATTATACGGTATTTTCAATGATACACTACAAATTACGATATATTATAAAGTATTCTCAATGATGCATTGCATATTACTTTATATTATAATATATTTTCAATGATACACTACAAATTACGTTATATTATAAGGTATTTTCAATGATACACTACAAATTACGATATATTATAAAATATTTTCAATGATACATTGCATATTACGTTATATTATAAGGTATTTTCAATGATACACTACAATTACGATATATTCTAAAGTATTTTCAATGATACACTGTATATTACGTTATATTATAAGGTATTTTCAATGATACACTGCGTATTACGTTATATTATAAGTTATTTTCATTGATAGACTGCATATTACCTTATATAATAAGGTATTTTCAATGATAGACTGCAAATATCACGTTATATTATAAGGTATTTTCAATGATACACTGCATATTACGTTATATTATAAGGTATTTTCAATGACACACTGCATATTACATTATATTATAAGTTATTTTCAATGATACAATGCATATTACGTTATATTAGAAGGTATTTTCAATGACAGACTGCAAATATTACGTTTCATTATAATGTATTTTCAATGAATCACTGCATATTACGTTATATTATAAAGTATTTTCAGTGATACACTGCATATTACATTATATTATAAGTTATTTTCAATGATACACTGCATATTACATTATATTATAAGGTATTTTCAATGATAGACTGCATATTACGTTATATTATATGGTATTTCCAATGATAGACTGCATATTACATTGTATTATAAGCTATTTTCAATGATACACTGCATATTACGTTATATTATAAGCTATTTTCAATGATACACTGCATATTACTTTATATTATAATATATTTTCAATGATACACTACAAATTACGTTATATTATAAGCTATTTTCAATGATACACTGCATATTACTTTATATTATAAGATGTTTTCAATGATACACTACAAATTACGTTATATTATAAGGTATTTTCAATGATACACTACAAATTACGATATATTATAAAGTATTCTCAATGATGCATTGCATATTACTTTATATTATAATATATTTTCAATGATACACTACAAATTACGTTATATTATAAGGTATTTTCAATGATACACTACAAATTACAATATATTATAAAATATTTTCAATGATACATTGCATATTACGTTATATTATAAGGTATTTTCAATGATACACTACAATTACGATATATTCTAAAGTATTTTCAATGACACACTGTATATTACGTTATATTATAAGGTATTTTCAATGATACACTGCGTATTACGTTATATTATAAGTTATTTTCATTGATAGACTGCATATTACCTTATATAATAAGGTATTTTCAATGATAGACTGCAAATATCACGTTATATTATAAGGTATTTTCAATGATACACTGCATATTACGTTATATTATAAGGTATTTTCAATGATACACTGCATATTACATTACATTATAAGGTATTTTCAATGATACACTGCATATTACATTATAAGGTATTTTCAATAACACACAGCATATTATGTTACATTATAAGGTATTTTCAATGATACACTGCATATTACATTATATTATAAGTTATTTTCAATGATACAATGCATATTACGTTATATTAGAAGGTATTTTCAATGACAGACTGCAAATATTACGTTTCATTATAATGTATTTTCAATGAATCACTGCATATTACGTTATATTATAAGTTATTTTCAATGATACACTGCATATTACATTATTTTATAAGGTATTTTCAATGATAGACTGCATATTACGTTATATTATATGGTATTTCCAATGATAGACTGCATATTACATTGTATTATAAGGTATTTTCAATGATACACTGCATATTACGTTATATTATAAGCTATTTTCAATGATACACTGCATATTACTTTATATTATAATATATTTTCAATAATACACTACAAATTACGTTATATTATAAGGTATTTTCAATGATACACTACAAATTACGATATATTATAAAGTATTTTCAATGATACATTGCATATTACGTTATATTATAAGGTATTTTCAATGATAGACTGCATATTACGTTATATTATATGGTATTTCCAATGATAGACTGCATATTACATTGTATTATAAGGTATTTTCCATGATACACTGCATATTACGTTATATTATAAGGTATTTTCAATGATACACTGCATATTACTTTATATTATAATGTATTTTCAATGATACACTACAAATTACGTTATATTATAAGGTATTTTCAATGATACACTACAAATTACGATATATTATAAAGTATTTTCAATGATACATTGCATATTACGTTATATTATAAGGTATTTTCAATGATAGACTGCATATTACGTTATATTATATGGTATTTCCAATGATAGACTGCATATTACATTGTATTATAAGGTATTTTCAATGATACACTGCATATTACGTTATATTATAAGGTATTTTCAATGATACACTACAAATTACGTTATATTATAAGCTATATTCAATGATACACTGCATATTACTTTATATTATAATATATTTTCAATGATACACTACAAATTACGTTATATTATAAGGTATTTTCAATGATACACTACAAATTACGTTATATTATAAGGTATTTTCAATGATACACTACAAATTACGATATATTCTAAAGTATTTTCAATGATACACTGTATATTACGTTATATTATAAGGTATTTTCAATGATAGACTGCAAATATCACGTTATATTATAAGGTATTTTCAATGATACACTGCATATTACGTTATATTATAAGCTATTTTCAATGATACATTGCATATTACGTTATATTATAAGGTATTTTCAATGATAGACTGCATATTACGTTATATTATATGGTATTTCCAATGATAGACTGCATATTACATTGTATTATAAGGTATTTTCAATGATACACTGCATATTACGTTATATTATAAGGTATTTTCAATGATACACTGCATATTACGTTATATTATAAGCTATATTCAATGATACACTGCATATTACTTTATATTATAATATATTTTCAATGATACACTACAAATTACGTTATATTATAAGGTATTTTCAATGATACACTACAAATTACGTTATATTATAAGGTATTTTCAATGATACACTACAAATTACGATATATTCTAAAGTATTTTCAATGATACACTGTATATTACGTTATATTATAAGGTATTTTCAATGATAGACTGCAAATATCACGTTATATTATAAGGTATTTTCAATGATACACTGCATATTACGTTATATTATAAGCTATTTTCAATGATACACTGCATATTACCTAATATAATAAGGTATTTTCAATGATAGAATGCAAATATCACGTTATATTATAAGGTATTTTCAATGATACACTGCATATTACGTTATATTATAAGTTATTTTCAATGATACACTGCATATTACATTATTTTATAATGTAATTTCAATGATACACTACAAATTACGTTATATTATAAGGTATTTTCAATGATACACTACAAATTACGATATATTATAAAGTATTTTCAATGATACATTGCATATTACGTTATATTATAAGGTATTTTCAATGATACACTACAATTACGATATATTCTAAAGTATTTTCAATGATACACTGTATATTACGTTATATTATAAGGTATTTTCAAGGATACACTGCGTATTACGTTATATTATATGTTATTTTCATTGATAGACTGCATATTACCTTATATAATAAGGTATTTTCAATGATAGACTGCAAATATCACGTTATATTATAAGGTATTTTCAATGATACACTGCATATTACGTTATATTATAAGTTATTTTCAATGATACACTGCATATTACATTATTTTATAATGTATTTTCAATGGGAGACTGCATATTACGTTATATTATAAGCTATTTTCAATGATACACTACAAATTACGTTATATTATAAGTTATTTTCAATGATACACTGCATATTACATTATTTTATAATGTATTTTCAATGGGAGACTGCATATTACGTTATATTATAAGGTATTTTCAATGATACACTGCATATTACGTAATATTATAAGGTATTTTCAATGATACACTGCATACTACGTTACATTATCAGGTATTTTCAATGATACACTGCATATTACATTATTTTATAATGTATTTCCAATGGGAGACTGCATATTACGTTATATTATAAGCTATTTTCAATGATACACTGCATTTTACTTTATATTATAATATATTTTCAATGATACACTACAAATTACGTTATATTATAAGGTATTTTCAATGATACACTACAAATTACGATATATTATAAAGTATTTTCAATGATACATTGCATATTACGTTATATTATAAGGTATTTTCAATAATACACTACAAATTACGTTATATTATAAGGTATTTTCAATGATACACTACAAATTACGCTATATTCTAAAGTATTTTCAATGATACACTGTATATTACGTTATATTATAAGGTATTTTCAATGATACACTGCGTATTACGTTATATTATAAGTTATTTTCATTGATAGACTGCATATTACCTGTATAATAAGGTATTTTCAATGATAGACTGCAAATATCACGTTATATTATAAGGTATTTTCAATGATACACTGCATATTACGTTATATTATAAGCTATTTTCAATGATACACTGAATATTACGTTATATTATAAGGTATTTTCAATGATACACTACAAATTACGTTATATTATAAGGTATTTTCAATGATACACTGCATATTACGTTATATTATAAGGTATTTTCAGTGATAGACTGGATATTACGTTATATTATAAGGTATTTTCAATGATACACTGCATATTACGTTATATCATAATGTAACTTCAATGATACACTGCATATTACGTTGTATTATAAAGTATTTTCATTGATAGACTAGAATTACCATATATTCAAGGTATTTTCAATGATACACTGCATATTACGTTTTATTATAAGGTATTTTCAATGATACACTGCATATTACGTTATATTATAAGGTATTTTCAATGATACAGTGCATATTACGTTATATTATAAGGTATTTTCAATGATGCACTGCATATTACGTTATACTATATGGTATTTTCAATGATACACTACAAATTACGATATATTATAAGGTATTTTCAATGATACACTGCATATTACGTTGTATTATAAGGTATTTTCATTGATAGACTAGAATTACCATGTATTCCAAGGTATTTTCAATGATACACTGCATATTACGCTATATCATAATGTAACTTCAATGATACACTGCATATTACGTTATATTATAAGATGTTTTCAATGATAAACTACTATATGTTATAAGGTATTTTCAATGATGCACTGCATATTACGTTATACTATATGGTATTTTCAATGATACACTACAAATTACGATATATTATAAGGTATTTTCAATAATACACTGCATATTACGTTGTATTATAAAGTATTTTCATTGATAGACTAGAATTACCATATATTCAAGGTATTTTCAATGATACACTGCATATTACGTTTTATTATAAGGTATTTTCAATGATACACTGCATATTACGTTATATTATAAGGTATTTTCAATGATACAGTGCATATTACGTTATATTATAAGGTATTTTCAATGATGCACTGCATATTACGTTATACTATATGGTATTTTCAATGATACACTACAAATTACGATATATTATAAGGTATTTTCAATGATACACTGCATATTACGTTGTATTATAAGGTATTTTCATTGATAGACTAGAATTACCATATATTCCAAGGTATTTTCAATGATACACTGCATATTACGTTTTATTATAAGGTATTTTCATTGATAGACTAGAATTACCATATATTCTAAGGTATTTTCAATGATACACTGCATATTACGTTGTATTATAAGGTATTTTCATTGATACACTACAAATTACCATATATTATAAGGTATTTTCAATGATACACTGCATATTACATTATATCATAAGGTATTTTCAATGATACACTGTATATTACGTTATATTATAAGGTATTTACAATGATACACTGCATATTACGTTGTATTATAAGGTATTTTCATTGATACACTACAAATTACCATATATTATAAGGTATTTTCAATGATACACTGCATATTACATTATATCATAAGGTATTTTCAATGATACACAGCATATTACGTTTTATTATAAGGTATTTTCAATGATACACTGCATATTACGTTATATCATAAGGTATTTTCAATGATACACTGCATATTACGTTATATTATAAGGTATTTACAATGATACACTGCATATTACGTTGTATTATAAGGTATTTTCATTGATACACTACAAATTACCATATATTATAAGGTATTTTCAATGATACACTGCATATTACATTATATCATAAGGTATTTTCAATGATACACAGCATATTACGTTTTATTATAAGGTATTTTCAATGATACACTGCATATTACGTTATATCATAAGGTATTTTCAATGATACACTGCATATTGCGTTATATTATAAGGTATTTTCAATGATACACTGCATATTACGTTATATTATAAGGTATTTTCAATGATACACTGCATATTACGTTTTATTATAAGGTATTTTCAATGATACACTGCATATTACATTATATTATTAGGTATTTTCAATGATACACTAAAAAATTACGATATATTATAAGGTATTTTCGATGACACACTGCATATTACGATATATTAGAAGGTATTTTGATTGATACAGTTCAAATTACCATATATTATAAGGTATTTTCAATGATATACTGCATATTACGTTATATCATAATGTATCTTAAAAGATACACTGCATATTACGTTATATTATAAGATGTTTTCAATGATAAACTACTATATATTATAAGGTATTTTCAATGATGCACTGCATATTACGTTATACTATATGGTATTTTCAATGATACACTACAAATTACGATATATTATAAGGTATTTTCAATGACACACTGTATATTACGTTGTATTATAAGGTATTTTCATTGATAGACTAGAATTACCATATATTCTAAGGTATTTTCAATGATACACTGCATATTCCGTTTTATTATAAGGTATTTTCAATGATACACTGCATATTACGTTATATTATAAGGTATTTTCAATGATACACTGCATATTACGTTATATTATAAGGTATTTTCAATGATACAGTGCATATTACGTTTTATTATAAGGTATTTTCAATGATACACTGCATATTACGTTATATCATAAGGTATTTTCAATGATACACTGCATATTACGTTATATTATAAGGTATTTTCAATGATACACTGCATATTACGTTATATTATAAGGTATTTTCAATGATACAGTGCATATTACGTTTTATTATAAGGTATTTTCAATGATACACTGCATATTACGTTGTATTATAAGGTATTTTCATTGATAGACTAGAATTACCATATATTCTAAGGTATTTTCAATGATACACTGCATATTACGTTGTATTATAAGGTATTTTCATTGATACACTACAAATTACCATATATTATAAGGTATTTTCAATGATACACTGCATATTACATTATATCATAAGGTATTTTCAATGATACACTGTATATTACGTTATATTATAAGGTATTTACAATGATACACTGCATATTACGTTGTATTATAAGGTATTTTCATTGATACACTACAAATTACCATATATTATAAGGTATTTTCAATGATACACTGCATATTACATTATATCATAAGGTATTTTCAATGATACACAGCATATTACGTTTTATTATAAGGTATTTTCAATGATACACTGCATATTACATTATATCATAAGGTATTTTCAATGATACACTGCATATTACGTTATATTATAAGGTATTTACAATGATACACTGCATATTACGTTGTATTATAAGGTATTTTCATTGATAGACTAGAATTACCATATATTCCAAGGCATTTTCAATGATACACTGCATATTACGTTTTATTATAAGGTATTTTCAATGATACACGGCATATTACGTTATATTATATGGTATTTTCAATGATACACTGCATATTACGTTTTATTATAAGGTATTTTCAATGATACACTGCATATTACATTATATTATTAGGTATTTTCAATGATACACTAAAAAATTACGATATATTATAAGGTATTTTCGATGATACGCTGCATATTACGATATATTAGAAGGTATTTTGATTGATACAGTTCAAACTACCATATATTATAAGGTATTCTCAATGATATACTGCATATTACGTTATATCATAATGTATCTTCAATGATACACTGCATATTACGTTATATTATAAGATGTTTTCAATGATAAACTACTATATATTATAAGGTATTTTCAATGATGCACTGCATATTACGTTATACTATATGGTATTTTCAATGATACACTACAAATTACGATATATTATAAGATATTTTCAATGATACACTGCATATTACGTTGTATTATAAGGTATTTTCA
Organism: Lasioglossum lativentre; assembly: GCA_916610255.1. Classification (NCBI taxonomy): domain Eukaryota; kingdom Metazoa; phylum Arthropoda; class Insecta; order Hymenoptera; family Halictidae; genus Lasioglossum; species Lasioglossum lativentre. The sequence goes on along the minus strand of CAKAJI010000666.1, from coordinate 90,788 downwards.
TTGATAGACTAGAATTACCATATATTCTAAGGTATTTTCAATGATACACTGCATATTACGTTATATTATAAGGTATTTTCAATGATACACTGCATATTACGTTATATTATAAGGTATTTTCAATGATACAGTGCATATTACGTTTTATTATAAGGTATTTTCAATGATACACTGCATATTACGTTGTATTATAAGGTATTTTCATTGATAGACTAGAATTACCATATATTCTAAGGTATTTTCAATGATACACTGCATATTACGTTGTATTATAAGGTATTTTCATTGATACACTACAAATTACCATATATTATAAGGTATTTTCAATGATACACTGCATATTACATTATATCATAAGGTATTTTCAATGATATACTGTATATTACGTTATATTATAAGGTATTTACAATGATACACTGCATATTACGTTGTATTATAAGGTATTTTCATTGATACACTACAAATTACCATATATTATAAGGTATTTTCAATGATACACTGCATATTACATTATATCATAAGGTATTTTCAATGATACACAGCATATTACGTTTTATTATAAGGTATTTTCAATGATACACTGCATATTACGTTATATCATAAGGTATTTTCAATGATACACTGCATATTACGTTATATTATAAGGTATTTTCAATGATACACTGCATATTACGTTATATTATAAGGTATTTTCAATGATACACTGCATATTACGTTTTATTATAAGGTATTTTCAATGATACACTGCATATTACATTATATTATTAGGTATTTTCAATGATACACTAAAAAATTACGATATATTATAAGGTATTTTCGATGACACACTGCATATTACGATATATTAGAAGGTATTTTGATTGATACAGTTCAAATTACCATATATTATAAGGTATTTTCAATGATATACTGCATATTACGTTATATCATAATGTATCTTAAAAGATACACTGCATATTACGTTATATTATAAGATGTTTTCAATGATAAACTACTATATATTATAAGGTATTTTCAATGATGCACTGCATATTACGTTATACTATATGGTATTTTCAATGATACACTACAAATTACGATATATTATAAGGTATTTTCAATGACACACTGTATATTACGTTGTATTATAAGGTATTTTCATTGATAGACTAGAATTACCATATATTCTAAGGTATTTTCAATGATACACTGCATATTACGTTTTATTATAAGGTATTTTCAATGATACACTGCATATTACGTTATATTATAAGGTATTTTCAATGATACACCGCATATTACGTTATATTATAAGGTATTTTCAATGATACAGTGCATATTACGTTTTATTATAAGGTATTTTCAATGATACACTGCATATTACGTTGTATTATAAGGTATTTTCATTGATAGACTAGAATTACCATATATTCTAAGGTATTTTCAATGATACACTGCATATTACGTTTTATTATAAGGTATTTTCAATGATACACTGCATATTACGTTATATCATAAAGCATTTTCAATGATACACTGCATATTACGTTATATTATAAGGTATTTTCAATGATACAGTGCATATTACGTTATATTATAAGGTATTTTCAATGATGCACTGCATATTACGTTATACTATATGGTATTTTCAATGATACACTACAAATTACGATATATTATAAGGTATTTTCAATGATACACTGCATATTACGTTGTATTATAAGGTATTTTCATTGATAGACTAGAATTACCATATATTCCAAGGCATTTTCAATGATACACTGCATATTACGTTTTATTATAAGGTATTTTCAATGATACACGGCATATTACGTTATATTATATGGTATTTTCAATGATACACTGCATATTACGTTATATTATAACGTATTTTCAATGATAAACTACATATTACGATATATTATATGGTATTTTCAATGATACCCTGCATATTACGTTATATCATAATGTATCTTCAAATTATACACTGCATATTACGTTATATTATAAGATGTTCTCAATGTTAAACTACTATATATTATAAGGTATTTTCAATGATGCACTGCATATTACGTTATATTATAAGGTATTTTCAATGATGCACTGCATATTACGTTATACTATATGGTATTTTCAATGATACACTGCATATTACGTTATATTATAAGGTATTTTCAATGATACACTGCATATTACGTTGTATTATAAGGTATTTTCATTGATACACTACAAATTACCATATATTATAAGGTATTTTCAATGATACATTGCATATTACATTATATCATAAAGCATTTTCAATGATACACTGCATATTACGTTATATTATAAGGTATTTTCAATGATACAGTGCATATTACGTTATATTATAAGGTATTTTCAATGATGCACTGCATATTACGTTATACTATATGGTATTTTCAATGATACACTACAAATTACCATATATTCCAAGGTATTTTCAATGATACACTGCATATTACGTTTTATTATAAGGTATTTTCATTGATAGACTAGAATTACCATATATTCTAAGGTATTTTCAATGATACAGTGCATATTACGTTATATTATAAGGTATTTTCAATGATGCACTGCATATTACGTTATATTATAAGGTATTTTCATTGATACACTACAAATTACCATATATTATAAGGTATTTTGAATGATACACTGCATATTACATTATATCATAAGGTATTTTCAATGATACACAGCATATTACGTTTTATTATAAGGTATTTTCAATGATACACTGCATATTACGTTATATCATAAGGTATTTTCAATGATACACTGCATATTACGTTATATTATAAGGTATTTTCAATGATACACTGCATATTACGTTATATTATAAGGTATTTTCAATGATACACTGCATATTACGTTTTATTATAAGGTATTTTCAATGATACACTGCAATATTACATTATATTATTAGGTATTTTCAATGATACACTAAAAAATTACGATATATTATAAGGTATTTTCGATGATTCACTGCATATTACGTTGTATTATAAGGTATTTTCATTGATAGACTAGAATTACCATATATTCCAAGGTATTTTCAATGATACACTGCATATTACGTTTTATTATAAGGTATTTTCAATGATAAACTACTATATATTATAAGGTATTTTCAATGATACACTGCCTATTACGTTATATTATAAGGTATTTTCAATGATACAGTGCATATTACGTTTTATTATAAGGTATTTTCAATGATACACTGCATATTACGTTGTATTATAAGGTATTTTCATTGATAGACTAGAATTACCATATATTCTAAGGTATTTTCAATGATACACTGCATATTACGTTTTATTATAAGGTATTTTCAATGATACACTGCATATTACGTTATATCATAAAGCATTTTCAATGATACACTGCATATTACGTTATATTATAAGGTATTTTCAATGATACAGTGCATATTACGTTATATTATAAGGTATTTTAAATGATGCACTGCATATTACGTTATACTATATGGTATTTTCAATGATACACTACAATTTACGATATATTATAAGGTATTTTCAATGATACACTGCATATTACGTTGTATTATAAGGTATTTTCAATGATGCACTGCATATTACGTTATACTATGAGGTATTTTCAATGATACACTGCATATTACGTTGTATTATAAGGTATTTTCAATGATACACAGCATATTACGGTCTATCATAAAGTATTTTCAATGATACACTGCATATTACGTTATATTATAAGGTTTTTTCAATGATACACTGCATATTACGTTTTATTATAAGGTATTTTCAATGATACACGGCATATTACGTTATATTATATGGTATTTTCAATGATACACTGCATATTACATTATATTATAAGGTATTTTCATTGATACACTACAAATTACCATATATTATAAGGTATTTTCAATGATACACTGCATATTACGTTTTATTATAAGGTATTTTCAATGATACACTACAAATTACGATATATTATAAGGTATTTTCAATGATACACTGCATATTACGTTATATCATAATGTATCTTCAATGATACACTGCATATTACGTTATATTATAAGATGTTTTCAATGATAAACTACTATATATTATAAGGTATTTTCAATGATGCACTGCATATTACGTTATACTATATGGTATTTCCAATGATACACTACAAATTACGATATATTATAAGGTATTTTCAATGATACACTGCATATTACGTTGTATTATAAGGTTTTTTCATTGATAGACTAGAATTACCATATATTCTAAGGTATTTTCAATGATACACTGCATATTACGTTATATTAGAAGGTATTTTCAATGATACACTGCATATTACGTTATACTATAAGGTATTTTCAATGATACACTGCATATTACGTTATATTATAAGGTATTTTCAATGATGCACTGCATATTACGTTATACTATGAGGTATTTTCAATGATACACTACAAATTACGATATATTATAAGGTATTTTCAATGATACACTGCATATTACGTTGTATTATAAGGTATTTTCAATGATGCACTGCATATTACGTTATACTATAAGGTATTTTCAATGATGCACTGCATATTACGTTATATTATAAAGTATTTTCATTGATACACTACAAATTACCATATATTATAAGGTATTTTCAATGATACACTGCATATTACGTTATATTATAAGGTATTTTCAATGATAGACTAGAATTACCATATATTCTAAGGTATTTTCAATGATACACTGCATATTACGTTTTATTATAAGGTATTTTCAATGATACACTCCATATTACGTTATATTATAAGGTATTTTCAATGATACACTGCATATTACATTATATTATAAGGTATTTTCATTGATACACTACAAATTACCATATATTATAAGGTATTTTCAATGATACACTGCATATTACGTTTTATCGTAAGGTATTTTCAATGATACACTGCATATTACGTTATATTATAAGATGTTTTCAATGATAAACTACTATATTTTATAAGGTATTTTCAATGATACACTGCATATTACGTTATATTATAAGGTATTTTCAATGATAAACTACTATATATTATAAGGTATTTTCAATGATACACTACAAATTACGATATATTATAAGGTATTTTCAATGATACACTGCATATTACGTTTTATCGTAAGATATTTTCAATGATACACAGCATATTACGGTCTATCATAAAGTATTTTCAATGATACACTGCATATTACGTTATATTATAAGGTTTTTTCAATGATACACTGCATATTACGTTTTATTATAAGGTATTTTCAATGATACACGGCATATTACGTTATATTATATGGTATTTTCAATGATACACTGCATATTACATTATATTATAAGGTATTTTCATTGATACACTACAAATTACCATATATTATAAGGTATTTTCAATGATACACTGCATATTACGTTTTATTATAAGGTATTTTCAATGATACACTACAAATTACGATATATTATAAGGTATTTTCAATGATACACTGCATATTACGTTATATCATAATGTATCTTCAATGATACACTGCATATTACGTTATATTATAAGATGTTTTCAATGATAAACTACTATATATTATAAGGTATTTTCAATGATGCACTGCATATTACGTTATACTATATGGTATTTCCAATGATACACTACAAATTACGATATATTATAAGGTATTTTCAATGATACACTGCATATTACGTTGTATTATAAGGTTTTTTTCATTGATAGACTAGAATTACCATATATTCTAAGGTATTTTCAATGATACACTGCATATTACGTTATATTATAAGGTATTTTCAATGATACACTGCATATTACGTTATACTATAAGGTATTTTCTATGATACACTGCATATTACGTTATATTATAAGGTATTTTCAATGATGCACTGCATATTACGTTATACTATATGGTATTTTCAATGATACACTGCATATTACATTATATTATAAGGGATTTTCATTGATACACTACAAATTACCATATATTATAAGGTATTTTCAATGATACTCTGCATATTACATTATATCATAAGGTATTTTCAATGATACACTCCATATTACGTTATATTATAAGGTATTTTCAATGATACACTGCATATTACGATATATGAGAAGGTATTTTGATTGATACAGTTCAAATTACCATATATTATAAGGTATTTTAAATGATACACTGCATATTACGTTTTATCGTAAGGTATTTTCAATGATACACTGCATATTACGTTATATTATAAGATGTTTTCAATGATAAACTAATATATATTATAAGGTATTTTCAATGATGCACTGCATATTACGTTATACTATATAGTATTTCCAATGATACACTACAAATTACGATATATTATAAGGTATTTTCAATGATACACTGCATATTACGTTGGATTATAAGGTTTTTTCATTGATAGACTAGAATTACCATATATTCTAAGGTATTTTCAATGATACACTGCATATTACGTTATATTATAAGGTTTTTTCAATGATAAACTGCATATTACGTTTTATTATAAGGTATTTTCAGTGATACACTGCATATTACGTTATATTATACGGTATTTTCATTGATAGACTAGAATTACCATATATTCTAAGGTATTTTCAATGATACACTGCATATTACGTTATATTATAAGGTATTTTCAATGATACACTGCATATTACGTTTTATTATAAGGTATTTTCAATGATACACTGCATATTACGTTATATTATAAGGTATTTTCAATGATGCACTGCATATTACGTTATACTATAAGGTATTTTCAATGATACACTGCATATTACGATATATTATAAGGTATTTTCAATGATACACTGCATATTACGTTATATGAAAAGGTATTTTCAATGATACACTACAAATTACGATATATTGTAAGGTATTTTCGATGATACACTGCATATTACGATATATGAGAAGGTATTTTGATTGATACAGTTCAAATTACCATATATTATAAGGTATTTTAAATGATACACTGCATATTACGTTTTATCGTAAGGTATTTTCAATGATACACTGCATATTACGTTATATTATAAGATGTTTTCAATGATAAACTACTATATTTTATAAGGTATTTTCAATGATACACTGCATATTACGTTATATTATAAGGTATTTTCAATGATAAACTACTATATATTATAAGGTATTTTCAATGATACACTACAAATTACGATATATTATAAGGTATTTTCAATGATACACTGCATATTACGTTTTATCGTAAGGTATTTTCAATGATACACTGCATATTACGTTTTATCGTAAGGTATTTTCAATGATACACGGCATATTACGTTATATTATATGGTATTTTCAATGATACACTGCATATTACGTTATATTATAACGTATTTTCAATGATAAACTACATATTACGATATATTATATGGTATTTTCAATGATACACTGCATATTACGTTATATCATAATGTATCTTCAATGATACACTGCATATTACGTTATATTATAAGATGTTTTCAATGATAAACTACTATATATTATAAGGTATTTTCAATGATGCACTGCATATTACGTTATACTATATGGTATTTCCAATGATACACTACAAATTACGATATATTATAAGGTATTTTCAATGATACACTGCATATTACGTTGTATTATAAGGTTTTTTCATTGATAGACTAGAATTACCATATATTCTAAGGTATTTTCAATGATACACTGCATATTACGTTATATTATAAGGTATTTTCAATGATACACTGCATATTACGTTATACTATAAGGTATTTTCTATGATACACTGCATATTACGTTATATTATAAGGTATTTTCAATGATGCACTGCATATTACGTTATACTATATGGTATTTTCAATGATACACTACAAATTACGATATATTATAAGGTATTTTCAATGATACACTGCATATTACGTTGTATTATAAGGTATTTTCATCGATAGACTAGAATTACCATATATTCTAAGTTATTTTCAATGATACACTGCATATTACGTTATATCATAAAGTATTTTCAATGATACACTGCATATTACGTTATATTATAAGGTTTTTTCAATGATACACTGCATATTACGTTATATTATAAGGTATTTTCAGTGATACACTGCATATTACGTTATATTATAAGGTATTTTCATTGATAGACTAGAATTACCATATATTCTAAGGTATTTTCAATGATACACTGCATATTACGTTTTATTATAAGGTATTTTCAATGATACACTGCATATTACGTTATATTATAAGGTATTTTCAATGATACACTGCATATTACGATATATGAGAAGGTATTTTGATTGATACAGTTCAAATTACCATATATTATAAGGTATTTTCAATGATACACTCCATATTACGTTATATTATAAGGTATTTTCAATGATACACTGCATATTACGTTATATTATAAGGTATTTTCAATGATGCACTGCATATTACGTTATACTATATGGTATTTTCAATGATACACTCCATATTACGTTACATTATAAGGTATTTTCAATGATGCACTGCATATTACGTTATACTATAAGGTATTTTCAATGATACACTGCATGTTACGTTATATTATAAGGTATTTTCAATGATGCACTGCATATTACGTTATACTATATGGTATTTTCAATGATACACTACAAATTACGATATATTATAAGGTATTTTCAATGATACACTGCATATTACGTTGTATTATAAGGTATTTTCATTGATAGTCTAGAATTACCATATATTCTAAGGTATTTTCAATGATACACTGCATATTACGTTATATTATATGGTATTTTCAATGATACACTGCATATTACGTTATATTATAAAGTATTTTCAATGATAAACTATATATTACGATATATTATATGGTATTTTCAATGATACACTGCATATTACGTTATATTATAAGGTATTTTCATTGATACACTACAAATTACCATAAATTATAAGGTATTTTCAATGATACACTGCATATTACATTATATCATAAGGTATTTTCAATGATACACTGCATATTACGTTATATTATAAGGTATTTTCAATGATACACTGCATATTACGTTATATTATAAGGTATTTTCAATGATACACTGCATATTACGTTATATTATAAGGTATTTTCAATGATGCACTGCATATTACGTTATACTATATGGTATTTTCAATGATACACTACAAATTACGATATATTATAAGGTATTTTCAATGATACACTGCATATTACGTTGTATTATAAGGTATTTTCATCGATAGACTAGAATTACCATATATTCTAAGTTATTTTCAATGATACACTGCATATTACGTTATATCATAAAGTATTTTCAATGATACACTGCATATTACGTTATATTATAAGGTTTTTTTCAATGATACACTGCATATTACGTTATATTATAAGGTATTTTCAATGATGCACTGCATATTACGTTATATTATAAGGTATTTTCAATGATGCACTGCATATTACGTTATACTATAAGGTATTTTCAATGATACACTGCATATTACGATATATTATAAGGTATTTTCAATGATACACTGCATATTACGTTATATTATAAGGTATTTTCAATGATGCACTGCATATTACGTTATACTATGAGGTATTTTCAATGATACACTACAAATTACGATATATTATAAGGTATTTTCAATGATACACTGCATATTACGTTATATGAAAAGGTATTTTCAATGATACACTACAAATTACGATATATTATAAGGTATTTTCGATGATACACTGCATATTACGTTATATCATAAGGTATTTTCAATGATAAACTGCATATTACGTTATATTATAAGGTATTTTCAATGATACACTACAAATTACGTTATATTATAAGGTATTTTCAATGATACACTGCATATTACATTATATTATAAGGTATTTTCATTGATACACTAAAAATTACCATATATTATAAGGTATTTTCAATGATACACTCCATATTACATTATATCATAATCTATTTTCAATGATACACTCCATATTACGTTATATTATAAGGTATTTTCAATGATACACTGCATATTACGTTATATTATAAGGTATTTTCAGTGATACACTGCATATTACGTTATATTATAAGGTATTTTCATTGATAGACTAGAATTACCATATATTCTAAGGTATTTTCAATGATACACTGCATATTACGTTTTATTATAAGGTATTTTCAATGATACACTGCATATTACGTTATATTATAAGGTATTTTCAATGATACACTGCATATTACGTTATATTATAAGGTATTTTCAATGATGCACTGCATATTACGTTATACTATATGGTATTTTCAATGATACACTACAAATTACGATATATTATAAGGTATTTTCAATGATACACTGCATATTACGTTGTATTATAAGGTATTTTCATTGATAGTCTAGAATTACCATATATTCTAAGGTATTTTCAATGATACACTGCATATTACGTTATATTATATGGTATTTTCAATGATACACTGCATATTACGTTATATTATAAAGTATTTTCAATGATAAACTATATATTACGATATATTATATGGTATTTTCAATGATACACTGCATATTACGTTATATTATAAGGTATTTTCAATGATACACTGCATATTACGTTATATTATAAGGTATTTTCAATGATGCACTGCATATTACGTTATACTATATGGTATTTTCAATGATACACTACAAATTACGATATATTATAAGGTATTTTCAATGATACACTGCATATTACGTTGTATTATAAGGTATTTTCATTGATAGTCTAGAATTACCATATATTCTAAGGTATTTTCAATGATACACTGCATATTACGTTATATTATATGGTATTTTCAATGATACACTGCATATTACGTTATATTATAAAGTATTTTCAATGATAAACTATATATTACGATATATTATATGGTATTTTCAATGTTACACTGCATATTACGTTATATTATAAGGTATTTTCATTGATACACTACAAATTACCATAAATTATAAGGTATTTTCAATGATACACTGCATATTACATTATATCATAAGGTATTTTCAATGATACACTGCATATTACGTTATATTATAAGGTATTTTCAATGATACACTGCATATTACGTTATATCATAAGGTATTTTCAATGATAAACTGCATATTACGTTATATTATAAGGTATTTTCAATGATACACTGCATATTACGTTATATCATAAGGTATTTTCAATGATACACTACAAATTACGATATATTATAAGGTATTTTCAATGATACACTCCATATTACGTTATATTATAAGGTATTTTCAATGATACACTGCATATTACGTTATATTATAAGGTATTTTCATTGATACACTACAAATTACCATATAAGGTATTTTCATTGATAGACTAGAATTACCATATATTCTAAGGTATTTTCAATGATACACTGCATATTACGTTATATTATAAGGTATTTTCAATGATGCACTGCATATTACGTTATACTATATGGTATTTTCAATGATACACTGCATATTACGTTATATTATAAGGTATTTTCAATGATACACTGCATATTTCGTTATATTATAAGGTATTTTCAATGATGCACTGCATATTACGTTATATTATAAGGTATTTTCAATGATGCACTGCATATTACGTTATACTATAAGGTATTTTCAATGATAACTGCATATTACGATATATTATAAGGTATTTTCAATGATACACTGCATATTACGTTATATTATAAGGTATTTTCAATGATGCACTGCATATTACGTTATACTATGAGGTATTTTCAATGATACACTACAAATTACGATATATTATAAGGTATTTTCAATGATACACTGCATATTACGTTATATGAAAAGGTATTTTCAATGATACACTACAAATTACGATATATTATAAGGTATTTTCAATGATACACTCCATATTACGTTATATTATAAGGTATTTTCAATGATACACTGCATATTACGTTATATTATAAGGTATTTTCATTGATACACTACAAATTACCATATAAGGTATTTACATTGATAGACTAGAATTACCATATATTCTAAGGTATTTTCAATGATACACTGCATATTACGTTATATTATAAGGTATTTTCAATGATGCACTGCATATTACGTTATACTATATGGTATTTTCAATGATACACTGCATATTACGTTATATTATAAGGTATTTTCAATGATACACTGCATATTACGTTATATTATAAGGTATTTTCAATGATACACTGCATATTACGTTATATTATAAGGTATTTTCATTGATAGACTAGAATTACCATATATTCTAAGGTATTTTCAATGATACACTGCATATTACGTTTTATTATAAGGTATTTTCAATGATACACTGCATATTACGTTATATTATAAGGTATTTTCAATGATACACTGCATATTACGTTATATTATAAGGTATTTTCAATGATACACTGCATATTACATTATATCATAAGGTATTTTCAATGATACACTACAAATTACGATATATTATAAGGTATTTACATTGATAGACTAGAATTACCATATATTCTAAGGTATTTTCAATGATACACTGCATATTACGTTTTATTATAAGGTATTTTCAATGATACACTGCATATTACGTTATATTATAAGATATTTTCAATGATACACTGCATATTACGTTATATTATAAGGTATTTTCAATGATGCACTGCATATTACGTTATACTATATGGTATTTTCAATGATACACTACAAATTACGATATATTATAAGGTATTTTCAATGATACACTGCATATTACGTTGTATTATAAGGTTTTTTCATTGATAGACTAGAATTACCATATATTCTAAGGTATTTTCAATGATACACTGCATATTACGTTATATTATACGGTATTTTCAATGATGCACTGCATATTACGTTATACTATAAGGTATTTTCAATGATACACTGCATATTACGTTATATTATAAGGTATTTTCAATGATGCACTGCATATTTCGTTATACTATATGGTATTTTCAATGATACACTACAAATTACGATATATTATAAGGTATTTTCAATGATACACTGCATATTACGTTATATTATAAGGTATTTTCATTGATAGACTGCATATTACGTTATATTATAAGGTATTTTCATTGATAGACTAGAATTACCATATATTCTAAGGTATTTTCAATGATACACTGCATATTACGTTTTATTATAAGGTATTTTCAATGATACACTGCATATTACGTTATATTATAAGGTATTTTCAATGATACACTGCATATTACGTTATATTATAAGGTATTTTCAATGATGCACTGCATATTACGTTATACTATATGGTATTTTCAATGATACACTACAAATTACGATATATTATAAGGTATTTTCAATGATACACTGCATATTACGTTGTATTATAAGGTATTTTCATTGATAGTCTAGAATTACCATATATTCTAAGGTATTTTCAATGATACACTGCATATTACGTTATATTATATGGTATTTTCAATGATACACTGCATATTACGTTATATTATAAAGTATTTTCAATGATAAACTATATATTACGATATATTATAAGGTATTTTCAATGATACACTGCATATTACATTATATCATAAGGTATTTTCAATGATACACTGCATATTACGTTGTATTATAAGGTATTTTCATTGATAGTCTAGAATTACCATATATTCTAAGGTATTTTCAATGATACACTGCATATTACGTTATATTATATGGTATTTTCAATGATACACTGCATATTACGTTATATTATAAAGTATTTTCAATGATAAACTATATATTACGATATATTATAAGGTATTTTCAATGATACACTGCATATTACATTATATCATAAGGTATTTTCAATGATACACTGCATATTACGTTATATTATAAGGTATTTTCAATGATACACTGCATATTACGTTATATCATAAGGTATTTTCAATGATAAACTGCATATTACGTTATATTATAAGGTATTTTCAATGATACACTGCATATAACGTTATATCATAAGGTATTTTCAATGATACACTACAAATTACGATATATTATAAGGTATTTACATTGATAGACTAGAATTACCATATATTCTAAGGTATTTTCAATGATACACTGCATATTACGTTTTATTATAAGGTATTTTCAATGATACACTGCATATTACGTTATATTATAAGATATTTTCAATGATACACTGCATATTACGTTATATTATAAGGTATTTTCAATGATGCACTGCATATTACGTTATACTATATGGTATTTTCAATGATACACTACAAATTACGATATATTATAAGGTATTTTCAATGATACACTGCATATTACGTTGTATTATAAGGTTTTTTCATTGATAGACTAGAATTACCATATATTCTAAGGTATTTTCAATGATACACTGCATATTACGTTATATTATACGGTATTTTCAATGATGCACTGCATATTACGTTATACTATAAGGTATTTTCAATGATACACTGCATATTACGTTATATTATAAGGTATTTTCAATGATGCACTGCATATTTCGTTATACTATATGGTATTTTCAATGATACACTACAAATTACGATATATTATAAGGTATTTTCAATGATACATTGCATATTACGTTATATTATAAGGTATTTTCATTGATAGACTAGAATTACCGTATATTCTAAGGTATTTCAATGATACACTGCATATTACGTTATATCATAAGGTATTTTCAATGATACACTGCATATTACGTTGTATTATAAGGTATTTTCATTGATACACTACAAATTACGATATATTATAAGGTATTTTCAATGATACACTGCATATTACATTATATCATAAGGTATTTTCAATGATACACTGCATATTTCGTTATATTATAAGGTATTTACAATGATACACTGCATATTACGTTGTATTATAAGGTATTTTCATTGATACACTACAAATTACCATATATTCTAAGGTATTTTCAATGATACACTGCATATTACGTTATATTATAAGGTATTTTCAATGATGCACTGCATATTACGTTATACTATATGGTATTTTCAATGATACACTGCATATTACGTTATATTATAAGGTATTTTCAATGATGCACTGCATATTACGTTATACTATATGGTATTTTCAATGATACACTACAAATTACGATATATTATAAGGTATTTTCAATGATACACTGCATATTACGTTGTATTATAAGGTATTTTCATTGATAGACTAGAATTACCATATATTCTAAGGTATTTTCAATGATACACTGCATATTACGTTATATCATAAAGTATTTTCAATGATACACTGCATATTACGTTATATTATAAGGTATTTTCAATGATACACTACAAATTACGATATATTATAAGGTATTTTCAATGATACACTGCATATTACGTTGTATTATAAGGTATTTTCATTGATAGTCTAGAATTACCATATATTCTAAGGTATTTTCAATGATACACTGCATATTACGTTATATTATATGGTATTTTCAATGATACACTGCATATTACGTTATATTATAAAGTATTTTCAATGATAAACTATATATTACGATATATTATAAGGTATTTTCAATGATACACTGCATATTACGTTATATTATAAGATGTTTTCAATGATACACTGCATATTACGTTATATTATGAGGTACTTTCAATGATACACTGCATATTACGTTATATTATAAGGTATTTTTAATGATACACTACAAATTACGATATATTATAAGGTATTTTCAATGATACACTGCATATTACTTTATATTATTACGTATTTTGATTGATACAGTTCCAATTACCATATATTATAAGGTATTTTCAATGATACACTGCATATTACATTATATCATAAGGTATTTTCAATGATACACTGCATATTACGTTATATTATAAGGTATTTTCAATGATACACTGCATATTACGTTATATTATACGATGTTTTCAATGATACACTGCATATTACGTTATATTATAAGGTATTTTCATTGATACACTACAAATTACCATATAGTATAAGGTATTTTCAATGATACACTGCATATTACATTATATCATAAGGTATTTTCAATGATACACTCCATATTACGTTATATTATGAGGTACTTTCAATGATACACTGCATATTACGTTATATTATAAGGTATTTTCAATGATGCACTGCATATTACGTTATATTATAAGGTATTTTCAATGATGCACTGCATATTACGTTATACTATAAGGTATTTTCAATGATACACTGCATATTACGTTATATTATAAGGTATTTTCAATGATGCACTGCATATTACGTTATACTATATGGTATTTTCAATGATACACTACAAATTACGATATATTATAAGGTATTTTCAATGATACACTGCATATTACGTTATATTATAAGGTATTTTCATTGATACACTACAAATTACCATATATTATAAGGTATTTTCAATGATACACTGCATATTACATTATATCATAAGGTATTTTCAATGATACACTCCATATTACTTTATATTATAAGGTATTTTCAATGATACACTGCATATTACGTTATATTATAAGGTATTTTCATTGATAGACTAGAATTACCATATATTCTAAGGTATTTTCAATGATACACTGCATATTACGTTTTATTATAAGGTATTTTCAATGATACACTGCATATTACGTTATATTATAAGGTATATTCAATGATACACTGCATATTACGATATATTATAAGGTATTTTCAATGATACACTGCATATTACGTTATATGAAAAGGTATTTTCAATGATACACTACAAATTACGATATATTATAAGGTATTTTCGATGATGCACTGCATATTACGTTTTACTATAAGGTATTTTCAATGATACACTGCATATTACGATATATTATAAGGTATTTTCAATGATACACTGCATATTACGATATATGAGAAGGTATTTTGATTGATACACTGCATATTACGATATATTATAAGGTATTTTCAATGATACACTGCATATTACGTTATATGAAAAGGTATTTTCAATGATGCACTGCATATTACGTTATATTATAAGGTATTTTCAATGATGCACTGCATATTACGTTATACAATAAGGTATTTTCAATGATACACTGCATATTACGATATATTATAAGGTATTTTCAATGATACACTGCATATTACGTTATATGAAAAGGTATTTTCAATGATACACTACAAATTACGATATATTATAAGGTATTTTCAATGATACACTGCATATTACTTTATATTATTACGTATTTTGATTGATACAGTTCAAATTACCATATATTATAAGGTATTTTCAATGATACACTGCATATTACATTATATCATAAGGTATTTTCAATGATACACTGCATATTACGTTATATTATAAGGTATTTTCAATGATACACTGCATATTACGTTATATTATAAGATGTTTTCAATGATACACTGCATATTACGTTATATTATGAGGTATTTTCAATGATACACTGCATATTACGTTATATTATAAGGTATTTTTAATGATACACTACAAATTACGATATATTATAAGGTATTTTCAATGATACACTGCATATTACATTATATCATAAGGTATTTTCAATGATACACTGCATATTACGTTATATTATAAGGTATTTTCAATGATACACTGCATATTACGTTATATTATAAGATGTTTTCAATGATACACTGCATATTACGTTATATTATGAGGTATTTTCAATGATGCACTGCATATTACGTTATATTATAAGGTATTTTCGATGATACACTGCATATTACGATATATTAGAAGGCA
Organism: Lasioglossum lativentre; assembly: GCA_916610255.1. Classification (NCBI taxonomy): domain Eukaryota; kingdom Metazoa; phylum Arthropoda; class Insecta; order Hymenoptera; family Halictidae; genus Lasioglossum; species Lasioglossum lativentre. The sequence continues at coordinate 72,995 of CAKAJI010000666.1, read as the reverse complement.
TTTTGATTGATACAGTTCAAATTACCATATATTATAAGGTATTTTCAATGATATACTGCATATTACGTTATATCATAATGTATCTTCAATGATACACTGCATATTACGTTATATTATAAGATGTTTTCAATGATAAACTACTATATATTATAAGGTATTTTCAATGATGCACTGCATATTACGTTATACTATATGGTATTTTCAATGATACACTACAAATTACGATATATTATAAGGTATTTTCAATGATACACTGCATATTACGTTGTATTATAAGGTATTTTCATTGATAGACTAGAATTACCATATATTCTAAGGTATTTTCAATGATACACTGCATATTACGTTTTATTATAAGCTATTTTCAATGATACACTGCATATTACGTTATATTATAAGGTATATTCAATGATACACTGCATATTACGTTATATTATAAGGTATTTTCAATGATGCACTGCATATTACGTTATACTATATGGTATTTTCAATGATACACTACAAATTACGATATATTATAAGGTATTTTCAATGATACACTGCATATTACGTTGTATTATAAGGTTTTTTCATTGATAGACTAGAATTACCATATATTCTAAGGTATTTTCAATGATACACTGCATATTACGTTTTATTATAAGGTATTTTCAATGATTCACTGCATATTACGTTATATTATATGATATTTTCAATGATACACTGCATATTACGTTATATTATAAGATGTTTTCAATGATAAACTACTATATATTATAAGGTATTTTCAATGATGCACTGCATATTACGTTATACTATATGGTATTTTCAATGATACACTACAAATTACGATATATTATAAGGTATTTTCAATGATACACTGCATATTACGATATATTATCAGGTATTTTCAATGATACACTAAAAAATTACGATATATTATAGGGTATTTTCAATGATACACTACAAATTACGATATATTATAAGGTATTTTCGATGATACACTGCATTTTACGATATATTAGAAGGTATTTTGATTGATACAGTTCAAATTACCATATATTATAAGGTATTTTCAATGATATACTGCACATTACGTTATATCATAAGGTATTTTCAATGATACACTGCATATTACGTTATATTATAAGATGTTTTCAATGATAAACTACTATATATTATAAGGTATTTTCAATGATGCACTGCATATTACGTTATACTATATGGTATTTTCAATGATACACTACAAATTACGATATATTATAAGGTATTTTCAATGATACACTGCATATTACGTTGTATTATAAGGTATTTTCATTGATAGACTAGAATTACCATATATTCTAAGGTATTTTCAATGATACACTGCATATTACGTTTTATTATAAGGTATTTTCAATGATACACGGCATATTACGTTATATTATATGGTATTTTCAATGATACACTACAAATTACGATATATTATAAGGTATTTTCAATGATACACTGCATATTACGTTGTATTATAAGGTATTTTCATTGATAGACTAGAATTTACCATATATTCTAAGGTATTTTCAATGATACACTGCATATTACGTTTTATTATAAGGTATTTTCAATGATACACTAAAAAATTACGATATATTATAAGGTATTTTCGATGATACACTGCATATTACGATATATTAGAAGGCATTTTGATTGATACAGTTCAAATTACCATATATTATAAGGTATTTTCAATGATATACTGCATATTACGTTATATCATAATGTATCTTCAATGATACACTGCATATTACGTTATATTATAAGATGTTTTCAATGATAAACTACTATATATTATAAGGTATTTTCAATGATGCACTGCATATTACGTTATACTATATGGTATTTTCAATGATACACTACAAATTACGATATATTATAAGGTATTTTCAATGATACACTGCATATTACGTTGTATTATAAGGTATTTTCATTGATAGACTAGAATTACCATATTTTCTAAGGTATTTTCAATGATACACTGCATATTACGTTTTATTATAAGGTATTTTCAATGATACACTGCATATTACGTTATATTATAAGGTATTTTCAATGATACACTGCATATTACGTTATATTATAAGGTATTTTCAATGATACAGTGCATATTACGTTTTATTATAAGGTATTTTCAATGATACACTGCATATTACGTTGTATTATAAGGTATTTTCATTGATAGACTAGAATTACCATATATTCTAAGGTATTTTCAATGATACACTGCATATTACGTTTTATTATAAGGTATTGTCAATGATACACGGCATATTACGTTATATTATAAGGTATTTTCAATGATACACTGCATATTACGTTATATCATAAAGCATTTTCAATGATACACTGCATATTACGTTATATTATAAGGTATTTTCAATGATACAGTGCATATTACGTTATATTATAAGGTATTTTCAATGATGCACTGCATATTACGTTATACTATATGGTATTTTCAATGATACACTACAAATTACGATATATTATAAGGTATTTTCAATGATACACTGCATATTACGTTGTATTATAAGGTATTTTCATTGATAGACTAGAATTACCATATATTCCAAGGTATTTTCAATGATACACTGCGTATTACGTTTTATTATAAGGTATTGTCAATGATACACGGCATATTACGTTATATTATATGGTATTTTCAATGATACACTGCATATTACGTTATATTATAACGTATTTTCAATGATAAACTACATATTACGATATATTATATGGTATTTTCAATGATACACTGCATATTACGTTATATCATAATGTAACTTCAATGATACACTGCATATTACGTTATATTATAAGATGTTTTCAATGATAAACTACTATATATTATAAGGTATTTTCAATGATGCACTGCATATTACGTTATACTATATGGTATTTTCAATGATACACTACGAATTACGATATATTATAAGGTATTTTCAATGATACACTGCATATTACGTTGTATTATAAAGTATTTTCATTGATAGACTAGAATTACCATATATTCTAAGGTATTTTCAATGATACACTGCATATTACGTTTTATTATAAGCTATTTTCAATGATACACTGCATATTACGTTATATTATAAGGTATTTTCAATGATACAGTGCATATTACATTATATTATAAGGTATTTTCAATGATGCACTGCATATTACGTTATACTATATGGTATTTTCAATGATACACTACAAATTACGATATATTATAAGGTATTTTCAATGATACACTGAATATTACGTTGTATTATAAGGTATTTTCATTGATAGACTAGAATTACCATATATTCCAAGGTATTTTCAATGATACACTGCATATTACGTTTTATTATAAGGTATTTTCAATGATACACGGCATATTACGTTATATTATATGGTATTTTCAATAATACACTGCATATTACGTTATATTATAACGTATTTTCAATGATAAACTACATATTACGATATATTATATGGTATTTTCAATGATACACTGCATATTACGTTATATTATAAGGTATTTTCATTGATACACTACAAATTACCATATATTATAAGGTATTTTCAATGATACACTGCATATTACATTATATCATAAGGTATTTTCAATGATACACTGCATATTACGTTGTATTATAAGGTATTTTCATTGATACACTACAAATTACCATATACTATAAGGTATTTTCAATGATACACTGCATATTACATTATATCATAAGGTATTTTCAATGATACACTGCATATTACGTTATATTATAAGGTATTTACAATGATACACTGCATATTAGGTTGTATTATAAGGTATTTTCAATGATACACTGCATATTACGTTATATTATATGGTATTTTCAATGATACACTGCATATTACGTTGTATTATAAGGTATTTTCATTGATACACTACAAATTACCATATATTATAAGGTATTTTCAATGATACACTGCATATTACGTTTTATTATAAGGTATTTTCATTGATACACTACAAATTACCATATATTATAAGGTATTTTCAATGATACACTGCATATTACATTATATCATAAGGTATTTTCAATGATACACTGCATATTACGTTATATTATAAGGTATTTACAATGATACACTGCATATTACGTTGTATTATAAGGTATTTTCATTGATACACTACAAATTACCATATATTATAAGGTATTTTCAATGATACACTGCATATTACATTATATCATAAGGTATTTTCAATGATACACAGCATATTACGTTTTATTATAAGGTATTTTCAATGATACACTGCATATTACATTATATTATTAGGTATTTTCAATGATACACTAAAAAATTACGATATATTATAAGGTATTTTCGATGATACACTGCATATTACGATATATTAGAAGGTATTTTGATTGATACAGTTCAAATTACCATATATTATAAGGTATTTTCAATGATATACTGCATATTACGTTATATCATAATGTATCTTCAATGATACACTGCATATTACGTTATATTATAAGATGTTTTCAATGATAAACTACTATATATTATAAGGTATTTTCAATGATGCACTGCATATTACGTTATACTATATGGTATTTTCAATGATACACTACAAATTACGATATATTATAAGTTATTTTCAATGATACACTGTATATTACGTTGTATTATAAGGTATTTTCATTGATACACTACAAATTACCATATATTATAAGGTATTTTCAATGATACACTGTATATTACGTTGTATTATAAGGTATTTTCATTGATAGACTAGAATTACCATATATTCTAAGGTATTTTCAATGATACACTGCATATTACGTTTTATTATAAGGTATTTTCAATGATACACTGCATATTACGTTATATTATAAGGTATTTTCAATGATACACTGCATATTACGTTATATTATAAGGTATTTTCAATGATACAGTGCATATTACGTTTTATTATAAGGTATTTTCAATGATACACTGCATATTACGTTGTATTATAAGGTATTTTCATTGATAGACTAGAATTACCATATATTCTAAGGTATTTTCAATGATACACTGCATATTACGTTATATTATAAGATGTTTTCAATGATAAACTACTATATATTATAAGGTATTTTCAATGATACACTGCATATTACGTTATATTATAAGGTATTTTCAATGATACACTGCATATTACGTTTTATTATAAGGTATTTTCAATGATACACTGCATATTACATTATATTATTAGGTATTTTCAATGATACACTAAAAAATTACGATATATTATAAGGTATTTTCGATGATACACTGCATATTACGATATATTAGAAGGTATTTTGATTGATACAGTTCAAATTACCATATATTATAAGGTATTTTCAATGATATACTGCATATTACGTTATATCATAATGTATCTTCAATGATACACTGCATATTACGTTATATTATAAGGTATTTTCAATGATACACTGCATATTACGTTATATTATAAGGTATTTTCAATGATACACTGCATATTACGTTTTATTATAAGGTATTTTCAATGATACACTGCATATTACGTTGTATTATAAGGTATTTTCATTGATAGACTAGAATTACCATATATTCTAAGGTATTTTCAATGATACACTGCATATTACGTTATATTATAAGATGTTTTCAATGATAAACTACTATATATTATAAGGTATTTTCAATGATACACTGCATATTACGTTATATTATAAGGTATTTTCAATGATACACTGCATATTACGTTTTATTATAAGGTATTTTCAATGATACACTGCATATTACATTATATTATTAGGTATTTTCAATGATACACTAAAAAATTACGATATATTATAAGGTATTTTCGATGATACACTGCATATTACGATATATTAGAAGGTATTTTGATTGATACAGTTCAAATTACCATATATTATAAGGTATTTTCAATGATATACTGCATATTACGTTATATCATAATGTATCTTCAATGATACACTGCATATTACGTTATATTATAAGGTATTTTCAATGATACACTGCATATTACGTTATATTATAAGGTATTTTCAATGATACACTGCATATTACGTTATATTATAAGGTATTTTCAATGATACACTGCATATTACGTTTTATTATAAGGTATTTTCAAAGATACACTAAAAAATTACGATATATTATAAGGTATTTTCGATGATACACTGCATATTACGATATATTAGAAGGTATTTTGATTGATACAGTTCAAATTACCATATATTATAAGGTATTTTCAATGATATACTGCATATTACGTTATATCATAATGTATCTTCAATGATACACTGCATATTACGTTATATTATAAGATGTTTTCAATGATAAACTACTATATATTATAAGGTATTTTCAATGATGCACTGCATATTACGTTATACTATATGGTATTTTCAATGATACACTACAAATTACGATATATTATAAGGTATTTTCAATGATACACTGCATATTACGTTGTATTATAAGGTATTTTCATTGATAGACTAGAATTACCATATATTCTAAGGTATTTTCAATGATACACTGCATATTACGTTTTATTATAAGGTATTTTCAATGATACACTGCATATTACGTTATATCATAAAGCATTTTCAATGATACACTGCATATTACGTTATATTATAAGGTATTTTCAATGATACAGTGCATATTACGTTATATTATAAGGTATTTTCAATGATGCACTGCATATTACGTTATACTATATGGTATTTTCAATGATACACTACAAATTACGATATATTATAACGTATTTTCAATGATAAACTACATATTACGATATATTATATGGTATTTTCAATGATACACTGCATATTACGTTATATCATAATGTATCTTCAATGATACACTGCATATTACGGTATATTATAAGATGTTTTCAATGATAAACTACTATATATTTTAAGGTATTTTCAATGATGCACTGCATATTACGTTATACTATATGGTATTTTCAATGATACACTACAAATTACGATATATTATAAGGTATTTTCAATGATACACTGCATATTACGTTGTATTATAAAGTATTTTCATTGATAGACTAGAATTACCATATATTCTAAGGTATTTTCAATGATACACTGCATATTACGTTTTATTATAAGGTATTTTCAATGATACACAGCATATTACGTTTTATTATAAGGTATTTTCAATGATACACTGCATGTTACGTTATATCATAAGGTATTTTCAATGATACACTGCATATTACGTTTTATTATAAGGTATTTTCAATGATACACTGCATATTACGTTGTATTATAAGGTATTTTCATTGATAGACTAGAATTACCATATATTCTAAGGTATTTTCAATGATACAGTGCATATTACGTTGTATTATAAGGTATTTTCATTGATACACTACAAATTACCATATATTATAAGGTATTTTCAATGATACACTGCATATTACGTTATATTATAAGGTATTTTCAATGATACACTGCATATTACGTTATATTATAAGGTATTTTCAATGATACACTGCATATTACGTTATATTATAAGGTATTTTCAATGATACACTGCATATTACGTTTTATTATAAGGTATTTTCAAAGATACACTAAAAAATTACGATATATTATAAGGTATTTTCGATGATACACTGCATATTACGATATATTAGAAGGTATTTTGATTGATACAGTTCAAATTACCATATATTATAAGGTATTTTCAATGATATACTGCATATTACGTTATATCATAATGTATCTTCAATGATACACTGCATATTACGTTATATTATAAGATGTTTTCAATGATAAACTACTATATATTATAAGGTATTTTCAATGATGCACTGCATATTACGTTATACTATATGGTATTTTCAATGATACACTACAAATTACGATATATTATAAGGTATTTTCAATGATACACTGCATATTACGTTGTATTATAAGGTATTTTCATTGATAGACTAGAATTACCATATATTCTAAGGTATTTTCAATGATACACTGCATATTACGTTTTATTATAAGGTATTTTCAATGATACACTGCATATTACGTTATATCATAAAGCATTTTCAATGATACACTGCATATTACGTTATATTATAAGGTATTTTCAATGATACAGTGCATATTACGTTATACTATATGGTATTTTCAATGATACACTACAAATTACGATATATTATAACGTATTTTCAATGATACACTACAAATTACGATATATTATAACGTATTTTCAATGATAAACTACATATTACGATATATTATATGGTATTTTCAATGATACACTGCATATTACGTTATATCATAATGTATCTTCAATGATACACTGCATATTACGGTATATTATAAGATGTTTTCAATGATAAACTACTATATATTATAAGGTATTTTCAATGATGCACTGCATATTACGTTATACTATATGGTATTTTCAATGATACACTACAAATTACGATATATTATAAGGTATTTTCAATGATACACTGCATATTACGTTGTATTATAAAGTATTTTCATTGATAGACTAGAATTACCATATATTCTAAGGTATTTTCAATGATACACTGCATATTACGTTTTATTATAAGGTATTTTCAATGATACACAGCATATTACGTTTTATTATAAGGTATTTTCAATGATACACTGCATATTACGTTATATCATAAGGTATTTTCAATGATACACTGCATATTACGTTTTATTATAAGGTATTTTCAATGATACACTGCATATTACATTATATTATTAGGTATTTTCAATGATACACTAAAAAATTACGATATATTATAAGGTATTTTCGATGATACACTGCATATTACGATATATTAGAAGGTATTTTGATTGATACAGTTCAAATTACCATATATTGTAAGGTATTTTCAATGATATACTGCATATTACGTTATATCATAATGTATCTTCAATGATACACTGCATATTACGTTATATTATAAGATGTTTTCAATGATAAACTACTATATATTATAAGGTATTTTCAATGATGCACTGCATATTACGTTATACTATATGGTATTTTCAATGATACACTACAAATTACGATATATTATAAGGTATTTTCAATGATACACTGCATATTACGTTGTATTATAAGGTATTTTCATTGATAGACTAGAATTACCATATATTCTAAGGTATTTTCAATGATACACTGCATATTACGTTATATTATAAGGTATTTTCAATGATACACTGCATATTACGTTATATTATAAGGTATTTTCAATGATACAGTGCATATTACGTTTTATTATAAGGTATTTTCAATGATACACTGCATATTACGTTGTATTATAAGGTATTTTCATTGATAGACTAGAATTACCATATATTCTAAGGTATTTTCAATGATACACTGCATATTACGTTTTATTATAAGGTATTTTCAATGATACACTGCATATTACGTTATATCATAAAGCATTTTCAATGATACACTGCATATTACGTTATATTATAAGGTATTTTCAATGATACAGTGCATATTACGTTATATTATAAGGTATTTTCAATGATGCACTGCATATTACGTTATACTATATGGTATTTTCAATGATACACTACAAATTACGATATATTATAAGGTATTTTCAATGATACACTGCATATTACGTTGTATTATAAGGTATTTTCATTGATAGACTAGAATTACCATATATTCCAAGGTATTTTCAATGATACACTGCATATTACGTTTTATTATAAGGTATTTTCAATGATACACGTCATATTACGTTATATTATATGGTATTTTCAATGATACACTGCATATTACGTTATATTATAACGTATTTTCAATGATAAACTACATATTACGATATATTATATGGTATTTTCAATGATACACTGCATATTACGTTATATCATAATGTATCTTCAATGATACACTGCATATTACGTTATATTATAAGGTATTTTCAATGATACACTGCATATTACGTTATATTATAAGATGTTTTCAATGATACACTGCATATTACGTTATATCATAAGGTATTTTCAATGATACACTGCATATTACGTTATATTATAAGGTATTTTCAATGATACACTGCATATTACGTTATATCATAAAGCATTTTCAATGATACACTGCATATTACGTTATATTATAAGGTATTTTCAATGATACACTGCATATTACGTTATATTATAAGGTATTTTCAATGATGCACTGCATATTACGTTATACTATATGGTATTTTCAATGATACACTACAAATTACGATATATTATAACGTATTTTCAATGATAAACTACATATTACGATATATTATATGGTATTTTCAATGATACACTGCATATTACGTTATATCATAATGTATCTTCAATGATACACTGCATATTACGTTATATTATAAGATGTTTTCAATGATAAACTACTATATATTATAAGGTATTTTCAATGATGCACTGCATATTACGTTATACTATATGGTATTTTCAATGATACACTACAAATTACGATATATTCTAAGGTATTTTCAATGATACACTGCATATTACGTTTTATTATAAGGTATTTTCAATGATACACGGCATATTACGTTATATTATATGGTATTTTCAATGATACACTACAAATTACGATATATTATAAGGTATTTTCAATGATACACTGCATATTACGTTGTATTATAAGGTATTTTCATTGATAGACTAGAATTACCATATTTTCTAAGGTATTTTCAATGATACACTGCATATTACGTTTTATTATAAGGTATTTTCAATGATACACTGCATATTACGTTATATTATAAGGTATTTTCAATGATACACTGCATATTACGTTATATTATAAGGTATTTTCAATGATACAGTGCATATTACGTTTTATTATAAGGTATTTTCAATGATACACTGCATATTACGTTGTATTATAAGGTATTTTCATTGATAGACTAGAATTACCATATATTCTAAGGTATTTTCAATGATACACTGCATATTACGTTTTATTATAAGGTATTTTCAATGATACACTGCATATTACGTTATATCATAAAGCATTTTCAATGATACACTGCATATTACGTTATATTATAAGGTATTTTCAATGATACAGTGCATATTACGTTATATTATAAGGTATTTTCAATGATGCACTGCATATTACGTTATACTATATGGTATTTTCAATGATACACTACAAATTACGATATATTATAAGGTATTTTCAATGATACACTGCATATTACGTTGTATTATAAGGTATTTTCATTGATAGACTAGAATTACCATATATTCCAAGGTATTTTCAATGATACACTGCATATTACGCTTTATTATAAGGTATTTTCAATGATACACGGCATATTACGTTATATTATATGGTATTTTCAATGATACACTGCATATTACGTTATATTATAAGGTATTTACAATGATACACTGCATATTACGTTATATCATAAGGTATTTTCAATGATACACTGCATATTACGTTGTATTATAAGGTATTTTCATTGATACACTACAAATTACCATATATTATAAGGTATTTTCAATGATACACTGCATATTACATTATATCATAAGGTATTTTCAATGATACACTGCATATTACGTTATATTATAAGGTATTTACAATGATACACTGCATATTACGTTGTATTATAAGGTATTTTCATTGATACACTACAAATTACCATATATTATAAGGTATTTTCAATGATACACTGCATATTACGTTATATTATAAGGTATTTTCAATGATACACTGCATATTACGTTATATTATAAGGTATTTTCAATGATACACTGCATATTACGTTTTATTATAAGGTATTTTCAAAGATACACTAAAAAATTACGATATATTATAAGGTATTTTCGATGATACACTGCATATTACGATATATTAGAAGGTATTTTGATTGATACAGTTCAAATTACCATATATTATAAGGTATTTTCAATGATATACTGCATATTACGTTATATCATAATGTATCTTCAATGATACACTGCATATTACGTTATATTATAAGATGTTTTCAATGATAAACTACTATATATTATAAGGTATTTTCAATGATGCACTGCATATTACGTTATACTATATGGTATTTTCAATGATACACTACAAATTACGATATATTATAAGGTATTTTCAATGATACACTGCATATTACGTTGTATTATAGGTATTTTCATTGATAGACTAGAATTACCATATATTCTAAGGTATTTTCAATGATACACTGCATATTACGTTTTATTATAAGGTATTTTCAATGATACACTGCATATTACGTTATATTATAAGGTATTTTCAATGATACACTGCATATTACGTTATATTATAAGGTATTTTCAATGATACAGTGCATATTACGTTTTATTATAAGGTATTTTCAATGATACACTGCATATTACGTTGTATTATAAGGTATTTTCATTGATAGACTAGAATTACCATATATTCTAAGGTATTTTCAATGATAAACTGCATATTACGTTTTATTATAAGGTATTTTCAATGATACACTGCATATTACGTTATATCATAAAGCATTTTCAATGATACACTGCATATTACGTTATATTATAAGGTATTTTCAATGATACAGTGCATATTACGTTATATTATAAGGTATTTTCAATGATGCACTGCATATTACGTTATACTATATGGTATTTTCAATGATACACTACAAATTACGATATATTATAAGGTATTTTCAATGATACACTGCATATTACGTTGTATTATAAGGTATTTTCATTGATAGACTAGAATTACCATATATTCCAAGGTATTTTCAATGATACACTGCATATTACGTTTTATTATAAGGTATTTTCAATGATACACGGCATATTACGTTATATTATATGGTATTTTCAATGATACACTGCATATTACGTTATATTATAAGGTATTTACAATGATACACTGCATATTACGTTATATCATAAGGTATTTTCAATGATACACTGCATATTACGTTGTATTATAAGGTATTTTCATTGATACACTACAAATTACCATATTATAAGGTATTTTCAATGATACACTGCATATTACATTATATCATAAGGTATTTTCAATGATACACTGCATATTACGTTATATTATAAGGTATTTACAATGATACACTGCATATTACGTTGTATTATAAGGTATTTTCATTGATACACTACAAATTACCATATATTATAAGGTATTTTCAATGATACACTGCATATTACGTTATATTATAAGGTATTTTCAATGATACACTGCATATTACGTTATATTATAAGGTATTTTCAATGATACACTGCATATTACGTTTTATTATAAGGTATTTTCAAAGATACACTAAAAATTACGATATATTATAAGGTATTTTCGATGATACACTGCATATTACGATATATTAGAAGGTATTTTGATTGATACAGTTCAAATTACCATATATTATAAGGTATTTTCAATGATATACTGCATATTACGTTATATCATAATGTATCTTCAATGATACACTGCATATTACGTTATATTATAAGATGTTTTCAATGATAAACTACTATATATTATAAGGTATTTTCAATGATGCACTGCATATTACGTTATACTATATGGTATTTTCAATGATACACTACAAATTACGATATATTATAAGGTATTTTCAATGATACACTGCATATTACGTTGTATTATAAGGTATTTTCATTGATAGACTAGAATTACCATATATTCTAAGGTATTTTCAATGATACACTGCATATTACGTGTTATTATAAGGTATTTTCAATGATACACTGCATATTACGTTATATTATAAGGTATTTTCAATGATACACTGCATATTACGTTATATTATAAGGTATTTTCAATGATACAGTGCATATTACGTTTTATTATAAGGTATTTTCAATGATACACTGCATATTACGTTGTATTATAAGGTATTTTCATTGATAGACTAGAATTACCATATATTCTAAGGTATTTTCAATGATACACTGCATATTACGTTTTATTATAAGGTATTTTCAATGATACACTGCATATTACGTTATATCATAAAGCATTTTCAATGATACACTGCATATTACGTTATATTATAAGGTATTTTCAATGATACAGTGCATATTACGTTATATTATAAGGTATTTTCAATGATGCACTGCATATTACGATATATTAGAAGGTATTTTGATTGATACAGTTCAAATTACCATATATTATAAGGTATTTTCAATGATATACTGCATATTACGTTATATCATAATGTATCTTCAATGATACACTGCATATTACGTTATATTATAAGATGTTTTCAATGATAAACTACTATATATTATAAGGTATTTTCAATGATGCACTGCATATTACGTTATACTATATGGTATTTTCAATGATACACTACAAATTACGATATATTATAAGGTATTTTCAATGATACACTGCATATTACGTTGTATTATAAGGTATTTTCATTGATAGACTAGAATTAGCATATATTCTAAGGTATTTTCAATGATACACTGCATATTACGTTTTATTATAAGGTATTTTCAATGATACACTGCATATTACGTTATATCATAACGCATTTTCAATGATACACTGCATATTACGTTATATTATAAGGTATTTTCAATGATACAGTGCATATTACGTTATATTATAAGGTATTTTCAATGATGCACTGCATATTACGTTATACTATATGGTATTTTCAATGATACACTACAAATTACGATATATTATAACGTATTTTCAATGATAAACTACATATTACGATATATTATATGGTATTTTCAATGATACACTGCATATTAAGTTATATCATAATGTATCTTCAATGATACACTGCATATTACGGTATATTATAAGATGTTTTCAATGATAAACTACTATATATTATAAGGTATTTTCAATGATGCACTGCATATTACGTTATACTATATGGTATTTTCAATGATACACTACAAATTACGATATATTATAAGGTATTTTCAATGATACACTGCATATTACGTTGTATTATAAAGTATTTTCATTGATAGACTAGAATTACCATATATTCTAAGGTATTTTCAATGATACACTGCATATTACGTTTTATTATAAGGTATTTTCAATGATACACTGCATATTACGTTTTATTATAAGGTATTTTCAATGATACACTGCATATTACGTTATATCATAAGGTATTTTCAATGATACACTGCATATTACGTTTTATTATAAGGTATTTTCAATGATACACTGCATATTACATTATATTATTAGGTATTTTCAATGATACACTAAAAAATTACGATATATTATAAGGTATTTTCGATGATACACTGCATATTACGATATATTAGAAGGTATTTTGATTGATACAGTTCAAATTACCATATATTGTAAGGTATTTTCAATGATATACTGCATATTACGTTATATCATAATGTATCTTCAATGATACACTGCATATTACGTTATATTATAAGATGTTTTCAATGATAAACTACTATATATTATAAGGTATTAGCAATGATGCACTGCATATTACGTTATACTATATGGTATTTTCAATGATACACTACAAATTACGATATATTATAAGGTATTTTCAATGATACACTGCATATTACGTTGTATTATAAGGTATTTTCATTGATAGACTAGAATTACCATATATTCTAAGGTATTTTCAATGATACACTGCATATTACGTTATATTATAAGGTATTTTCAATGATACACTGCATATTACGTTATATTATAAGGTATTTTCAATGATACAGTGCATATTACGTTTTATTATAAGGTATTTTCATTGATACACTACAAATTACCATATATTATAAGGTATTTTCAATGATACACTGCATATTACGTTATATTATAAGGTATTTTCAATGATACACTGCATATTACGTTATATTATAAGGTATTTTCAATGATACACTGCATATTACGTTTTTATTATAAGGTATTTTCAAAGATACACTAAAAAATTACGATATATTATAAGGTATTTTCGATGATACACTGCATATTACGATATATTAGAAGGTATTTTGATTGATACAGTTCAAATTACCATATATTATAAGGTATTTTCAATGATATACTGCATATTACGTTATATCATAATGTATCTTCAATGATACACTGCATATTACGTTATATTATAAGATGTTTTCAATGATAAACTACTATATATTATAAGGTATTTTCAATGATGCACTGCATATTACGTTATACTATATGGTATTTTCAATGATACACTACAAATTACGATATATTATAAGGTATTTTCAATGATACACTGCATATTACGTTGTATTATAAGGTATTTTCATTGATAGACTAGAATTACCATATATTCTAAGGTATTTTCAATGATACACTGCATATTACGTGTTATTATAAGGTATTTTCAATGATACACTGCATATTACGTTATATTATAAGGTATTTTCAATGATACACTGCATATTACGTTATATTATAAGGTATTTTCAATGATACAGTGCATATTACGTTTTATTATAAGGTATTTTCAATGATACACTGCATATTACGTTGTATTATAAGGTATTTTCATTGATAGACTAGAATTACCATATATTCTAAGGTATTTTCAATGATACACTGCATATTACGTTTTATTATAAGGTATTTTCAATGATACACTGCATATTACGTTATATCATAAAGCATTTTCAATGATACACTGCATATTACGTTATATTATAAGGTATTTTCAATGATACACTGCATATTACGTTATATTATAAGGTATTTTCAATGATGCACTGCATATTACGATATATTAGAAGGTATTTTGATTGATACAGTTCAAATTACCATATATTATAAGGTATTTTCAATGATATACTGCATATTACGTTATATCATAATGTATCTTCAATGATACACTGCATATTACGTTATATTATAAGATGTTTTCAATGATAAACTACTATATATTATAAGGTATTTTCAATGATGCACTGCATATTACGTTATACTATATGGTATTTTCAATGATACACTACAAATTACGATATATTATAAGGTATTTTCAATGATACACTGCATATTACGTTGTATTATAAGGTATTTTCATTGATAGACTAGAATTACCATATATTCTAAGGTATTTTCAATGATACACTGCATATTACGTGTTATTATAAGGTATTTTCAATGATACACTGCATATTACGTTATATTATAAGGTATTTTCAATGATACACTGCATATTACGTTATATTATAAGGTATTTTCAATGATACAGTGCATATTACGTTTTATTATAAGGTATTTTCAATGATACACTGCATATTACTTTGTATTATAAGGTATTTTCATTGATAGACTAGAATTACCATATATTCTAAGGTATTTTCAATGATACACTGCATATTACGTTTTATTATAAGGTATTTTCAATGATACACTGCATATTACGTTATATCATAACGCATTTTCAATGATACACTGCATATTACGTTATATTATAAGGTATTTTCAATGATACAGTGCATATTACGTTATATTATAAGGTATTTTCAATGATGCACTGCATATTACGTTATACTATATGGTATTTTCAATGATACACTACAAATTACGATATATTATAACGTATTTTCAATGATAAACTACATATTACGATATATTATATGGTATTTTCAATGATACACTGCATATTACGTTATATCATAATGTATCTTCAATGATACACTGCATATTACGGTATATTATAAGATGTTTTCAATGATAAACTACTATATATTATAAGGTATTTTCAATGATGCACTGCATATTACGTTATACTATATGGTATTTTCAATGATACACTACAAATTACGATATATTATAAGGTATTTTCAATGATACACTGCATATTACGTTGTATTATAAAGTATTTTCATTGATAGACTAGAATTACCATATATTCTAAGGTATTTTCAATGATACACTGCATATTACGTTTTATTATAAGGTATTTTCAATGATACACAGCATATTACGTTTTATTATAAGGTATTTTCAATGATACACTGCATATTACGTTATATCATAAGGTATTTTCAATGATACACTGCATATTACGTTTTATTATAAGGTATTTTCAATGATACACTGCATATTACATTATATTATTAGGTATTTTCAATGATACACTAAAAAATTACGATATATTATAAGGTATTTTCGATGATACACTGCATATTACGATATATTAGAAGGTATTTTGATTGATACAGTTCAAATTACCATATATTGTAAGGTATTTTCAATGATATACTGCATATTACGTTATATCATAATGTATCTTCAATGATACACTGCATATTACGTTATATTATAAGATGTTTTCAATGATAAACTACTATATATTATAAGGTATTATCAATGATGCACTGCATATTACGTTATACTATATGGTATTTTCAATGATACACTACAAATTACGATATATTATAAGGTATTTTCAATGATACACTGCATATTACGTTGTATTATAAGGTATTTTCATTGATAGACTAGAATTACCATATATTCTAAGGTATTTTCAATGATACACTGCATATTACGTTATATTATAAGGTATTTTCAATGATACACTGCATATTACGTTATATTATAAGGTATTTTCAATGATACAGTGCATATTACGTTTTATTATAAGGTATTTTCAATGATACACTGCATATTACGTTATATCATAAAGCATTTTCAATGATACACTGCATATTACGTTATATTATAAGGTATTTTCAATGATACAGTGCATATTACGTTATATTATAAGGTATTTTCAATGATGCACTGCATATTACGTTATACTATATGGTATTTTCAATGATACACTACAAATTACGATATATTATAAGGTATTTTCAATGATACACTGCATATTACGTTGTATTATAAGGTATTTTCATTGATAGACTAGAATTACCATATATTCCAAGGTATTTTCAATGATACACTGCATATTACGTTTTATTATAAGGTATTTTCAATGATACACGGCATATTACGTTATATTATATGGTATTTTCAATGATACACTGCATATTACGTTATATTATAACGTATTTTCAATGATAAACTACATATTACGATATATTATATGGTATTTTCAATGATACACTGCATATTACGTTATATCATAATGTATCTTCAATGATACACTGCATATTACGTTATATTATAAGGTATTTTCAATGATACACTGCATATTACGTTATATTATAAGATGTTTTCAATGATACACTGCATATTACGTTATATCATAAGGTATTTTCAATGATACACTGCATATTACGTTTTATTATAAGGTATTTTCAATGATACACTGCATATTACGTTATATCATAAAGCATTTTCAATGATACACTGCATATTACGTTATATTATAAGGTATTTTCAATGATACAGTGCATATTACGTTATATTATAAGGTATTTTCAATGATGCACTGCATATTACGTTATACTATATGGTATTTTCAATGATACACTACAAATTACGATATATTATAACGTATTTTCAATGATAAACTACATATTACGATATATTATATGGTATTTTCAATGATACACTGCATATTACGTTATATCATAATGTATCTTCAATGATACACTGCATATTACGTTATATTATAAGATGTTTTCAATGATAAACTACTATATATTATAAGGTATTTTCAATGATGCACTGCATATTACGTTATACTATATGGTATTTTCAATGATACACTACAAATTACGATATATTATAAGGTATTTTCAATGATACACTTCATATTACGTTGTATTATAAGGTATTTTCATTGATAGACTAGAATTACCATATATTCTAAGGTATTTTCAATGATACACTGCATATTACGTTTTATTATAAGGTATTTTCAATGATACACTAAAAAATTACGATATATTATAAGGTATTTTCGATGATACACTGCATATTACGATATATTAGAAGGCATTTTGATTGATACAGTTCAAATTACCATATATTATAAGGTATTTTCAATGATATACTGCATATTACGTTATATCATAATGTATCTTCAATGATACACTGCATATTACGTTATATTATAAGATGTTTTCAATGATAAACTACTATATATTATAAGGTATTTTCAATGATGCACTGCATATTACGTTATACTATATGGTATTTTCAATGATACACTACAAATTACGATATATTATAAGGTATTTTCAATGATACACTGCATATTACGTTGTATTATAAGGTATTTCATTGATAGACTAGAATTACCATATATTCCAAGGTATTTTCAATGATACACTGCGTATTACGTTTTATTATAAGGTATTGTCAATGATACACTGCATATTACGTTGTATTATAAGGTATTTTCATTGATACACTACAAATTACCATATATTATAAGGTATTTTCAATGATACACTGCATATTACATTATATCATAAGGTATTTTCAATGATACACTGCATATTACGTTATATTATAAGGTATTTACAATGATACACTGCATATTAGGTTGTATTATAAGGTATTTTCAATGATACACTGCATATTACGTTATATTATATGGTATTTTCAATGATACACTGCATATTACGTTGTATTATAAGGTTTTTTCATTGATAGACTAGAATTACCATATATTCTAAGGTATTTTCAATGATACACTGCATATTACGTTTTATTATAAGGTATTTTCATTGATACACTACAAATTACCATATATTATAAGGTATTTTCAATGATACACTGCATATTACATTATATCATAAGGTATTTTCAATGATACACTGCATATTACGTTATATTATAAGGTATTTACAATGATACACTGCATATTACGTTGTATTATAAGGTATTTTCATTGATACACTACAAATTACCATATATTATAAGGTATTTTCAATGATACACTGCATATTACATTATATCATAAGGTATTTTCAATGATACACAGCATATTACGTTTTATTATAAGGTATTTTCAATGATACACTGCATATTACGTTATATCATAAGGTATTTTCAATGATACACTGCATATTACGTTATATTATAAGGTATTTTCAATGATACACTGCATATTACGTTATATTATAAGGTATTTTCAATGATACACTGCATATTACGTTTTATTATAAGGTATTTTCAATGATACACTGCATATTACATTATATTATTAGGTATTTTCAATGATACACTAAAAAATTACGATATATTATAAGGTATTTTCGATGATACACTGCATATTACGATATATTAGAAGGTATTTTGATTGATACAGTTCAAATTACCATATATTATAAGGTATTTTCAATGATATACTGCATATTACGTTATATCATAATGTATCTTCAATGATACACTGCATATTACGTTATATTATAAGATGTTTTCAATGATAAACTACTATATATTATAAGGTATTTTCAATGATGCACTGCATATTACGTTATATTATAAGATGTTTTCAATGATAAACTACTATATATTATAAGGTATTTTCAATGATACACTGCATATTACGTTATATTATAAGATGTTTTCAATGATAAACTACTATATATTATAAGGTATTTTCAATGATACACTGCATATTACGTTATATTATAAGGTATTTTCAATGATACACTGCATATTACGTTTTATTATAAGGTATTTTCAATGATACACTGCATATTACATTATATTATTAGGTATTTTCAATGATACACTAAAAAATTACGATATATTATAAGGTATTTTCGATGATACACTGCATATTACGATATATTAGAAGGTATTTTGATTGATACAGTTCAAATTACCATATATTATAAGGTATTTTCAATGATATACTGCATATTACGTTATATCATAATGTATCTTCAATGATACACTGCATATTACGTTATATTATAAGATGTTTTCAATGATAAACTACTATATATTATAAGGTATTTTCAATGATGCACTGCATATTACGTTATACTATATGGTATTTTCAATGATACACTACAAATTACGATATATTATAAGGTATTTTCAATGATACACTGTATATTACGTTGTATTATAAGGTATTTTCATTGATAGACTAGAATTACCATATATTCTAAGGTATTTTCAATGATACACTGCATATTACGTTTTATTATAAGGTATTTTCAATGATACACTGCATATTACGTTATATCATAAAGCATTTTCAATGATACACTGCATATTACGTTATATTATAAGGTATTTTCAATGATACAGTGCATATTACGTTATATTATAAGGTATTTTCAATGATGCACTGCATATTACGTTATACTATATGGTATTTTCAATGATACACTACAAATTACGATATATTATAAGGTATTTTCAATGATACACTGCATATTACGTTGTATTATAAGGTATTTTCATTGATAGACTAGAATTACCATATATTCCAAGGTATTTTCAATGATACACTGCATATTACGTTTTATTATAAGGTATTTTCAATGATACACGTCATATTACGTTATATTATATGGTATTTTCAATGATACACTGCATATTACGTTATATTATAACGTATTTTCAATGATAAACTACATATTACGATATATTATATGGTATTTTCAATGATACACTGCATATTACGTTATATCATAATGTATCTTCAATGATACACTGCATATTACGTTATATTATAAGGTATTTTCAATGATACACTGCATATTACGTTATATTATAAGATGTTTTCAATGATACACTGCATATTACGTTATATCATAAGGTATTTTCAATGATACACTGCATATTACGTTTTATTATAAGGTATTTTCAATGATACACTGCATATTACGTTATATCATAAAGCATTTTCAATGATACACTGCATATTACGTTATATTATAAGGTATTTTCAATGATACAGTGCATATTACGTTATATTATAAGGTATTTTCAATGATGCACTGCATATTACGTTATACTATATGGTATTTTCAATGATACACTACAAATTACGATATATTATAACGTATTTTCAATGATAAACTACATATTACGATATATTATATGGTATTTTCAATGATACACTGCATATTACGTTATATCATAATGTATCTTCAATGATACACTGCATATTACGTTATATTATAAGATGTTTTCAATGATAAACTACTATATATTATAAGGTATTTTCAATGATGCACTGCATATTACGTTATACTATATGGTATTTTCAATGATACACTACAAATTACGATATATTATAAGGTATTTTCAATGATACACTTCATATTACGTTGTATTATAAGGTATTTTCATTGATAGACTAGAATTACCATATATTCTAAGGTATTTTCAATGATACACTGCATATTACGTTTTATTATAAGGTATTTTCAATGATACACTAAAAAATTACGATATATTATAAGGTATTTTCGATGATACACTGCATATTACGATATATTAGAAGGTATTTTGATTGATACAGTTCAAATTACCATATTATAAGGTATTTTCAATGATATACTGCATATTACGTTATATCATAATGTATCTTCAATGATACACTGCATATTACGTTATATTATAAGATGTTTTCAATGATAAA
>CAKAJI010000666.1:12419-48902 GCA_916610255.1 Lasioglossum lativentre | reverse complement strand
TGTATCATTTAAAATACCTTATAATATAACGTAATATGGAGTGTATCATTGAAAATACCTTATAATATATGGTAATTTGAACTGTATCAATCAAAATACCTTCTCATATATCGTAATATGCAGTGTATCATCGAAAATACCTTATAATATATCGTAATTTGTAGTGTATCATTGAAAATACCTTTTCATATAACGTAATATGCAGTGTATCATTGAAAATACCTTATAATATATCGTAATTCTAGTCTATCAATGAAAATACCTTATAATATAACGTAATATGCAGTGTATCATTGAAAATACCTTATAATATAACGTAATATGCAGTGTATCATTGAAAATACCTTATAATATAACGTAATATGCAGTGTATCATTGAAAATACCATATAGTATACCGTAATATGCAGTGCATCATTGAAAATACCTTATAATATATGGTAATATGCAGTGTATCATTGAAAATACCTTATGATATAACGTAATATGCAGTGTATCATTGAAAATACCTTATAATATAACGTAATATGCAGTTTATCATTGAAAATACCTTATGATATAACGTAATATGCAGTGTATCATTGAAAATACCTTATAATATAACGTAATATGCAGTGTATCATTGAAAATACCTTATGATATAATGTAATATGCAGTGTATCATTGAAAATACCTTATAATATATGGTAATTTGTAGTGTATCAATGAAAATACCTTATAATATAACGTAATATGCAGTGTGTCATTGAAAATACCATATAATATATCGTAATATATAGTTTATCATTGAAAATACTTTATAATATAACGTAATATGCAGTGTATCATTGAAAATACCATATAATATAACGTAATATGCAGTGTATCATTGAAAATACCTTAGAATATATGGTAATTCTAGACTATCAATGAAAATACCTTATAATACAACGTAATATGCAGTGTATCATTGAAAATACCTTATAATATATCGTAATTTGTAGTGTATCATTGAAAATACCATATAGTATAACGTAATATGTAGTGCATCATTGAAAATACCTTATAATATAACGTAATATGCAGTGTATCATTGAAAATACCTTATAATATAACGTAATATGCAGTGTATCATTGAAAATACCTTATAATAAAACGTAATATGCAGTGTATCATTGAAAATACCTTAGAATATATGGTAATTCTTGTCTATCAATGAAAATACCTTATAATATAACGTAATATGCAGTGTATCATTGAAAATACCTTATAATATAACGTAATATGCAGTGTATCATTGAAAATACCTTATAATATAACGTAATATGCAGTGTATCATTGAAAATACCATATAGTATAACGTAATATGCAGTGCATCATTGAAAATACCTTATAATATAACGTAATATGCAGTGTATCATTAAAAATACCTTATAATATAACGTAATATGCAGTGTGTCCTTGAAAATACCTCATAATATAACGTAATATGCAGTGTATCATTGAAAATACCATATAGTATAACGTAATATGCAGTGCATCATTGAAAATACCTTATAATATAACGTAATATGCAGTGTATCATTGAAAATACCTTATAATATAACGTAATATGCAGTGTATCATTGAAAATACCTTATAAGAAAACGTAATATGCAGTGTATCATTGAAAATACCTTAGAATATATGGTAATTCTAGTCTATCAATGAAAATACCTTATAATATAACGTAATATGCAGTGTATCATTGAAAATACCTTATAATATAACGTAATATGGAGTGTATCATTGAAAATACCTTATGATGTAATGTAATATGCAGTGTATCATTGAAAATACCTTATAATATATGGTAATTTGTAGTGTATCAATGAAAATACCTTATAATATAATGTAATATGCAGTGTATCATTGAAAATACCTTATAATATAACGTAATATGGAGTGTATCATTGAAAATACCTTATAATATATGGTAATTTGAACTGTATCAATCAAAATACCTTCTCATATATCGTAATATGCAGTGTATCATCGAAAATACCTTATAATATATCGTAATTTGTAGTGTATCATTGAAAATACCATATAGTATAACGTAATATGCAGTGCATCATTGAAAATACCTTATAATATAACGTAATATGCAGTGTATCATTGAAAATACCTTATAGTATAACGTAATATGCAGTGCATCATTGAAAATACCTTATAATATAACGTAATATGCAGTGTATCATTGAAAATACCTTAGAATATATGGTAATTCTAGTCTATCAATGAAAAAACCTTATAATACAACGTAATATGCAGTGTATCATTGAAAATACCTTATAATATATCGTAATTTGTAGTGTATCATTGAAAATACCATATAGTATAACGTAATATGCAGTGCATCATTGAAAATACCTTATAATATATAGTAGTTTATCATTGAAAACATCTTATAATATAACGTAATATGCAGTGTATCATTGAAGATACATTATGATATAACGTAATATGCAGTGTATCATTGAAAATACCTTAGAATATATGGTAATTCTAGTCTATCAATGAAAATACCTTATAATATAACGTAATATGCCGTGTATCATTGAAAATACCTTATAATATATCGTAATTTGTAGTGTATCAATGAAAATACCTTCTCATATAACGTAATATGCAGTGTATCATTGAAAATACCTTATAATATATCGTTATTTGTAGTGTATCTTTGAAAATACCTTATAATATAACCAAATATGCAGTGTATCATTGAAAATACCTTATAATATAACGTAATATGCAGTGTATCATTGAAAATACCTTATAATATAACGTAATATGCAGTGTATCATTGAAAATACCTTATAATATAACGTAATATGCAGTGTATCATTGAAAATACCTTCTAATATAACGTAATATGCAGTGTATCATTGGAAATACCTTCCCATATAACGTAATATGCAGTGTATCATTGAAAATACCTTATAATATAACGTAATTTGTAGTGTATCAATGAAAATAAATTCTCATATAACGTAATATGCAGTGTATCATTGATAATACCTTATAATATATCGTTATTTGTAGTGTATCTTTGAAAATACCTTATAATATAACGTAATATGCAGTGTATCATTGAAAATACCTTAGAATATATGGTAATTCTAGTCTATCAATGAAAATACCTTATAATATAACGTAATATGCAGTGTATCATTGAAAATACCTTATAATATAACGTAATATGCAGTGTATCATTGAAAATACCTTATAATATAACGTAATTTGTAGTGTATCAATGAAAATACCTTCTCATATAACGTAATATGCAGTGTATCATTGAAAATACCTTATAATATATCGTTATGTGTAGTGTATATTTGAAAATACCTTATAATATAACGTAATATGCAGTGTATCTTTGAAAATACCATATAGAATACCGTAATATGCAGTGCATCATTGAAAATACCTTATAATATTACGTAATATGCAGTGTATCATTGAAAATACCTTATAATATAACGTAATATGCAGTGTATCATTGAAAATACCATATAATATAGCGTAATATATAGTTTATCATTGAAAATACTTTATAATATAACGTAATATGCAGTGTATCATTGAAAATACCATATAATATAACGTAATATGCAGTGTATCATTGAAAATACCTTAGAATATATGGTAATTCTAGACTATCAATGAAAATACCTTATAATACAACGTAATATGCAGTGTATCATTGAAAATACCTTATAATATATCGTAATTTGTAGTGTATCATTGAAAATACCATATAGTATAACGTAATATGCAGTGCATCATTGAAAATACCTTATAATATAACGTAATATGCAGTGTATCATTGAAAATACCTTATAATATAACGTAATATGCAGTGTATCATTGAAAATACCTTATAATAAAACGTAATATGCAGTGTATCATTGAAAATACCTTAGAATATATGGTAATTCTAGTCTATCAATGAAAATACCTTATAATATAACGTAATATGCAGTGTATCATTGAAAATACCTTATAATATAACGTAATATGCAGTGTATCATTGAAAATACCTTATAATATAACGTAATATGCAGTGTATCATTGAAAATACCATATAGTATAACGTAATATGCAGTGCATCATTGAAAATACCTTATAATATAACGTAATATGCAGTGTATCATTAAAAATACCTTATAATATAACGTAATATGCAGTGTGTCCTTGAAAATACCTCATAATATAACGTAATATGCAGTGTATCATTGAAAATACCATATAGTATAACGTAATATGCAGTGCATCATTGAAAATACCTTATAATATAACGTAATATGCAGTGTATCATTGAAAATACCTTATAATATAACGTAATATGCAGTGTATCATTGAAAATACCTTATAATAAAACGTAATATGCAGTGTATCATTGAAAATACCTTAGAATATATGGTAATTCTAGTCTATCAATGAAAATACCTTATAATATAACGTAATATGCAGTGTATCATTGAAAATACCTTATAATATAACGTAATATGGAGTGTATAATTGAAAATACCTTATGATGTAATGTAATATGCAGTGTATCATTGAAAATACCTTATAATATATGGTAATTTGTAGTGTATCAATGAAAATACCTTATAATATAATGTAATATGCAGTGTATCATTTAAAATACCTTATAATATAACGTAATATGGAGTGTATCATTGAAAATACCTTATAATATATGGTAATTTGAACTGTATCAATCAAAATACCTTCTCATATATCGTAATATGCAGTGTATCATCGAAAATACCTTATAATATATCGTAATTTGTAGTGTATCATTGAAAATACCTTTTCATATAACGTAATATGCAGTGTATCATTGAAAATACCTTATAATATATCGTAATTTGTAGTGTATCATTGAAAATACCTCATAGTATAACGTAATATGCAGTGCATCATTGAAAATACCTTATAATATAACGTAATATGCAGTGTATCATTGAAAATACCTTATAATATATCGTAATATGCAGTGTATCATTGAAAATACCTTATAGTATAACGTAATATGCAGTGCATCATTGAAAATACCTTATAATATATAGTAGTTTATCATTGAAAACATCTTATAATATAACGTAATATGCAGTGTATCATTGAAGATACATTATGATATAACGTAATATGCAGTGTATCATTGAAAATACCTTAGAATATATGGTAATTCTAGTCTATCAATGAAAATACCTTATAATATAACGTAATATGCCGTGTATCATTGAAAATACCTTATAATATATCGTAATTTGTAGTGTATCAATGAAAATACCTTCTCATATAACGTAATATGCAGTGTATCATTGAAAATACCTTATAATATATCGTTATTTGTAGTGTATCTTTGAAAATACCTTATAATATAACCAAATATGCAGTGTATCATTGAAAATACCTTATAATATAACGTAATATGCAGTGTATCATTGAAAATACCTTATAATATAACGTAATATGCAGTGTATCATTGAAAATACCTTATAATATAACGTAATATGCAGTGTATCATTGAAAATACCTTCTAATATAACGTAATATGCAGTGTATCATTGGAAATACCTTCCCATATAACGTAATATGCAGTGTATCATTGAAAATACCTTATAATATAACGTAATTTGTAGTGTATCAATGAAAATAAATTCTCA
This sequence comes from Lasioglossum lativentre, assembly GCA_916610255.1. Lineage (NCBI taxonomy): Eukaryota > Metazoa > Arthropoda > Insecta > Hymenoptera > Halictidae > Lasioglossum > Lasioglossum lativentre. The sequence goes on along the minus strand of CAKAJI010000666.1, from coordinate 43,204 downwards.
TATAACGTAATATGCAGTGTATCATTGATAATACCTTATAATATATCGTTATTTGTAGTGTATCTTTGAAAATACCTTATAATATAACGTAATATGCAGTGTATCATTGAAAATACCTTAGAATATATGGTAATTCTAGTCTATCAATGAAAATACCTTATAATATAACGTAATATGCAGTGTATCATTGAAAATACCTTATAATATAACGTAATATGCAGTGTATCATTGAAAATACCTTATAATATAACGTAATTTGTAGTGTATCAATGAAAATACCTTCTCATATAACGTAATATGCAGTGTATCATTGAAAATACCTTATAATATATCGTTATGTGTAGTGTATATTTGAAAATACCTTATAATATAACGTAATATGCAGTGTATCTTTGAAAATACCATATAGAATACCGTAATATGCAGTGCATCATTGAAAATACCTTATAATATTACGTAATATGCAGTGTATCATTGAAAATACCTTATAATATAACGTAATATGCAGTGTATCATTGAAAATACCATATAATATAGCGTAATATATAGTTTATCATTGAAAATACTTTATAATATAACGTAATATGCAGTGTATCATTGAAAATACCATATAATATAACGTAATATGCAGTGTATCATTGAAAATACCTTAGAATATATGGTAATTCTAGACTATCAATGAAAATACCTTATAATACAACGTAATATGCAGTGTATCATTGAAAATACCTTATAATATATCGTAATTTGTAGTGTATCATTGAAAATACCATATAGTATAACGTAATATGCAGTGCATCATTGAAAATACCTTATAATATAACGTAATATGCAGTGTATCATTGAAAATACCTTATAATATAACGTAATATGCAGTGTATCATTGAAAATACCTTATAATAAAACGTAATATGCAGTGTATCATTGAAAATACCTTAGAATATATGGTAATTCTAGTCTATCAATGAAAATACCTTATAATATAACGTAATATGCAGTGTATCATTGAAAATACCTTATAATATAACGTAATATGCAGTGTATCATTGAAAATACCTTATAATATAACGTAATATGCAGTGTATCATTGAAAATACCATATAGTATAACGTAATATGCAGTGCATCATTGAAAATACCTTATAATATAACGTAATATGCAGTGTATCATTAAAAATACCTTATAATATAACGTAATATGCAGTGTGTCCTTGAAAATACCTCATAATATAACGTAATATGCAGTGTATCATTGAAAATACCATATAGTATAACGTAATATGCAGTGCATCATTGAAAATACCTTATAATATAACGTAATATGCAGTGTATCATTGAAAATACCTTATAATATAACGTAATATGCAGTGTATCATTGAAAATACCTTATAATAAAACGTAATATGCAGTGTATCATTGAAAATACCTTAGAATATATGGTAATTCTAGTCTATCAATGAAAATACCTTATAATATAACGTAATATGCAGTGTATCATTGAAAATACCTTATAATATAACGTAATATGGAGTGTATAATTGAAAATACCTTATGATGTAATGTAATATGCAGTGTATCATTGAAAATACCTTATAATATATGGTAATTTGTAGTGTATCAATGAAAATACCTTATAATATAACGTAATATGCAGTGTATCATTGAAAATACCTTATAATATAACGTAATATGGAGTGTATCATTGAAAATACCTTATAATATATGGTAATTTGAACTGTATCAATCAAAATACCTTCTCATATATCGTAATATGCAGTGTATCATCGAAAATACCTTATAATATATCGTAATTTGTAGTGTATCATTGAAAATACCTTTTCATATAACGTAATATGCAGTGTATCATTGAAAATACCTTATAATATATCGTAATTTGTAGTGTATCATTGAAAATACCTCATAGTATAACGTAATATGCAGTGCATCATTGAAAATACCTTATAATATAACGTAATATGCAGTGTATCATTGAAAATACCTTATAATATATCGTAATATGCAGTGTATCATTGAAAATACCTTATAGTATAACGTAATATGCAGTGCATCATTGAAAATACCTTATAATATAACGTAATATGCAGTGTATCATTGAAAAATACCTTATAATATAACGTAATATGCAGTGTATCATTGAAAATACCTTCTAATATAACGTAATATGCAGTGTATCATTGAAAATACCTTCCCATATAACGTAATATGCAGTGTATCATTGAAAATACCTTATAATATAACGTAATTTGTAGTGTATCAATGAAAATACCTTCTCATATAACGTAATATGCAGTGTATCATTGAAAATACCTTATAATATATCGTTATTTGTAGTGTATCTTTGAAAATACCTTATAATATAACGTAATATGCAGTGTATCTTTGAAAATACCATATAGTATACCGTAATATGCAGTGCATCATTGAAAATACCTTATAATATTACGTAATATGCAGTGTATCATTGAAAATACCTTATGATATAACGTAATATGCAGTGTATCATTGAAAATACCTTATAATATAACGTAATATGCAGTTTATCATTGAAAATACCTTATGATATAACGTAATATGCAGTGTATCATTGAAAATACCTTATAATATAACGTAATATGGAGTGTATCATTGAAAATACCTTATGATGTAATGTAATATGCAGTGTATCATTGAAAATACCTTATAATATATGGTAATTTGTAGTGTATCAATGAAAATACCTTATAATATAATGTAATATGCAGTGTATCATTTAAAATACCTTATAATATAACGTAATATGGAGTGTATCATTGAAAATACCTTATAATATATGGTAATTTGAACTGTATCAATCAAAATACCTTCTCATATATCGTAATATGCAGTGTATCATCGAAAATACCTTATAATATATCGTAATTTGTAGTGTATCATTGAAAATACCTTTTCATATAACGTAATATGCAGTGTATCATTGAAAATACCTTATAATATATCGTAATTTGTAGTGTATCATTGAAAATACCTTATAGTATAACGTAATATGCAGTGCATCATTGAAAATACCTTATAATATAACGTAATATGCAGTGTATCATTGAAAATACCTTAGAATATATGGTAATTCTAGTCTATCAATGAAAAAACCTTATAATACAACGTAATATGCAGTGTATCATTGAAAATACCTTATAATATATCGTAATTTGTAGTGTATCATTGAAAATACCATACAGTATAACGTAATATGCAGTGCATCATTGAAAATACCTTATAATATATAGTAGTTTATCATTGAAAACATCTTATAATATAACGTAATATGCAGTGTATCATTGAAAATACATTATAATATAACGTAATATGCAGTGTATCATTGAAAATACCTTATAATAAAACGTAATATGCAGTGTATCATTGAAAATACCTTAGAATATATGGTAATTCTAGTCTATCAATGAAAATACCTTATAATATAACGTAATATGCAGTGTATCATTGAAAATACCTTATAATATAACGTAATATGCAGTGTATCATTGAAAATACCTTATAATATAACGTAATATGCAGTGTATCATTGAAAATACCATATAGTATAACGTAATATGCAGTGCATCATTGAAAATACCTTATAATATAACGTAATATGCAGTGTATCATTAAAAATACCTTATAATATAACGTAATATGCAGTGTGTCCTTGAAAATACCTCATAATATAACGTAATATGCAGTGTATCATTGAAAATACCATATAGTATAACGTAATATGCAGTGCATCATTGAAAATACCTTATAATATAACGTAATATGCAGTGTATCATTGAAAATACCTTATAATATAACGTAATATGCAGTGTATCATTGAAAATACCTTAGAATATATGGTAATTCTAGTCTATCAATGAAAATACCTTATAATACAACGTAATATGCAGTGTATCATTGAAAATACCTTATAATATATCGTAATTTGTAGTGTATCATTGAAAATACCATATAGTATAACGTAATATGCAGTGCATCATTGAAAATACCTTATAATATAACGTAATATGCAGTGTATCATTGAAAATACATTATAATATAACGTAATATGCAGTGTATCATTGAAAATACCTTATAATAAAACGTAATATGCAGTGTATCATTGAAAATACCTTAGAATATATGGTAATTCTAGTCTATCAATGAAAATACCTTATAATATAACGTAATATGCAGTGTATCATTGAAAATACCTTATAATATAACGTAATATGCAGTGTATCATTGAAAATACCTTATAATATAACGTAATATGCAGTGTATCATTGAAAATACCATATAGTATAACGTAATATGCAGTGCATCATTGAAAATACCTTATAATATAACGTAATATGCAGTGTATCATTAAAAATACCTTATAATATAACGTAATATGCAGTGTGTCCTTGAAAATACCTCATAATATAACGTAATATGCAGTGTATCATTGAAAATACCATATAGTATAACGTAATATGCAGTGCATCATTGAAAATACCTTATAATATAACGTAATATGCAGTGTATCACTGAAAATACCTTATAATATAACGTAATATGCAGTGTATCATTGAAAATACCTTATAATAAAACGTAATATGCAGTGTATCATTGAAAATACCTTAGAATATATGGTAATTCTAGTCTATCAATGAAAATACCTTATAATATAACGTAATATGCAGTGTATCATTGAAAATACCTTATAATATAACGTAATATGGAGTGTATCATTGAAAATACCTTATGATGTAATGTAATATGCAGTGTATCATTGAAAATACCTTATAATATATGGTAATTTGTAGTGTATCAATGAAAATACCTTATAATATAATGTAATATGCAGTGTATCATTGAAAATACCTTATAATATAACGTAATATGGAGTGTATCATTGAAAATACCTTATAATATATGGTAATTTGAACTGTATCAATCAAAATACCTTCTCATATATCGTAATATGCAGTGTATCATCGAAAATACCTTATAATATATCGTAATTTGTAGTGTATCATTGAAAATACCTTTTCATATAACGTAATATGCAGTGCATCATTGAAAATACCTTATAATATAACGTAATATGCAGTGTATCATTGAAAATACCTTATAATATAACGTAATATGCAGTGTATCATTGGAAATACCTTATAATAAAACGTAATATGCAGTGTATCATTGAAAATACCTTAGAATATATGGTAATTCTAGTCTATCAATGAAAATACCTTATAATATAACGTAATATGCAGTGTATCATTGAAAATACCTTATAATATAACGTAATATGGAGTGTATCATTGAAAATACCTTATGATATAATGTAATATGCAGTGTATCATTGAAAATACCTTATAATATATGGTAATTTGTAGTGTATCAATGAAAATACCTTATAATATAATGTAATATGCAGTGTATCATTGAAAATACCTTATAATATAACGTAATATGGAGTGTATCATTGAAAATACCTTATAATATATGGTAATTTGAACTGTATCAATCAAAATACCTTCTCATATATCGTAATATGCAGTGTATCATCGAAAATACCTTATAATATATCGTAATTTGTAGTGTATCATTGAAAATACCTTTTCATATAACGTAATATGCAGTGTATCATTGAAAATACCTTATAATATAACGTAATATGCAGTGTATCATTGGAAATACCTTATAATAAAACGTAATATGCAGTGTATCATTGAAAATACCTTAGAATATATGGTAATTCTAGTCTATCAATGAAAATACCTTATAATATAACGTAATATGCAGTGTATCATTGAAAATACCTTATAATATAACGTAATATGGAGTGTATCATTGAAAATACCTTATGATGTAATGTAATATGCAGTGTATCATTGAAAATACCTTAGAATATATGGTAATTCTAGTCTATCAATGAAAAAACCTTATAATACAACGTAATATGCAGTGTATCATTGAAAATACCTTATAATATATCGTAATTTGTAGTGTATCATTGAAAATACCATACAGTATAACGTAATATGCAGTGCATCATTGAAAATACCTTATAATATATAGTAGTTTATCATTGAAAACATCTTATAATATAACGTAATATGCAGTGTATCATTGAAGATACATTATGATATAACGTAATATGCAGTGTATCATTGAAAATACCTTAGAATATATGGTAATTCTAGTCTATCAATGAAAATACCTTATAATATAACGTAATATGCAGTGTATCATTGAAAATACCTTATAATATATCGTAATTTGTAGTGTATCAATGAAAATACCTTCTCATATAACGTAATATGCAGTGTATCATTGAAAATACCTTATAATATATCGTTATTTGTAGTGTATCTTTGAAAATACCTTATAATATAACGTAATATGCAGTGTATCATTGAAAATACCTTAGAATATATGGTAATTCTAGTCTATCAATGAAAATACCTTATAATATAACGTAATATGCAGTGTATCATTGAAAATACCTTATAATATAACGTAATATGCAGTGTATCAATGAAAATACCTTCTCATATAACGTAATATGCAGTGTATCATTGAAAATACCTTATAATATATGGTTATTTGTAGTGTATCTTTGAAAATACCTTATAATATAACGTAATATGCAGTGTATCTTTGAAAATACCGTATAATATGACGAAATATGCAGTGTATCATTGAAAATACCTTATAATATATCGTTATTTGTAGTGTATCTTTGAAAATACCTTATAATATATCGTAATTTGTAGTGTATCAATGAAAATACCTTCTCATATAACGTAATATGCAGTGTATCATTGAAAATACCTTATAATATATCGTTATTTGTATTGTATCTTTGAACATACCTTATAATATAACGTAATATGCAGTGTATCATTGAAAATACCTTACAATATATAGTAGTTTATCATTGAAAATACCTTATAATATAACGTAATATGCTGTGTATCATTGAAAATACCTTATAATATAACGTAATATGCAGTGTATCATTGAAAATACCTTATAATATAAAGTAATATGCAGCGTATCATTGAAAATACCTTATAATATAACGTAATTTGCAGTGTATCATTGAAAATACCTTCTAATATAACGTAATATGCAGTGTATCATTGAAAATACCTTCCCATATAACGTAATATGCAGTGTATCATTGAAAATACCTTATAATATAACGTAATTTGTAGTGTATCAATGAAAATACCTTCTCATATAACGTAATATGCAGTGTATCATTGAAAATACCTTATAATATATCGTTATTTGTAGTGTATCTTTGAAAATACCTTATAATATAACGTAATATGCAGTGTATCTTTGAAAATACCGTATAATATGACGAAATATGCAGTGTATCATTGAAAATACCTTATAATATATCGTTATTTGTAGTGTATCTTTGAAAATACCTTATAATATGTCGTAATTTGTAGTGTATCAATGAAAATACCTTCTCATATAACGTAATATGCAGTGTATCATTGAAAATACCTTATAATATATCGTTATTTGTAGTGTATCTTTGAAAATACCTTATAATATGTCGTAATTTGTAGTGTATCAATGAAAATACCTTCTCATATAACGTAATATGCAGTGTATCATTGAAAATACCTTATAATATATCGTTATTTGTATTGTATCTTTGAAAATACCTTATAATATAACGTAATATGCTGTGTATCATTGAAAATACCTTATAATATAACGTAATATGCAGTGTATCATTGAAAATACCTTATAATATAAAGTAATATGCAGCGTATCATTGAAAATACCTTATAATATAACGTAATATGCAGTATATCATTGAAAATACCTTATAATATATGGTAATTTGAACTGTATCAATCAAAATACCTTCTAATATATCGTAATATGCAGTGTATCATCGAAAATACCTTATAATATATCGTAATTTTTTAGTGTATCATTGAAAATACCTAATAATATAATGTAATATGCAGTGTATCATTGAAAATACCTTATAATAAAACGTAATATGCAGTGTATCATTGAAAATACCTTATAATATAACGTAATATGCAGTGTATCATTGAAAATACCTTATAATATAACGTAATATGCAGTGTATCATTGAAAATACCTTATGATATAACGTAATATGCAGTGTATCATTGAAAATACCTTATAATAAAACGTAGTATGCTGTGTATCATTGAAAATACCTTATGATATAATGTAATATGCAGTGTATCATTGAAAAAACCTTATAATATATGGTAATTTGTAGTGTATCAATGAAAATACCTTATAATACAACGTAATATGCAGTGTATCATTGTAAATACCTTATAATATATGGTAATTTGTAGTGTATCAATGAAAATATCTTATAGTATAACGTAATATGCAGTGCATCATTGAAAATACCTTATAATACAACGTAATATGCAGTGTATCATTGAAAATACCTTATAATATATCGTAATTTGTAGTGTATCATTGAAAATACCATATAGTATATCGTAATATGCAGTGCATCATTGAAAATACCTTATAATATAACGTAATATGCAGTGTATCATTGAAAATACCTTAGAATATATGGTAATTCTAGTCTATCAATGAAAATACCTTATAATACAACGTAATATGCAGTGTATCATTGAAAATACCTTTTAATATAACGTAATATGCAGTGTATCATTGAAAATACCTTCCCATATAACGTAATATGCAGTGTATCATTGAAAATACCTTATAATATAACGTAATTTGTAGTGTATCAATGAAAATACCTTCTCATATAACGTAATATGCAGTGTATCATTGAAAATACCTTATAATATATCGTTATTTGTAGTGTATCTTTGAAAATACCTTATAATATAACGTAATATGCAGTGTATCTTTGAAAATACCGTATAATATAACGAAATATGCAGTGTATCATTGAAAATACCTTATAATATATCGTTATTTGTAGTGTATCTTTGAAAATACCTTATAATATATCGTAATTTGTAGTGTATCAATGAAAATACCTTCTCATATAACGTAATATGCAGTGTATCATTGAAAATACCTTATAATATATCGTTATTTGTATTGTATCTTTGAAAATACCTTATAATATAACGTAATATGCAGTGTATCATTGAAAATACCTTATAATATATAGTAGTTTATCATTGAAAATACCTTATAATATAACGTAATATGCTGTGTATCATTGAAAATACCTTATAATATAACGTAATATGCAGTGTATCATTGAAAATACCTTATAATATAAAGTAATATGCAGCGTATCATTGAAAATACCTTATAATATAACGTAATATGCAGTGTATCATTGAAAATACCTTATAATATAACGTAATATATAGTTTATCATTGAAAATACTTTATAATATAACGTAATATGCAGTGTATCATTGAAAATACCATATAATATAACGTAATATGCAGTGTATCATTGAAAATACCTTAGAATATATGGTAATTCTAGTCTATCAATGAAAATACCTTATAATACAACGTAATATGCAGTGTATCATTGAAAATACCTTATAATATATTGTAATTTGTAGTGTATCATTGAAAATACCATATAGTATAACGTAATATGCAGTGTATCATTGAAAATACCTTATAATATATCGTAATTTGTAGTGTATCATTGAAAATACCATATAGTATAACGTAATATGCAGTGCATCATTGAAAATACCTTATAATATAACGTAATATGCAGTGTATCACTGAAAATACCTTATAATATAACGTAATATGCAGTGTATCATTGAAAATACCTTATAATATAACGTAATATGCAGTGTATCATTGAAAATACCTTATAATATAACGTAATATATAGTTTATCATTGAAAATACTTTATAATATAACGTAATATGCAGTGTATCATTGAAAATACCATATAATATAACGTAATATGCAGTGTATCATTGAAAATACCTTAGAATATATGGTAATTCTAGACTATCAATGAAAATACCTTATAATACAACGTAATATGCAGTGTATCATTGAAAATACCTTATAATATATTGTAATTTGTAGTGTATCATTGAAAATACCATATAGTATAACGTAATATGCAGTGTATCATTGAAAATACCTTATAATATATCGTAATTTGTAGTGTATCATTGAAAATACCATATAGTATAACGTAATATGCAGTGCATCATTGAAAATACCTTATAATATAACGTAATATGCAGTGTATCACTGAAAATACCTTATAATATAACGTAATATGCAGTGTATCATTGAAAATACCTTATAATATAACGTAATATGCAGTGTATCATTGAAAATACCTCATAGTATAACGTAATATGCAGTGCATCATTGAAAATACCTTATAATATAACGTAATATGCAGTGTATCATTAAAAATACCTTATAATATAACGTAATATGCAGTGTGTCCTTGAAAATACCTCATAATATAACGTAATATGCAGTGTATCATTGAAAATACCATATAGTATAACGTAATATGCAGTGTATCATTGAAAATACCTTAGAATATATGGTAATTCTAGTCTATCAATGAAAATACCTTATAATATAACGTAATATGCAGTGTATCATTGAAAATACCTTATAATATAACGTAATATGGAGTGTATCATTGAAAATACCTTATGATATAATGTAATATGCAGTGTATCATTGAAAATACCTTATAATATATGGTAATTTGTAGTGTATCAATGAAAATACCTTATAATATAATGTAATATGCAGTGTATCATTGAAAATACCTTATAATATAACGTAATATGGAGTGTATCATTGAAAATACCTTATAATAAAACGTAATATGCAGTGTATCATTGAAAATACCTTATAATATAACGTAATATGCAGTGTATCATTGAAAATACCTTATAATAAAACGTAATATGCAGTGTATCATTGAAAATACCTTAGAATATATGGTAATTCTAGTCTATCAATGAAAATACCTTATAATATAACGTAATATGCAGTGTATCATTGAAAATACCATATAGTATACCGTAATATGCAGTGCATCATTGAAAATACCTTATAATATTACGTAATATGCAGTGTATCATTGAAAATACCTTATGATATAACGTAATATGCAGTGTATCATTGAAAATACCTTATAATATAACGTAATATGCAGTTTATCATTGAAAATACCTTATGATATAACGTAATATGCAGTGTATCATTGAAAATACCTTATAATATAACGTAATATGCAGTGTATCATTGAAAATACCTTATGATATAATGTAATATGCAGTGTATCATTGAAAATACCTTATAATATATGGTAATTTGTAGTGTATCAATGAAAATACCTTATAATATAACGTAATATGCAGTGTATCATTGAAAATACCTTATAATATAACGTAATATGCAGTGTATCATTGAAAATACCTTATAATAATACGTAATATGCAGTGTATCATTGAAAATACCTTAGAATATATGGTAATTCTAGTCTATCAATGAAAATACCTTATAATATAACGTAATATGCAGTGTATCATTGAAAATACCTTATAATATAACGTAATATGCAGTGTATCATTGAAAATACCTTAGAATATATGGTAATTCTAGTCTATCAATGAAATTACCTTATAATATAACGTAATATGCAGTGTATCACTGAAAATACCTTATAATATAACGTAATATGCAGTGTATCATTGAAAATACCTTATAATATAACGTAATATGCAGTGTATCATTGAAAATACCTCATAGTATTACGTAATATGCAGTGCATCATTGAAAATACCTTATAATATAACGTAATATGCAGTGTATCATTAAAAATACCTTATAATATAACGTAATATGCAGTGTGTCCTTGAAAATACCTCATAATATAACGTAATATGCAGTGTATCATTGAAAATACCATATAGTATAACGTAATATGCAGTGTATCATTGAAAATACCTTATAATATAACGTAATATGCAGTGTATCATTGAAAATACCTTATAATATAACGTAATATGCAGTGTATCATTGAAAATACCTTATAATATAACGTAATATGCAGTGTATCATTGAAAATACCTTCCCATATAACGTAATATGCAGTGTATCATTGCAAATACCTTATGATATAACGTAATTTGTAGTGTATCATTGAAAATACCTTATAATATATAGTAGTTTATCATTGAAAATACCTTATAATATAACGTAATATGCAGTGTATCATTGAAAATACCTTATAATAATACGTAATATGCAGTGTATCATTGAAAATACCTTAGAATATATGGTAATTCTAGTCTATCAATGAAAATACCTTATAATATAACGTAATATGCAGTGTATCATTGAAAATACCTTATAATATAACGTAATATGCAGTGTATCATTGAAAATACCTTAGAATATATGGTAATTCTAGTCTATCAATGAAATTACCTTATAATATAACGTAATATGCAGTGTATCACTGAAAATACCTTATAATATAACGTAATATGCAGTGTATCATTGAAAATACCTTATAATATAACGTAATATGCAGTGTATCATTGAAAATACCTCATAGTATAACGTAATATGCAGTGCATCATTGAAAATACCTTATAATATAACGTAATATGCAGTGTATCATTAAAAATACCTTATAATATAACGTAATATGCAGTGTGTCCTTGAAAATACCTCATAATATAACGTAATATGCAGTGTATCATTGAAAATACCATATAGTATAACGTAATATGCAGTGTATCATTGAAAATACCTTATAATATAACGTAATATGCAGTGTATCATTGAAAATACCTTATAATATAACGTAATATGCAGTGTATCATTGAAAATACCTTATAATATAACGTAATATGCAGTGTATCATTGAAAATACCTTCCCATATAACGTAATATGCAGTGTATCATTGCAAATACCTTATGATATAACGTAATTTGTAGTGTATCATTGAAAATACCTTATAATATATAGTAGTTTATCATTGAAAATACCTTATAATATAACGTAATATGCAGTGTATCATTGAAAATACCTTATGATATAACGTAATTTGTAGTGTATCATTGAAAATACCTTATAATATAACGTAATATGCAGTGTATCATTGAAAATACCTTAGAATATATGGTAATTCTAGTCTATCAATGAAAATACCTTATAATATAACGTAATATGCAGTGTATCATTGAAAATACCTTATAATATATCGTAATTTGTAGTGTATCAATGAAAATACCTTATAATATAACGTAATATGCAGTGTATCATTGAAAATACCTTATAATACGTAGTAGTTTATCATTGAAAATACCTTATAATATAACGTAATATGCAGTGTATCTTTGAAAATACCGTATAATATAACGAAATATGCAGTGTATCATTGAAAATACCTTATAATATATCGTTATTTGTAGTGTATCTTTGAAAATACCTTATAATATAACGTAATATGCAGTGTAGCATTGAAAATACCTTATGATATAACGTAATTTGTAGTGTATCATTGAAAATACCTTATAATATAACGTAACATGCAGTGTATCATTGAAAATACCTTATAATACGTAGTAGTTTATCATTGAAAATACCTTATAATATAACGTAATATGCAGTGTATCTTTGAAAATACCGTATAATATAACGAAATATGCAGTATATCATTGAAAATACCTTATAATATAACGTAAAATGCAGTGCTTCATTGGAAATACGTTATAATATATCGTAATTTTTTAGTGTATCATTGAAAATACCTAATAATATAACGTTATATGCAGTGTATCATTGAAAATACCTTAGAATATATGGTAATTCTTGTCTATCAATGAAAATACCTTATAATATAACGTAATATGCAGTGTATCATTGAAAATACCTTATAATATATCGTAATATGCAGTGTATCTTTGAAAATACCTTATAATATAACGTAATATGCAGTGTATCTTTGAAAATACCGTATAATATAACGAAATATGCAGTGTATCATTGAAAATACCTTATAATATATCGTTATTTGTAGTGTATCTTTGAAAATACCTTATAATATATCGTAATTTGTAGTGTATCAATGAAAATACCTTCTCATATAACGTAATATGCAGTGTATCATTGAAAATACCTTATAATATATCGTTATTTGTAGTGTATCTTTGAAAATACCTTATAATATAACGTAATATGCAGTGTATCATTGAAAATACCTTATAATATATAGTTGTTTATCATTGAAAATACCTTATAATATAACGTAATATGCTGTGTATCATTGAAAATACCTTATAATATAAAGTAATATGCAGCGTATCATTGAAAATACCTTATAATATAACGTAATATGCAGTGTATCATTGAAAATACCTTATAATATAACGTAATATGCAGTGTATCATTGAAAATACCTTATAATATAACGTAATATGCAGTGTATCATTGAAAATACCTTATAATATAACGTAATATGCAGTGTATCATTGAAAATACCTTATAATACGTAGTAGTTTATCATTGAAAATACCTTATAATATAACGTAATATGCAGTGTATCATTGAAAATACCTTATAATATAACGTAATATGCAGTGTATCATTGAAAATACATTCTAATATAACGTAATATGCAGTGTATCATTGAAAATACCTTCCCATATAACGTAATATGCAGTGTATCATTGAAAATACCTTATGATATAACGTAATATGCAGTGTATCATTGAAAATACCTTATAATAAAACGTAATATGCTGTGTATCATTGAAAATACCTTATGATATAATGTAATATGCAGTGTATCATTGAAAATACCTTATAATATATGGTAATTTGTAGTGTATCAATGAAAATACCTTATAATACAACGTAATATGCAGTGTATCATTGTAAATACCTTATAATATAACGTAATATGCAGTATATCATTGAAAATACCTTATAATATATCGTAATTTTTTAGTGTATCATTGAAAATACCTTATAATATAACGTAATATGCAGTGTATCATTGAAAATACCTTATAATATAACGTAATATGCAGTGTATCATTGAAAATACCTTAGAATATATGGTAATTCTAGTCTATCAATGAAAATACCTTATAATATAACGTAATATGCAGTGTATCATTGAAAATACCTTATAATATATCGTAATTTGTAGTGTATCAATGAAAATACCTTATAATATAACGTAATATGCAGTGTATCATTGAAAATACCTTATAATACGTAGTAGTTTATCATTGAAAATACCTTATAATATAACGTAATATGCAGTGTATCTTTGAAAATACCGTATAATATAACGAAATATGCAGTGTATCATTGAAAATACCTTATAATATATCGTTATTTGTAGTGTATCTTTGAAAATACCTTATAATATAACGTAATATGCAGTGTAGCATTGAAAATACCTTATGATATAACGTAATTTGTAGTGTATCATTGAAAATACCTTATAATATAACGTAACATGCAGTGTATCATTGAAAATACCTTATAATACGTAGTAGTTTATCATTGAAAATACCTTATAATATAACGTAATATGCAGTGTATCTTTGAAAATACCGTATAATATAACGAAATATGCAGTATATCATTGAAAATACCTTATAATATAACGTAAAATGCAGTGCTTCATTGGAAATACGTTATAATATATCGTAATTTTTTAGTGTATCATTGAAAATACCTAATAATATAACGTAATATGCAGTGTATCATTGAAAATACCTTAGAATATATGGTAATTCTAGTCTATCAATGAAAATACCTTATAATATAACGTAATATGCAGTGTATCATTGAAAATACCTTATAATGTTATGTAATATACAGTCTACCATTGAAAATACCTTAGAATATATGGTAATTCTAGTCTATCAATGAAAATACCTTATAATATAACGTAATATGCAGTGTATCATTGAAAATACCTTATAATATATAGTAGTTTATCATTGAAAATACCTTATAATATAACGCAATATGCAGTGTATCATTGAAAATACCTTATAATATAACGTAATATGCAGTGTATCATTGAAAATACCTTATAATATATCGTAATTTGTAGTATATCATTGAAAATACCTTATAATATAACGTAATATGCAGTGTATCATTGAAAATACCTTATAATATAACGTAATATGCAGTGTATCATTGAAAATACCTTGTAATATAACGTAATATGCAGTGTATCATTGAAAATACATTCTAATATAACGTAATATGCAGTGTATCATTGAAAATACCTTCCCATATAACGTAATATGCAGTGTATCATTGAAAATACCTTATAATATAACGTAATATGCAGTGTATCATTGAAAATACCTTATAATATAACGTAATATGCAGTGTATCATTGAAAATACCTTATAATACGTAGTAGTTTATCATTGAAAATACCTTATAATATAACGTAATATGCAGTGTATCATTGAAAATACCTTATAATATAACGTAATATGCAGTGTATCATTGAAAATACATTCTAATATAACGTAATATGCAGTGTATCATTGAAAATACCTTCTCATATAACGTAATATGCAGTGTATCATTGAAAATACCTTATGATATAACGTAATATGCAGTGTATCATTGAAAATACCTTATAATAAAACGTAATATGCTGTGTATCATTGAAAATACCTTATGATATAATGTAATATGCAGTGTATCATTGAAAATACCTTATAATATATGGTAATTTGTAGTGTATCAATGAAAATACCTTATAATACAACGTAATATGCAGTGTATCATTGTAAATACCTTATAATATAACGTAATATGCAGTATATCATTGAAAATACCTTATAATATATGGTAATTTCAACTGTATCAATCAAAATACCTTCTAATATATCGTAATATGCAGTGTATCATCGAAAATACCTTATAATATATCGTAATTTTTTAGTGTATCATTGAAAATACCTTATAATATAACGTAATATGCAGTGTATCATTGAAAATACCTTATGATATAACGTAATTTGTAGTGTATCATTGAAAATACCTTATAATATAACGTAATATGCAGTGTATCATTGAAAATACCTTAGAATATATGGTAATTCTAGTCTATCAATGAAAATACCTTATAATATAACGTAATATGCAGTGTATCATTGAAAATACCTTATAATATATCGTAATTTGTAGTGTATCAATGAAAATACCTTATAATATAACGTAATATGCAGTGTATCATTGAAAATACCTTATAATACGTAGTAGTTTATCATTGAAAATACCTTATAATATAACGTAATATGCAGTGTATCATTGAAAATACCTTATAATATAACGAAATATGCAGTGTATCATTGAAAATACCTTATAATATATCGTTATTTGTAGTGTATCTTTGAAAATACCTTATAATATAACGTAATATGCAGTGTAGCATTGAAAATACCTTATGATATAACGTAATTTGTAGTGTATCATTGAAAATACCTTATAATATAACGTAACATGCAGTGTATCATTGAAAATACCTTATAATACGTAGTAGTTTATCATTGAAAATACCTTATAATATAACGTAATATGCAGTGTATCTTTGAAAATACCGTATAATATAACGAAATATGCAGTATATCATTGAAAATACCTTATAATATAACGTAATATGCTGTGCTTCATTGGAAATACGTTATAATATATCGTAATTTTTTAGTGTATCATTGAAAATACCTAATAATATAACGTTATATGCAGTGTATCATTGAAAATACCTTAGAATATATGGTAATTCTTGTCTATCAATGAAAATACCTTATAATATAACGTAATATGCAGTGTATCATTGAAAATACCTTATAATATATCGTAATATGCAGTGTATCTTTGAAAATACCTTATAATATAACGTAATATGCAGTGTATCTTTGAAAATACCGTATAATATAACGAAATATGCAGTGTATCATTGAAAATACCTTATAATATATCGTTATTTGTAGTGTATCTTTGAAAATACCTTATAATATATCGTAATTTGTAGTGTATCAATGAAAATACCTTCTCATATAACGTAATATGCAGTGTATCATTGAAAATACCTTATAATATATCGTTATTTGTATTGTATCTTTGAAAATACCTTATAATATAACGTAATATGCAGTGTATCATTGAAAATACCTTATAATATATAGTTGTTTATCATTGAAAATACCTTATAATATAACGTAATATGCTGTGTATCATTGAAAATACCTTATAATATAAAGTAATATGCAGCGTATCATTGAAAATACCTTATAATATAACGTAATATGCAGTGTATCATTGAAAATACCTTATAATATAACGTAATATGCAGTGTATCATTGAAAATACCTTATAATATAACGTAATATGCAGTGTATCATTGAAAATACCTTATAATATAACGTAATATGCAGTGTATCATTGAAAATACCTTATAATACGTAGTAGTTTATCATTGAAAATACCTTATGATATAACGTAATTTGTAGTGTATCATTGAAAATACCTTATAATATAACGTAATATGCAGTGTATCATTGAAAATACCTTAGAATATATGGTAATTCTAGTCTATCAATGAAAATACCTTATAATATAACGTAATATGCAGTGTATCATTGAAAATACCTTATAATATATCGTAATTTGTAGTGTATCAATGAAAATACCTTATAATATAACGTAATATGCAGTGTATCATTGAAAATACCTTATAATACGTAGTAGTTTATCATTGAAAATACCTTATAATATAACGTAATATGCAGTGTATCTTTGAAAATACCGTATAATATAACGAAATATGCAGTGTATCATTGAAAATACCTTATAATATATCGTTATTTGTAGTGTATCTTTGAAAATACCTTATAATATAACGTAATATGCAGTGTAGCATTGAAAATACCTTATGATATAACGTAATTTGTAGTGTATCATTGAAAATACCTTATAATATAACGTAACATGCAGTGTATCATTGAAAATACCTTATAATACGTAGTAGTTTATCATTGAAAATACCTTATAATATAACGTAATATGCAGTGTATCTTTGAAAATACCGTATAATATAACGAAATATGCAGTATATCATTGAAAATACCTTATAATATAACGTAAAATGCAGTGCTTCATTGGAAATACGTTATAATATATCGTAATTTTTTAGTGTATCATTGAAAATACCTAATAATATAACGTTATATGCAGTGTATCATTGAAAATACCTTAGAATATATGGTAATTCTTGTCTATCAATGAAAATACCTTATAATATAACGTAATATGCAGTGTATCATTGAAAATACCTTATAATGTTATGTAATATACAGTCTACCATTGAAAATACCTTAGAATATATGGTAATTCTAGTCTATCAATGAAAATACCTTATAATATAACGTAATATGCAGTGTATCATTGAAAATACCTTATAATATATAGTAGTTTATCATTGAAAATACCTTATAATATAACGCAATATGCAGTGTATCATTGAAAATACCTTATAATATAACGTAATATGCAGTGTATCATTGAAAATACCTTATAATATATCGTAATTTGTAGTATATCATTGAAAATACCTTATAATATAACGTAATATGCAGTGTATCATTGAAAATACCTTATAATATAACGTAATATGCAGTGTATCATTGAAAATACCTTGTAATATAACGTAATATGCAGTGTATCTTTGAAAATACCTTATAATATAACGTAATATGCAGTGTATCTTTGAAAATACCGTATAATATAACGAAATATGCAGTGTATCATTGAAAATACCTTATAATATATCGTTATTTGTAGTGTATCATTGAAAATACCTTATAATATATCGTAATTTGTAGTGTATCAATGAAAATACCTTCTCATATAACGTAATATGCAGTGTATCATTGAAAATACCTTATAATATATCGTTATTTGTAGTGTATCTTTGAAAATACCTTATAATATAACGTAATATGCAGTGTATCATTGAAAATACCTTATAATATATAGTTGTTTATCATTGAAAATACCTTATAATATAACGTAATATGCTGTGTATCATTGAAAATACCTTATAATATAAAGTAATATGCAGCGTATCATTGAAAATACCTTATAATATAACGTAATATGCAGTGTATCATTGAAAATACCTTATAATATAACGTAATATGCAGTGTATCATTGAAAATACCTTATAATATAACGTAATATGCAGTGTATCATTGAAAATACCTTATAATACGTAGTAGTTTATCATTGAAAATACCTTATAATATAACGTAATATGCAGTGTATCATTGAAAATACCTTATAATATAACGTAATATGCAGTGTATCATTGAAAATACATTCTAATATAACGTAATATGCAGTGTATCATTGAAAATACCTTCCCATATAACGTAATATGCAGTGTATCATTGAAAATACCTTATAATATAACGTAATATGCAGTGTATCATTGAAAATACCTTATAATATAACGTAATATGCAGTGTATCATTGAAAATACCTTATAATACGTAGTAGTTTATCATTGAAAATACCTTATAATATAACGTAATATGCAGTGTATCATTGAAAATACCTTATAATATAACGTAATATGCAGTGTATCATTGAAAATACATTCTAATATAACGTAATATGCAGTGTATCATTGAAAATACCTTCCCATATTACGTTATATGCAGTGTATCATTGAAAATACCTTATGATATAACGTAATATGCAGTGTATCATTGAAAATACCTTATAATAAAACGTAATATGCTGTGTATCATTGAAAATACCTTATGATATAATGTAATATGCAGTGTATCATTGAAAATACCTTATAATATATGGTAATTTGTAGTGTATCAATGAAAATACCTTATAATACAACGTAATATGCAGTGTATCATTGTAAATACCTTATAATATAACGTAATATGCAGTATATCATTGAAAATACCTTATAATATATGGTAATTTCAACTGTATCAATCAAAATACCTTCTAATATATCGTAATATGCAGTGTATCATCGAAAATACCTTATAATATATCGTAATTTTTTAGTGTATCATTGAAAATACCTTATAATATAACGTAATATGCAGTGTATCATTGAAAATACCTTATGATATAACGTAATTTGTAGTGTATCATTGAAAATACCTTATAATATAACGTAATATGCAGTGTATCATTGAAAATACCTTAGAATATATGGTAATTCTAGTCTATCAATGAAAATACCTTATAATATAACGTAATATGCAGTGTATCATTGAAAATACCTTATAATATATCGTAATTTGTAGTGTATCAATGAAAATACCTTATAATATAACGTAATATGCAGTGTATCATTGAAAATACCTTATAATACGTAGTAGTTTATCATTGAAAATACCTTATAATATAACGTAATATGCAGTGTATCTTTGAAAATACCGTATAATATAACGAAATATGCAGTGTATCATTGAAAATACCTTATAATATATCGTTATTTGTAGTGTATCTTTGAAAATACCTTATAATATAACGTAATATGCAGTGTAGCATTGAAAATACCTTATGATATAACGTAATTTGTAGTGTATCATTGAAAATACCTTATAATATAACGTAACATGCAGTGTATCATTGAAAATACCTTATAATACGTAGTAGTTTATCATTGAAAATACCTTATAATATAACGTAATATGCAGTGTATCTTTGAAAATACCGTATAATATAACG
The DNA here is from genome assembly GCA_916610255.1 of Lasioglossum lativentre. Classification (NCBI taxonomy): domain Eukaryota; kingdom Metazoa; phylum Arthropoda; class Insecta; order Hymenoptera; family Halictidae; genus Lasioglossum; species Lasioglossum lativentre. Next base: position 21,387 of record CAKAJI010000666.1, on the reverse strand, counting down.
AAATATGCAGTATATCATTGAAAATACCTTATAATATAACGTAAAATGCAGTGCTTCATTGGAAATACGTTATAATATATCGTAATTTTTTAGTGTATCATTGAAAATACCTAATAATATAACGTTATATGCAGTGTATCATTGAAAATACCTTAGAATATATGGTAATTCTTGTCTATCAATGAAAATACCTTATAATATAACGTAATATGCAGTGTATCATTGAAAATACCTTATAATGTTATGTAATATGCAGTCTACCATTGAAAATACCTTAGAATATATGGTAATTCTAGTCTATCAATGAAAATACCTTATAATATAACGTAATATGCAGTGTATCATTGAAAATACCTTATAATATATAGTAGTTTATCATTGAAAATACCTTATAATATAACGCAATATGCAGTGTATCATTGAAAATACCTTATAATATAACGTAATATGCAGTGTATCATTGAAAATACCTTATAATATATCGTAATTTGTAGTATATCATTGAAAATACCTTATAATATAACGTAATATGCAGTGTATCATTGAAAATACCTTATAATATAACGTAATATGCAGTGTATCATTGAAAATACCTTGTAATATAACGTAATATGCAGTGTATCTTTGAAAATACCTTATAATATAACGTAATATGCAGTGTATCTTTGAAAATACCGTATAATATAACGAAATATGCAGTGTATCATTGAAAATACCTTATAATATATCGTTATTTGTAGTGTATCTTTGAAAATACCTTATAATATATCGTAATTTGTAGTGTATCAATGAAAATACCTTCTCATATAACGTAATATGCAGTGTATCATTGAAAATACCTTATAATATATCGTTATTTGTAGTGTATCTTTGAAAATACCTTATAATATAACGTAATATGCAGTGTATCATTGAAAATACCTTATAATATATAGTTGTTTATCATTGAAAATACCTTATAATATAACGTAATATGCAGTGTATCATTGAAAATACCTTATAATATAAAGTAATATGCAGCGTATCATTGAAAATACCTTATAATATAACGTAATATGCAGTGTATCATTGAAAATACCTTATAATATAACGTAATATGCAGTGTATCATTGAAAATACCTTATAATATAACGTAATATGCAGTGTATCATTGAAAATACCTTATAATACGTAGTAGTTTATCATTGAAAATACCTTATAATATAACGTAATATGCAGTGTATCATTGAAAATACCTTATAATATAACGTAATATGCAGTGTATCATTGAAAATACATTCTAATATAACGTAATATGCAGTGTATCATTGAAAATACCTTCCCATATAACGTAATATGCAGTGTATCATTGAAAATACCTTATAATATAACGTAATTTGTAGTGTATCAATGAAAATACCTTCTCATATAACGTAATATGCAGTGTATCATTGAAAATACCTTATAATATATCGTTATTTGTAGTGTATCTTTGAAAATACCTTATAATATAACGTAATATGCAGTGTATCATTGAAAATACCTTAGAATATATGGTAATTCTAGTCTATCAATGAAAATACCTTTTAATATAAAGTAATATGCAGCGTATCATTGATAATACCTTATAATATAACGTAATATGCAGTATATCATTGAAAATACCTTATAATATATGGTAATTTCAACTGTATCAATCAAAATACCTTCTAATATATCGTAATATGCAGTGTATCATCGAAAATACCTTATAATATATCGTAATTTTTTAGTGTATCATTGAAAATACCTAATAATATAATGTAATATGCAGTGTATCATTGAAAATACCTTATAATAAAACGTAATATGCAGTGTATCATTGAAAATACCTTATAATATAACGTAATATGCAGTGTATCATTGAAAATACCTTATAATATAACGTAATATGCAGTGTATCATTGAAAATACCTTATGATATAACGTAATATGCAGTGTATCATTGAAAATACCTTATAATAAAACGTAATATGCTGTGTATCATTGAAAATACCTTATGATATAATGTAATATGCAGTGTATCATTGAAAATACCTTATAATATATGGTAATTTGTAGTGTATCAATGAAAATACCTTATAATACAACGTAATATGCAGTGTATCATTGTAAATACCTTATAATATAACGTAATATGCAGTATATCATTGAAAATACCTTATAATATATGGTAATTTCAACTGTATCAATCAAAATACCTTCTAATATATCGTAATATGCAGTGTATCATCGAAAATACCTTATAATATATCGTAATTTTTTAGTGTATCATTGAAAATACCTTATAATATAACGTAATATGCAGTGTATCATTGAAAATACCTTATAATATAACGTAATATGCAGTGTATCATTGAAAATACCTTATAATACGTAGTAGTTTATCATTGAAAATACCTTATAATATAACGTAATATGCAGTGTATCATTGAAAATACCTTATAATATAACGTAATATGCAGTGTATCATTGAAAATACATTCTAATATAACGTAATATGCAGTGTATCATTGAAAATACCTTCCCATATAACGTAATATGCAGTGTATCATTGAAAATACCTTATAATATAACGTAATTTGTAGTGTATCAATGAAAATACCTTCTCATATAACGTAATATGCAGTGTATCATTGAAAATACCTTATAATATATCGTTATTTGTAGTGTATCTTTGAAAATACCTTATAATATAACCAAATATGCAGTGTATCATTGAAAATACCTTATAATATAACGTAATATGCAGTGTATCATTGAAAATACCTTATAATATAACGTAATATGCAGTGTATCTTTGAAAATACCGTATAATATAACGAAATATGCAGTGTATCATTGAAAATACCTTATAATATATCGTTATTTGTAGTGTATCTTTGAAAATACCTTATAATATAACGTAATATGCAGTGTATCATTGAAAATACCTTATGATATAACGTAATTTGTAGTGTATCATTGAAAATACCTTATAATATAACGTAATATGCAGTGTATCATTGAAAATACCTTAGAATATATGGTAATTCTAGTCTATCAATGAAAATACCTTATAATATAACGTAATATGCAGTGTATCATTGAAAATACCTTATAATATATCGTAATTTGTAGTGTATCAATGAAAATACCTTATAATATAACGTAATATGCAGTGTATCATTGAAAATACCTTATAATACGTAGTAGTTTATCATTGAAAATACCTTATAATATAACGTAATATGCAGTGTATCTTTGAAAATACCGTATAATATAACGAAATATGCAGTGTATCATTGAAAATACCTTATAATATATCGTTATTTGTAGTGTATCTTTGAAAATACCTTATAATATAACGTAATATGCAGTGTAGCATTGAAAATACCTTATGATATAACGTAATTTGTAGTGTATCATTGAAAATACCTTATAATATAACGTAACATGCAGTGTATCATTGAAAATACCTTATAATACGTAGTAGTTTATCATTGAAAATACCTTATAATATAACGTAATATGCAGTGTATCTTTGAAAATACCGTATAATATAACGAAATATGCAGTATATCATTGAAAATACCTTATAATATAACGTAACATGCAGTGTATCATTGAAAATACCTTATAATACGTAGTAGTTTATCATTGAAAATACCTTATAATATAACGTAATATGCAGTGTATCTTTGAAAATACCGTATAATATAACGAAATATGCAGTATATCATTGAAAATACCTTATAATATAACGTAAAATGCAGTGCTTCATTGGAAATACGTTATAATATATCGTAATTTTTTAGTGTATCATTGAAAATACCTAATAATATAACGTTATATGCAGTGTATCATTGAAAATACCTTAGAATATATGGTAATTCTTGTCTATCAATGAAAATACCTTATAATATAACGTAATATGCAGTGTATCATTGAAAATACCTTATAATGTTATGTAATATACAGTCTACCATTGAAAATACCTTAGAATATATGGTAATTCTAGTCTATCAATGAAAATACCTTATAATATAACGTAATATGCAGTGTATCATTGAAAATACCTTATAATATATAGTAGTTTATCATTGAAAATACCTTATAATATAACGCAATATGCAGTGTATCATTGAAATACCTTATAATATAACGTAATATGCAGTGTATCATTGAAAATACCTTATAATATATCGTAATTTGTAGTATATCATTGAAAATACCTTATAATATAACGTAATATGCAGTGTATCATTGAAAATACCTTATAATATAACGTAATATGCAGTGTATCATTGAAAATACCTTGTAATATAACGTAATATGCAGTGTATCTTTGAAAATACCTTATAATATAACGTAATATGCAGTGTATCTTTGAAAATACCGTATAATATAACGAAATATGCAGTGTATCATTGAAAATACCTTATAATATATCGTTATTTGTAGTGTATCTTTGAAAATACCTTATAATATATCGTAATTTGTAGTGTATCAATGAAAATACCTTCTCATATAACGTAATATGCAGTGTATCATTGAAAATACCTTATAATATATCGTTATTTGTATTGTATCTTTGAAAATACCTTATAATATAACGTAATATGCAGTGTATCATTGAAAATACCTTATAATATAACGTAATATGCAGGGTATCATTGAAAATACCTTATAATATATCGTAATTTGTAGTGTATCAATGAAAATACCTTCTCATATAACGTAATATGCAGTGTATCATTGAAAATACCTTATAATATATCGTAATTTGTAGTGAATCATTGAAAATACCTTAGAATATATGGTAATTCTTGTCTATCAATGAAAATACCTTATAATATAACGTAATATGCAGTGTATCATTGAAAATACCTTATAATATATAGTAGTTTATCATTGAAAGTACCTTATAATATAACGTAATATGCAGGGTATCATTGAAAATACCTTATAATATATCGTGATTTGTAGTGTATCATTGAAAATACCTTATAATATAACGTAATATGCAGTGTATCATTGAAAATACCTTATAATATATAGTAGTTTATCATTGAAATACCTTATAATATAACTTAATATGCAGTGTATCATTGAAAATACCTTATAATATAACGTAATATGCTGTGTATCATTGAAAATACCTTATAATATAAAGTAATATGCAGCGTATCATTGAAAATACCTTATAATATAACGTAATATGCAGTGTAACATTGAAAAATACCTTATAATATAATATAACGTAATATGCAGTGTATCATTGAAAATACCTTATAATATAACGTAATATGCAGTGTATCATTGAAAATACCTTATAATACGTAGTAGTTTATCATTGAAAATACCTTATAATATAACGTAATATGCAGTGTATCATTGAAAATACCTTATAATATAACGTAATATGCAGTGTATCATTGAAAATACATTATAATATAACGTAATATGCAGTGTATCATTGAAAATACCTTCCCATATAACGTAATATGCAGTGTATCATTGAAAATACCTTATAATATAACGTAATTTGTAGTGTATCAATGAAAATACCTTCTCATATAACGTAATATGCAGTGTATCATTGAAAATACCTTATAATATATCGTTATTTGTAGTGTATCTTTGAAATACCTTATAATATAACGTAATATGCAGTGTATCATTGAAAATACCTTAGAATATATGGTAATTCTAGTCTATCAATGAAAATACCTTATAATATAAAGTAATATGCAGCGTATCATTGATAATACCTTATAATATAACGTAATATGCAGTATATCATTGAAAATACCTTATAATATATGGTAATTTCAACTGTATCAATCAAAATACCTTCTAATATATCGTAATATGCAGTGTATCATCGAAAATACCTTATAATATATCGTAATTTTTTAGTGTATCATTGAAAATACCTAATAATATAATGTAATATGCAGTGTATCATTGAAAATACCTTATAATAAAACGTAATATGCAGTGTATCATTGAAAATACCTTATAATATAACGTAATATGCAGTGTATCATTGAAAATACCTTATAATATAACGTAATATGCAGTGTATCATTGAAATACCTTATGATATAACGTAATATGCAGTGTATCATTGAAAATACCTTATAATAAAACGTAATATGCTGTGTATCATTGAAAATACCTTATGATATAATGTAATATGCAGTGTATCATTGAAAATACCTTATAATATATGGTAATTTGTAGTGTATCAATGAAAATACCTTATAATACAACGTAATATGCAGTGTATCATTGTAAATACCTTATAATATAACGTAATATGCAGTATATCATTGAAAATACCTTATAATAATATGGTAATTTCAACTGTATCAATCAAAATACCTTCTAATATATCGTAATATGCAGTGTATCATCGAAAATACCTTATAATATATCGTAATTTTTTAGTGTATCATGAAAATACCTTATAATATAACGTAATATGCAGTGTATCATTGAAAATACCTTATAATATAACGTAATATGCAGTGTATCATTGAAAATACCTTATAATACGTAGTAGTTTATCATTGAAAATACCTTATAATATAACGTAATATGCAGTGTATCATTGAAAATACCTTATTAATATAACGTAATATGCAGTGTATCATTGAAAATACATTCTAATATAACGTAATATGCAGTGTATCATTGAAAATACCTTCCCATATAACGTAATATGCAGTGTATCATTGAAAATACCTTATAATATAACGTAATTTGTAGTGTATCAATGAAAATACCTTCTCATATAACGTAATATGCAGTGTATCATTGAAAATACCTTATAATATATCGTTATTTGTAGTGTATCTTTGAAAATACCTTATAATATAACCAACATATGCAGTGTATCATTGAAAATACCTTATAATATAACGTAATATGCAGTGTATCATTGAAAATACCTTATAATATAACGTAATATGCAGTGTATCTTTGAAAATACCGTATAATATAACGAAATATGCAGTGTATCATTGAAAATACCTTATAATATATCGTTATTTGTAGTGTATCTTTGAAATACCTTATAATATAACGTAATATGCAGTGTATCATTGAAAATACCTTATGATATAACGTAATTTGTAGTGTATCATTGAAAATACCTTATAATATAACGTAATATGCAGTGTATCATTGAAAATACCTTAGAATATATGGTAATTCTAGTCTATCAATGAAAATACCTTATAATATAACGTAATATGCAGTGTATCATTGAAAATACCTTATAATATATCGTAATTTGTAGTGTATCAATGTAAATACCTTATAATATAACGTAATATGCAGTGTATCATTGAAAATACCTTATAATACGTAGTAGTTTATCATTGAAAATACCTTATAATATAACGTAATATGCAGTGTATCTTTGAAAATACCGTATAATATAACGTAATATGCAGTGTATCATTGAAAATACCTTATAATATATCGTTATTTGTAGTGTATCTTTGAAAATACCTTATTATATAACGTAATATGCAGTGTATCATTGAAAATACCTTATGATATAACGTAATTTGTAGTGTATCATTGAAAATACCTTATAATATAACGTAACATGCAGTGTATCATTGAAAATACCTTATATACGTAGTAGTTTATCATTGAAAATACCTTATAATATAACGTAATATGCAGTGTATCTTTGAAAATACCGTATAATATAACGAAATATGCAGTATATCATTGAAAATACCTTATAATATAACGTAAAATGCAGTGCTTCATTGGAAATACGTTATAATATATCGTAATTTTTAGTGTATCATTGAAAATACCTAATAATATAACGTTATATGCAGTGTATCATTGAAAATACCTTAGAATATATGGTAATTCTTGTCTATCAATGAAAATACCTTATAATATAACGTAATATGCAGTGTATCATTGAAAATACCTTATAATGTTATGTAATATACAGTCTACCATTGAAAATACCTTAGAATATATGGTAATTCTAGTCTATCAATGAAAATACCTTATAATATAACGTAATATGCAGTGTATCATTGAAAATACCTTATAATATATAGTAGTTTATCATTGAAAATACCTTATAATATAACGCAATATGCAGTGTATCATTGAAAATACCTTATAATATAACGCAATATGCAGTGTATCATTGAAAATACCTTATAATACGTAGTAGTTTATCATTGAAAATACCTTATAATATAACGTAATATGCAGTGTATCATTGAAAATACCTTATAATATATCGTAATATGCAGTGTATCATTGAAAATACCTTCCCATATAACGTAATATGCAGTGTATCATTGAAAATACCTTATAATATAACGTAATTTGTAGTGTATCAATGAAAATACCTTCTCATATAACGATCGTAATATGCAGTGTATCAATTGAAAATACCTTATAATAAATCGTTATTGTAGTGTATCTTTGAAAATACCTTATAATATAACGTAATATGCAGTGTATCTTTGAAATACCGTATAATATAACGAAATATGCAGTGTATCATTGAAAATACCTTATAATATATCGTTATTTGTAGTGTATCTTTGAAAATACCTTAGAATATATCGTAATTTGTAGTGTATCATTGAAAATACCTTAGAATATATGGTAATTCTAGTCTATCAATGAAAATACCTTATAATATAACGTAATATGCAGTGTATCATTGAAAATACCTTATAATATATAGTAGTTTATCATTGAAAATACCTTATAATATAACGTAATATGCAGTGTATCATTGAAAATACCTTATAATATATCGTAATATGCAGTGTATCATTGAAAATACCTTCCCATATAACGTAATATGCAGTGTATCATTGAAAATACCTTATAATATAACGTAATTTGTAGTGTATCAATGAAAATACCTTCTCATATAACGTAATATGCAGTGTATCATTGAAAATAC
>CAKAJI010000666.1:0-11919 GCA_916610255.1 Lasioglossum lativentre | reverse complement strand
AACGTAATATGCAGTGTATCATTGAAAATACCTTATAGTATAACGTAATATGCAGTGCATCATTGAAAATACCTTATAATATAACGTAATATGCAGTGCATCATTGAAAATACCTTATAATATAACGTAATATGCAGTGTATCATTGAAAATACCTTATAATATAACGTAATATGCAGTGTATCATTGAAAATACCTTAGAATATATGGTAATTCTAGTCTATCAATGAAAAAACCCTATAATATAACGTAATATGCAGTGTATCATTGAAAATACCTTATAATATATCGTAATTTGTAGTGTATCATTGAAAATACCATATAGTATAACGTATATGCAGTGTATCATTGAAAATACCTTATAATATAACGTAATATGCAGTTTATCATTGAAAATACCTTATAATATAACGTAATATGCAGTGTATCATTGAAAATACCTTATGATATAATGTAATATGCAGTGTATCATTGAAAATACCTTATAATATATCGTAATATATAGTTTATCATTGAAAATACTTTATAATATAACGTAATATGCAGTGTATCATTGAAAATACCATATAATATAACGTAATATGCAGTGTATCATTGAAAATACCTTAGAATATATGGTAATTCTAGACTATCAATGAAAATACCTTATAATACAACGTAATATGCAGTGTATCATTGAAAATACCTTATGATATAATGTAATATGCAGTGTATCATTGAAAATACCTTATAATATATCGTAATATATAGTTTATCATTGAAAATACTTTATAATATAACGTAATATGCAGTGTATCATTGAAAATACCATATAATATAACGTAATATGCAGTGTATCATTGAAAATACCTTAGAATATATGGTAATTCTAGACTATCAATGAAAATACCTTATAATACAACGTAATATGCAGTGTATCATTGAAAATACCTTATAATATATCGTAATTTGTAGTGTATCATTGAAAATACCATATAGTATAACATAATATGCAGTGCATCATTGAAAATACCTTATAATATAACGTAATATGCAGTGTATCATTGAAAATACCTTATAATATAACGTAATATGCAGTGTATCATTGAAAATACCTTATAATAAAACGTAATATGCAGTGTATCATTGAAAATACCTTAGAATATATGGTAATTCTAGTCTATCAATGAAAATACCTTATAATATAACGTAATATGCAGTGTATCATTGAAAATACCTTATAATATAACGTAATATGCAGTGTATCATTGAAAATACCTTATAATATAACGTAATATGCAGTGTATCATTGAAAATACCATATAGTATAACGTAATATGCAGTGCATCATTGAAAATACCTTATAATATAACGTAATATGCAGTGTATCATTAAAAATACCTTATAATATAACGTAATATGCAGTGTGTCCTTGAAAATACCTCATAATATAACGTAATATGCAGTGTATCATTGAAAATACCATATAGTATAACGTAATATGCAGTGCATCATTGAAAATACCTTATAATATAACGTAATATGCAGTGTATCATTGAAAATACCTTATAATATAACGTAATATGCAGTGTATCATTGAAAATACCTTATAATAAAACGTAATATGCAGTGTATCATTGAAAATACCTTAGAATATATGGTAATTCTAGTCTATCAATGAAAATACCTTATATGGTAATTTGTAGTGTATCAATGAAAATACCTTATAATATAACGTAATATGCAGTGTATCATTGAAAATACCTTATAATATAACGTAATATGGAGTGTATCATTGAAAATACCTTATAATATATGGTAATTTGAACTGTATCAATCAAAATACCTTCTCATATATCGTAATATGCAGTGTATCATTGAAAATACCTTATAATAAAACGTAATATGCAGTGTATCATTGAAAATACCTTAGAATATATGGTAATTCTAGTCTATCAATGAAAATACCTTATAATATAACGTAATATGCAGTGTATCATTGAAAATACCTTATAATATAACGTAATATGGAGTGTATCATTGAAAATACCTTATGATATAATGTAATATGCAGTGTATCATTGAAAATACCTTATACTATATGGTAATTTGTAGTGTATCAATGAAAATACCTTATAATATAACGTAATATGCAGTGTATCATTGAAAATACCTTATAATATAACGTAATATGGAGTGTATCATTGAAAATACCTTATAATATATGGTAATTTGAACTGTATCAATCAAAATACCTTCTCATATATCGTAATATGCAGTGCATCATCGAAAATACCTTATAATATATCGTAATTTGTAGTGTATCATTGAAAATACCTTTTCATATAACGTAATATGCAGTGTATCATTGAAAATACCTTATAATATATCGTAATATGCAGTGTATCATTGAAAATACCTTATAATATAACGTAATATGCAGTGTATCATTGAAAATACCTTATAATAAAACGTAATATGCAGTGTATCATTGAAAATACCTTAGAATATATGGTAATTCTAGTCTATCAATGAAAATACCTTATAATATAACGTAATATGCAGTGTATCATTGAAAATACCTTATAATATAACGTAATATGGAGTGTATCATTGAAAATACCTTATGATATAATGTAATATGCAGTGTATCATTGAAAATACCTTATAATATATGGTAATTTGTAGTGTATCAATGAAAATACCTTATAATATAACGTAATATGCAGTGTATCATTGAAAATACCTTATAATATAACGTAATATGGAGTGTATCATTGAAAATACCTTATAATATATGGTAATTTGAACTGTATCAATCAAAATACCTTCTCATATATCGTAATATGCAGTGTATCATCGAAAATACCTTATAATATATCGTAATTTGTAGTGTATCATTGAAAATACCTTTTCATATAACGTAATATGCAGTGTATCATTGAAAATACCTTATAATATATCGTAATATGCAGTGTATCATTGAAAATACCTTATAGTATAACGTAATATGCAGTGCATCATTGAAAATACCTTATAATATAACGTAATATGCAGTGCATCATTGAAAATACCTTATAATATAACGTAATATGCAGTGTATCATTGAAAATACCTTATAATATAACGTAATATGCAGTGTATCATTGAAAATACCTTATAATATAACGTAATATGCAGTGTATCATTGAAAATACCTTATAATATAACGTAATATGCAGTGTATCATTGAAAATACCTTAGAATATATGGTAATTCTAGTCTATCAATGAAAAAACCCTATAATACAACGTAATATGCAGTGTATCATTGAAAATACCTTATAATATATCGTAATTTGTAGTGTATCATTGAAAATACCATATAGTATAACGTAATATGCAGTGCATCATTGAAAATACCTTATAATATAACGTAATATGCAGTGTATCATTGAAAATACCTTATAATATAACGTAATATGCAGTGTATCATTGAAAATACCTTATAATAAAAAGTAATATGCTGTGTATCATTGAAAATACCTTAGAATATATGGTAATTCTAGTCTATCAATGAAAATACCTTATAATACAACGTAATATGCAGTGTATCATTGAAAATACCTTATAATATATCGTAATTTGTAGTGTATCATTGAAAATACCATATAGTATAACGTAATATGCAGTGCATCATTGAAAATACCTTATAATATATAGTAGTTTATCATTGAAAACATCTTATAATATAACGTAATATGCAGTGTATCATTGAAGATACATTATGATATAACGTAATATGCAGTATATCATTGAAAATACCTTATAATATATGGTAATTTGAACTGTATCAATCAAAATACCTTCTAATATATCGTAATATGCAGTGTATCATCGAAAATACCTTATAATATATCGTAATTTTTTAGTGTATCATTGAAAATACCTAATAATATAATGTAATATGCAGTGTATCATTGAAAATACCTTATAATAAAACGTAATATGCAGTGTATCATTGAAAATACCTTATAATATAACGTAATATGCAGTGTATCATTGAAAATACCTTATAATATATCGTAATTCGTAGTGTATCATTGAAAATACCTCAGAATATATGGTAATTCTAGTCTATCAATGAAAATACCTTATAATATAACGTAATATGCGGTGTATCATTGAAAATACCTTATGATATAATGTAAGATGCAGTGTATCATTGAAAATACCTTATAATATATGGTAATTTGTAGTGTATCAATGAAAATACCTTATAATATAACGTAATATGCAGTGTATCATTGAAAATACCTTATAACAAAACGTAATATGCAGTGTATCATTGAAAATACCTTAGAATATATGGTAATTCTAGTCTATCAATGAAAATACCTTATAATATAACGTAATATGCAGTGTATCATTGAAAATACCTTATAATATAACGTAATATGGAGTGTATCATTGAAAATACCTTATGATATAATGTAATATGCAGTGTATCATTGAAAATACCTTATACTATATGGTAATTTGTAGTGTATCAATGAAAATACCTTATAATATAACGTAATATGCAGTGTATCATTGAAAACATCTTATAATATAACGTAATATGCAGTGTATCATTGGAAATACCTTATAATATAACGTAATATGCAGTGTATCATTGAAAATACCTTATGATATAATGTAATATGCAGTGTATCATTGAAAATACCTTATAATATATGGTAATTGGAACTGTATCAATCAAAATACGTAATAATATAAAGTAATATGCAGTGTATCATTGAAAATACCTTATAATATATCGTAATTTGTAGTGTATCATTAAAAATACCTTATAATATAACGTAATATGCAGTGTATCATTGAAAGTACCTCATAATATAACGTAATATGCAGTGTATCATTGAAAACATCTTATAATATAACGTAATATGCAGTGTATCATTGAAAATACCTTATAATATAACGTAATATGCAGTGTATCATTAAAAATACCTTATAATATAACGTAATATACAGTGTGTCCTTGAAAATACCTCATAATATAACGTAATATGCAGTGTATCATTGAAAATACCATATAGTATAACGTAATATGCAGTGCATCATTGAAAATACCTTATAATATAACGTAATATGCAGTGTATCATTGAAAATACCTTATAATATAACGTAATATGCAGTGTATCATTGAAAATACCTTATAATAAGACGTAATATGCAGTGTATCATTGAAAATACCTTAGAATATATGGTAATTCTAGTCTATCAATGAAAATACCTTATAATATAACGTAATATGCAGTGTATCATTGAAAATACCTCATAATATAACGTAATATGCAGTGTATCATTGAAAACATCTTATAATATAACGTAATATGCAGTGTATCATTGAAAATACCTTATAATATAACGTAATATGCAGTGTATCATTGAAAATACCTTATGATATAATGTAATATGCAGTATATCATTGAAAATACCTTATAATATATGGTAATTGGAACTGTATCAATCAAAATACGTAATAATATAAAGTAATATGCAGTGTATCATTGAAAATACCTTATGATATAACGTAATATGCAGTGTATCATTGAAAACATCTTATAATATAACGTAATATGCAGTGTATCATTGAAAATACCTTATAATATAACGTAATATGCAGTGTATCATTGAAGATACATTATGATATAACGTAATATGCAGTGTATCATTGAAAATACCATATAATATATCGTAATATGTAGTTTATCATTAAAAATACCTTATAATATAACGTAATATACAGTGTGTCCTTGAAAATACCTCATAATATAATGTAATATGCAGTGTATCATTGAAAATACCATATAGTATAACGTAATATGCAGTGCATCATTGAAAATACCTTATAATATAACGTAATATGCAGTGTATCATTGAAAATACCTTATAATATAACGTAATATGCAGTGTATCATTGAAAATACCTTATAATAAAACGTAATATGCAGTGTATCATTGAAAATACCTTAGAATATATGGTAATTCTAGTCTATCAATGAAAATACCTTATAATATAACGTAGTATGCAGTGTATCATTGAAAATACCTTATAATATAACGTAATATGCAGTGTATCATTGAAAATACCTTATAAAATATAGTAGTTTATCATTGAAAACATCTTATAATATAACGTAATATGCACTTTATCATTGAAAATACCTTATGATATAACGTAATATGCAGTGTATCATTGAAAATACCTTATAATATAACGTACTATGCAGTGTATCATTGAAAATACCTTATAGTATAACGTAATATGCAGTGCATCATTAAAAATACCTTATAATATAACGTAATATGCAGTGTATCATTGAAAATACCCTATAATATATCGTAATTTGTAGTGTATCAATAAAAATAACTTATAATATAACGTAATATGCAGTGTATCGTTGAAAATACCTTATAAAATATAGTAGTTTATCATTGAAAACATCTTATAATATAACGTAATATGCACTTTATCTTTGAAAATACCTTATGATATAACGTAATATGCAGTGTATCATTGAAAATACCTTATAATATATGGTAATTTGAACTGTATCAATCAAAATACCTTCTAATATATCGTAATATGCAGTGTATCATCGAAAATACCTTATAATATATCGTAATTTGTAGTGTATCATTGAAAATACCTTATAATATAACGTAATATGCAGTGTATCATTGAAAATACCTTATAATATAACGTAATATGCAGTGTATCATTGAAAATACCTTATGATATAATGTAATATGCAGTGTATCATTGAAAATACCTTATAATATATGGTAATTTGTAGTGTATCAATGAAAATACCTTATAATACAACGTAATATGCAGTGTATCATTGTAAATACCTTATAATATAACGTAATATGCAGTGTATCATTGAAAATACCTTATGATATAATGTAATATGCAGTGTATCATTGAAAATACCTTATAATATATGGTAATTTGTAGTGTATCAATGAAAATACCTTATAATACAACGTAATATGCAGTGTATCATTGAAAATACCTTATGATATAATGTAATATGCAGTGTATCATTGAAAATACCTTATAATATATGGTAATTTGTAGTGTATCAATGAAAACATCTTATAATATAACGTAATATGCACTTTATCATTGAAAAGACCTTATGATATAACGTAATATGCAGTGTATCATTGAAAATACCTTATAATATAACGTACTATGCAGTGTATCATTGAAAATAGCTTATGATATAACGTAATATGCAGTGTATCATTGCAAGTACCTTATGATATAACGTAATATGCAGTGTATCATTGAAAATACCTTATAATATATGGTAATTTGTAATGTAACAACGAAAATACCTTATAATATAATGTAATATGCAGTGTATCATTGAAAATACCATATAATATATCGTAATATGTAGTTTATCATTGAAAATACGTTATAATATAACGTAATATGCAGTGTATCATTGAAAATACCATATAATATAACGTAATATGCCGTGTATCATTGAAAATACCTTATAATAAAACGTAATACGCAGTGTATCATTGAAAATACCTTGGAATAAAACGTAATATGCAGTGTATCATTGAAAATACCTTAGAATATATGGTAATTCTAGTCTATCAATGAAAATACCTTATAATACAACGTAATATGCAGTGTATCATAGAAAATACCTTATAATATATCGTAATTTGTAGTGTATCATTGAAAATACCATATAGTATAACGTAATATGCAGTGCATCATTGAAAATACCTTATAATATATGGTAATTTGAACTGTATCAATCAAAATACCTTCTAATATATCGTAATATGCAGTGTATCATCGAAAATACCTTATAATATAACGTAATTTTTTAGTGTATCATTGAAAATACCTAATAATATAATGTAATATGCAGTGTATCATTGAAAATACCTTATAATAAAACGTAATATGCAGTGTATCATTGAAAATACCTTATAATATAACGTAATATGCAGTGTATCATTGTAAATACCTTATAATATTTCGTAATATGCAGTGTATCATTGAAAATACCTTATGATATAATGTAATATGCAGTGTATCATTGAAAATACCTTATAATACAACGTAATATGCAGTGTATCATTGAAAATACCTTATGATATAACGTAATATGCAGTGTATCATTGAAAACATCTTATAATATAACGTAATATGCAGTGTATCATTGAAAATACCTTATAATATAACGTAATATGACGTGTATCATTGAAAATACCTTATGATATAACGTAATATGCAGTGTATCATTGAAAATACCTTGGAATATATGGTAATTCTAGTCTATCAATGAAAATACCTTATAATACAACGTAATATGCAGTGTATCATTGAAAATGCTTTATGATATAACGTAATATGCAGTGTATCATTGAAAATACCTTATAATAAAACGTAATATGCAGTGTATCATTGAAAATACCTTGGAATAAAACGTAATATGCAGTGTATCATTGAAAATACCTTAGAATATATGGTAATTCTAGTCTATCAATGAAAATACCTTATAATACAACGTAATATGCAGTGTATCATAGAAAATACCTTATAATATATCGTAATTTGTAGTGTATCATTGAAAATACCATATAGTATAACGTAATATGCAGTGCATCATTGAAAATACCTTATAATATATGGTAATTTGAACTGTATCAATCAAAATACCTTCTAATATATCGTAATATGCAGTGTATCATCGAAAATACCTTATAATATATCGTAATTTTTTAGTGTATCATTGAAAATACCTAATAATATAATGTAATATGCAGTGTATCATTGAAAATACCTTATAATATAACGTAATATGCAGTGTATCATTGTAAATACCTTATAATATAACGTAATATGCAGTGTATCATTGAAAATACCTTATGATATAATGTAATATGCAGTGTATCATTGAAAATACCTTATAATACAACGTAATATGCAGTGTATCATTGAAAATACCTTATGATATAACGTAATATGCAGTGTATCATTGAAAACATCTTATAATATAACGTAATATGCAGTGTATCATTGAAAATACCTTATAAT
Organism: Lasioglossum lativentre; assembly: GCA_916610255.1. NCBI lineage: Eukaryota > Metazoa > Arthropoda > Insecta > Hymenoptera > Halictidae > Lasioglossum > Lasioglossum lativentre. The sequence continues at coordinate 2,818 of CAKAJI010000666.1, read as the reverse complement.
ATAACGTAATATGCAGTGTATCATTGAAGATACATTATGATATAACGTAATATGCAGTGTATCATTGAAAATACCATATAATATATCGTAATATGTAGTTTATCATTGAAAATACGTTATAATATAACGTAATATGCAGTGTATCATTGAAAATACCATATAATATAACGTAATATGACGTGTATCATTGAAAATACCTTATAATAAAACGTAATATGCAGTGTATCATTGAAAATACCTTGGAATATATGGTAATTCTAGTCTATCAATGAAAATACCTTATAATATAACGTAATATGCAGTGTATCATTGAAAATGCTTTATGATATAACGTAATATGCAGTGTATCATTGAAAATACCTTATAATAAAACGTAATATGCAGTGTATCATTGAAAATACCTTAGAATATATGGTAATTCTAGTCTATCAATGAAAATACCTTATAATACAACGTAATATGCAGTGTATCATTGAAAATACCTTATAATAAAACGTAATATGCACTGTATCATTGAAAATACCTTATAATATAACGTAATATGCAGTGTATCATTGAAAATACCTTATAATATAACGTAATATGCAGTGTATCATTGAAAATACCTTATAATAACACGTAATATGCAGTGTATCATTGAAAATACCTTAGAATATATGGTAATTCTAGTCTATCAATGAAAATACCTTATAATACAACGTAATATGCAGTGTATCATTGAAAATACCTTATAATATATCGTAATTTGTAGTGTATCATTGAAAATACCATATAGTATAACGTAATATGCAGTGCATCATTGAAAATACCTTATAATATATGGTAATTTGAACTGTATCAATCAAAATACCTTCTAATATATCGTAATATGCAGTGTATCATCGAAAATACCTTATAATATATCGTAATTTTTTAGTGTATCATTGAAAATACCTAATAATATAATGTAATATGCAGTGTATCATTGAAAATACCTTATAATATAACGTAATATGCAGTGTATCATTGAAAATACCTTATAATATAACGTAATATGCAGTGTATCATTGTAAATACCTTATAATATAACGTAATATGCAGTGTATCATTGAAAATACCTTATGATATAATGTAATATGCAGTGTATCATTGAAAATACCTTATAATACAACGTAATATGCAGTGTATCATTGAAAATACCTTATGATATAACGTAATATGCAGTGTATCATTGAAAACATCTTATAATATAACGTAATATGCAGTGTATCATTGAAAATACCTTATAATATAACGTAATATGCAGTGTATCATTGAAGATACATTATGATATAACGTAATATGCAGTGTATCATTGAAAATACCATATAATATATCGTAATATGTAGTTTATCATTGAAAATACGTTATAATATAACGTAATATGCAGTGTATCATTGAAAATACCATATAATATAACGTAATATGACGTGTATCATTGAAAATACCTTATAATAAAACGTAATATGCAGTGTATCATTGAAAATACCTTGGAATATATGGTAATTCTAGTCTATCAATGAAAATACCTTATAATATAACGTAATATGCAGTGTATCATTGAAAATGCTTTATGATATAACGTAATATGCAGTGTATCATTGAAAATACCTTATAATAAAACGTAATATGCAGTGTATCATTGAAAATACCTTAGAATATATGGTAATTCTAGTCTATCAATGAAAATACCTTATAATACAACGTAATATGCAGTGTATCATTGAAAATACCTTATAATAAAACGTAATATGCACTGTATCATTGAAAATACCTTATAATATAACGTAATATGCAGTGTATCATTGAAAATACCTTATAATATAACGTAATATGCAGTGTATCATTGAAAATACCTTATAATAACACGTAATATGCAGTGTATCATTGAAAATACCTTAGAATATATGGTAATTCTAGTCTATCAATGAAAATACCTTATAATACAACGTAATATGCAGTGTATCATTGAAAATACCTTATAATATATCGTAATTTGTAGTGTATCATTGAAAATACCATATAGTATAACGTAATATGCAGTGCATCATTGAAAATACCTTATAATATATGGTAATTTGAACTGTATCAATCAAAATACCTTCTAATATATCGTAATATGCAGTGTATCATCGAAAATACCTTATAATATATCGTAATTTTTTAGTGTATCATTGAAAATACCTAATAATATAATGTAATATGCAGTGTATCATTGAAAATACCTTATAATAAAACGTAATATGCAGTGTATCATTGAAAATACCTTATAATATAACGTAATATGCAGTGTATCATTGTAAATACCTTATAATATAACGTAATATGCAGTGTATCATTGAAAATACCTTATGATATAATGTAATATGCAGTGTATCATTGAAAATACCTTATAATACAACGTAATATGCAGTGTATCATTGAAAATACCTTATGATATAACGTAATATGCAGTGTATCATTGAAAACATCTTATAATATAACGTAATATGCAGTGTATCATTGAAAATACCTTATAATATAACGTAATATGCAGTGTATCATTGAAGATACATTATGATATAACGTAATATGCAGTGTATCATTGAAAATACCATATAATATATCGTAATATGTAGTTTATCATTGAAAATACGTTATAATATAACGTAATATGCAGTGTATCATTGAAAATACCATATAATATAACGTAATATGACGTGTATCATTGAAAATACCTTATAATAAAACGTAATATGCAGTGTATCATTGAAAATACCTTGGAATATATGGTAATTCTAGTCTATCAATGAAAATACCT
>CAKAJI010000665.1:0-183328 GCA_916610255.1 Lasioglossum lativentre | reverse complement strand
TGATACTACGATATATTAGAAGGTATTTTCATTGATACACTGCATATTACGTTATATTATAAGGTATTTTCAATGATACACTGTATATTACGTTATATACATGGTATTTTCTATGATACACTGCATATTACGATTAAATTATAAGGTATTTTCAATGATACACTGCATATTACGTTATATTATTAAGGTATTTTCAATAATACACTGCATATTACGTTATATTATATGGTATTTTCAATGATACACAGCGTATTACGTTTATATTATAAGGTATTTTCAATGATACACTGCATATTACGTTATATTATAAGGTATTTTCTATGATACACTGCATGTTACTTTATATTATAAGGGTATTTTCAATGATACACTGCATATTACGTTATATTATAAGGTATTTTTCAATGATACACTGCATATTACGATATGATATAATGTATTTTCAATGATACACTGCATATTACGTTATATCGTAAGGTATTTTCAATGATACACAGCATATTACGTTATATTATAAGGTATTTTCAATGATACACTACATATTACGTTATATTATAAGGTATTTTCAATGATACACTGCATGTTACTTTATATTATAAGGTATTTTCAATGATACACTGCATATTACGTTATATTATAAGGTATTTTCAATGATACATTGCATAATACGTTATATTATTTGGTATTTTCAATGATACACTGCATATTACGTTATATTATAAGTTATTTTCAATGATAAACTACGATATATTAGAAGGTATTTTCATTGATACACTGCATATTACGTTATATTATAAGGTATTTTCAATGATACACTGTATATTACGTTATATTACATGGTATTTTCTATGATACACTGCATATTACGTTAAATTATAAGGTATTTTCAATGATACACTGCATATTACGTTATATTATAAGGTATTTTCAATGATACACTGCATATTACGTTATATTATAAGGGTATTTTCAATGATACACTGCATATTACGTTATATTATAAGGTATTTTCAATGATACACTGCATATTACGTTTATATTATAAGGTATTTTCTATGATACACTGCATGTTACTTTATATTATAAGGTATTTTCAATGATACACTGCATATTACGTTATATTATAAGGTATTTTCAATGATACACTGCATATTACGTTATATTAGAAGGTATTTTCAATGATACACTGCATATTACGCTATATTATAAGGTATTTTCAATGATACACTACATATTACGTTATATATAAGGTATTTTCAATGATAAACTACGATATATTAGAAGGTATTTTCATTGAAACACTCCATATTACGTTACATTATAAGGTATTTTCAATGATACACTGCATATTACGTTATATTATAAGGTATTTTCAATGATACACTGCATATTACGTTATATTATATTGTATTTTCTATGATACACCTGCATATTACGTTATATTATAAGGTATTTTCAATGATACACTGCATATTACGTTATATTATAAGGTATTTTCAATGATACACTGCATATTACGTTATATTATAAGGTATTTTCAATGATACACTGTATACTACGTTATATTACATGGTATTTTCAATGATACACTGCATATTACGTTATATTATATTGTATTTTCTATGATACACTGCATATTACGTTATATTATAAGGTATTTTCAATGATACACTGCATATTACGTTATATTATAAGGTATTTTCAATGATACACTGCATATTACGTTATATTATAAGGTATTTTCAATGATACACTGTATACTACGTTATATTACATGGTATTTTCTATGATATACTGCATGTTACTTTATATTATAAGGGTATTTTCAATGATACACTGCATATTACGTTATATTATAAGGTATTTTCAATGATACATTGCATATTACGTTATATTATTTGGTATTTTCAATGATACACTGCATATTACGTTATATTATAAGTTATTTTCAATGATAAACTACGATATATTAGAAGGTATTTTCATTGATACACTGCATATTACGTTATATTATAAGGTATTTTCAATGATACACTGTATATTACGTTATATTACATGGTATTTTCTATGATACACTGCATATTACGTTAAATTATAAGGTATTTTCAATGATACACTGCATATTACGTTATATTATAAGGTATTTTCAATGATACACTGCATATTACGTTATATTATAAGGTATTTTCAATGATACACTGCATATTACGTTATATTATAAGGTATTTTCAATGATACACTGCATATTACGTTATATTATAAGGTATTTTCTATGATACACTGCATGTTACTTTATATTATAAGGTATTTTCAATGATACACTGCATATTACGTTATATTATAAGGTATTTTCAATGATACACTGCATATTACGTTATATTAGAAGGTATTTTCAATGATACACTGCATATTACGCTATATTATAAGGTATTTTCAATGATACACTACATATTACGTTATATTATATTGTATTTTCTATGATACACTGCATATTACGTTATATTATAAGGTATTTTCAATGATACACTGCATATTACTTTATATTATAAGGTATTTTCAATGATACACTGCATATTACGTTATATTATAAGGTATTTTCAATGATACATTGCATATTACGTTATATTATTTGGTATTTTCAATGATACACTGCATATTACGTTATATTATAAGTTATTTTCAATGATAAACTACGATATATTAGAAGGTATTTTCATTGATACACTGCATGTTACGTTATATTATAAGGTATTTTCAATGATACACTGCATATTACGTTATATTATAAGGTATTTTCAATGATACACTGTATATTACGTTATATTATATTGTATTTTCTATGATACACTGCATATTACGTTATATTATAAGGTATTTTCAATGATACACTGCATATTACGTTATATTATATTGTATTTTCTATGATACACTGCATATTACGTTATATTATAAGGTATTTTCAATGATACACTGCATATTACGTTATATTATAAGGTATTTTCAATGATACACTGCATATTACGTTATATTATAAGGTATTTTCAATGATACACTGTATACTACGTTATATTACATGGTATTTTCAATGATACACTGCATATTACGTTATATTATATTGTATTTTCTATGATACACTGCATATTACGTTATATTATAAGGTATTTTCAATGATACACTGCATATTACTTTATATTATAAGGTATTTTCAATGATACACTGCATATTACGTTATATTATAAGGTATTTTCAATGATACATTGCATATTACGTTATATTATTTGGTATTTTCAATGATACACTGCATATTACGTTATATTATAAGTTATTTTCAATGATAAACTACGATATATTAGAAGGTATTTTCAATGATACACTGCATGTTACTTTATATTATAAGGTATTTTCAATGATACACTGCATATTACCTTATATTATAAGGTATTTTCAATGATACATTGCATATTACGTTATATTATATGGTATTTTCAATGATACACTGCATATTACGTTATATTATAAGTTATTTTCAATGATAAACTACGATATATTAGAAGGTATTTTCATTGATACACTGCATATTACGTTATATTATAAGGTATTTTCAATGATACACTGTATATTACGTTATATTACATGGTATTTTCTATGATACACTGCATATTACGTTATATTATAAGGTATTTTCAATGATACACTGCATATTACGTTATATTATATTGTATTTTCTATGATACACTGCATATTACGTTATATTACATGGTATTTTCTATGATACACTGCATATTACGTTATATTATAAGGTATTTTCAATGATACACTGCATATTACGATATGATATAAGGTATTTTCAATGATACACTGCATATTACGTTATATCGTAAGGTATTTTCAATGATACACAGCATATTACGTTATATTATAAGGTATTTTCATAGATACACTGCATATTACGTTATATTATAAGGTATTTTCAATGATACACTGTATATTACGTTATATTACATGGTATTTTCTATGATACACTGCATATTAAGTTATATTATAAGGTATTTTCAATGATACACTGCATATTACGTTATATTATAAGGTATTTTCAATGATACACTGTATATTACGTTATATTACATGGTATTTTCTATGATACACTGCATATTACGTTATATTATAAGGTATTTTCAATGATACACTGCATATTACGTTATATTATAAGGTATTTTCAATGATACACTGCATATTACGTTATATTATAAGGAATTTTCAATGATACACTGCATATTACGTTATATTATAAGGTATTTTCAATGATACACTACATATTACGTTATATTATAAGGTATTTTCAATGATACACTGCATGTTACTTTATATTATAAGGTATTTTCAATGATACACTGCATATTACCTTATATTATAAGGTATTTTCAATGATACATTGCATATTACGTTATATTATAAGGTATTGTCAATGATACACTGCATATTACGTTATATTATAAGGTATTTTCAATGATAAACTACGATATATTAGAAGGTATTTTCATTGATACACTGCATATTACGTTATATTATAAGGTATTTTCAATGATACACTGTATACTACGTTATATTACATGGTATTTTCTATGATATACTGCATATTACGTTATATTATATTGTATTTTCTATGATACACTGCATATTACGTTATATTATAAGGTATTTTCAATGATACACTGCATATTACGTTATATTATAAGGTATTTTCAATGATACACTGCATATTACGTTATATTATAAGGTATTTTCAATGATACACTGTATACTACGTTATATTACATGGTATTTTCTATGATATACTGCATGTTACTTTATATTATAAGGTATTTTCAATGATACACTGCATATTACGTTATATTATAAGGTATTTTCAATGATACATTGCATATTACGTTATATTATTTGGTATTTTCAATGATACACTGCATATTACGTTATATTATAAGTTATTTTCAATGATAAACTACGATATATTAGAAGGTATTTTCATTGATACACTGCATATTACGTTATATTATAAGGTATTTTCAATGATACACTGTATATTACGTTATATTACATGGTATTTTCTATGATACACTGCATATTACGTTAAATTATAAGGTATTTTCAATGATACACTGCATATTACGTTATATTATAAGGTATTTTCAATGATACACTGCATATTACGTTATATTATAAGGTATTTTCAATGATACACTGCATATTACGTTATATTATAAGGTATTTTCAATGATACACTGCATATTACGTTATATTATAAGGTATTTTCTATGATACACTGCATGTTACTTTATATTATAAGGTATTTTCAATGATACACTGCATATTACGTTATATTATAAGGTATTTTCAATGATACACTGCATATTACGTTATATTAGAAGGTATTTTCAATGATACACTGCATATTACGCTATATTATAAGGTATTTTCAATGATACACTACATATTACGTTATATTATAAGGTATTTTCAATGATAAACTACGATATATTAGAAGGTATTTTCAATGATACACTGCATATTACGTTATATTATAAGGTATTTTCAATGATACACTGCATATTACGTTATATTATAAGGTATTTTCAATGATACACTGCATATTACGTTATATTATATTGTATTTTCTATGATACACTGCATATTACGTTATATTATAAGGTATTTTCAATGATACACTGCATATTACGTTATATTATAAGGTATTTTCAATGATACACTGCATATTACGTTATATTATAAGGTATTTTCAATGATACACTGTATACTACGTTATATTACATGGTATTTTCAATGATACACTGCATATTACGTTATATTATATTGTATTTTCTATGATACACTGCATATTACGTTATATTATAAGGTATTTTCAATGATACACTGCATATTACTTTATATTATAAGGTATTTTCAATGATACACTGCATATTACGTTATATTATAAGGTATTTTCAATGATACATTGCATATTACGTTATATTATTTGGTATTTTCAATGATACACTGCATATTACGTTATATTATAAGTTATTTTCAATGATAAACTACGATATATTAGAAGGTATTTTCATTGATACACTGCATGTTACTTTATATTATAAGGTATTTTCAATGATACACTGCATATTACCTTATATTATAAGGTATTTTCAATGATACATTGCATATTACGTTATATTATATGGTATTTTCAATGATACACTGCATATTACGTTATATTATAAGTTATTTTCAATGATAAACTACGATATATTAGAAGGTATTTTCATTGATACACTGCATATTACGTTATATTATAAGGTATTTTCAATGATACACTGTATATTACGTTATATTACATGGTATTTTCTATGATACACTGCATATTACGTTATATTATAAGGTATTTTCAATGATACACTGTATATTACGTTATATTACATGGTATTTTCTATGATACACTGCATATTACGTTATATTATAAGGTATTTTCAATGATAAACTACGATATATTAGAAGGTATTTTCAATGATACACTGCATATTACGTTATATTATAAGGTATTTTCAATGATACACTGTATATTACGTTATATTACATGGTATTTTCTATGATACACTGCATATTACGTTATATTATAAGGTATTTTCAATGATACACCGCATATTACGTTATATTATAAGGTATTTTCAATGATACACTGCATATTACGTTATATTATAAGGTATTTTCAATGATACACTGCATATTACGTCATATTATAAGGTATTTTCAATGATACACTGCATATTACGTTATATTATAAGGTATTTTCAATGATACACTGCATATTACGCTATATTATAAGGTATTTTCAATGATACACTGCATATTACGCTATATTATAAGGTATTTTCAATGATACACTACATATTACGTTATATTATAAGGTATTTTCAATGATACACTGCATGTTACTTTATATTATAAGGTATTTTCAATGATACACTGCATATTACGTTATATTATAAGGTATTTTCTATGATACACTGCATATTAGGATATGTTATAAGGTATTTTCAATGATACACTGCATATTACGTTATATTATAAGGTATTTTCAATGATAAACTACGATATATTAGAAGGTATTTTCAATGATACACTGCATATTACGTTATATTATAAGGTATTTTCAATGATACACTGCATATTACGTTATATTATAAGGTATTTTCAATGATAAACTACGATATATTAGAAGGTATTTTCATTGATACACTGCATATTACGTTATATTATAAGGTATTTTCAATGATACACTGTATATTACGTTATATTACATGGTATTTTCTATGATACACTGCATATTACGTTATTTTATAAGGTATTTTCAATGATACACTGCATATTACGTTATATTATAAGGTATTTTCAATGATACACTGCATATTACGTTATATTATAAGGTATTTTCAATGATAAACTACGATATATTAGAAGGTATTTTCATTGATACACTGCATATTACGTTATATTATAAGGTATTTTCAATGATACACTGTATATTACGTTATATTACATGGTATTTTCTATGATACACTGCATATTACGTTATATTATAAGGTATTTTCAATGATACACTGCATATTACGATATGATATAAGGTATTTTCAATGATACACTGCATATTACGTTATATCGTAAGGTATTTTCAATGATACACAGCATATTACGTTATATTATAAGGTATTTTCATAGATACACTGCATATTACGTTATATTATAAGGTATTTTCAATGATACACTGTATATTACGTTATATTACATGGTATTTTCTATGATACACTGCATATTACGTTATATTATAAGGTATTTTCAATGATACACTGCATATTACGTTATATTATAAGGTATTTTCAATGATACACTGTATATTACGTTATATTACATGGTATTTTCTATGATACACTGCATATTACGTTATATTATAAGGTATTTTCAATGATACACTGCATATTACGTTATATTATAAGGTATTTTCAATGATACACTGCATATTACGTTATATTATAAGGAATTTTCAATGATACACTGCATATTACGTTATATTATAAGGTATTTTCAATGATACACTACATATTACGTTATATTATAAGGTATTTTCAATGATACACTGCATGTTACTTTATATTATAAGGTATTTTCAATGATACACTGCATATTACCTTATATTATAAGGTATTTTCAATGATACATTGCATATTACGTTATATTATAAGGTATTGTCAATGATACACTGCATATTACGTTATATTATAAGGTATTTTCAATGATAAACTACGATATATTAGAAGGTATTTTCATTGATACACTGCATATTACGTTATATTATAAGGTATTTTCAATGATACACTGTATACTACGTTACATTACATGGTATTTTCTATGATATACTGCATATTACGTTATATTATAAGGTATTTTCAATGATACACTGCATATTACGTTATATTATAAGGTATTTTCAATGATACACTGCATATTACGTTATATTATAAGGTATTTTCAATGATACACAGCATATTACGTTATATTATAAGGTATTTTCATTGATACACTGCATATTACGTTATATTATAAGGTATTTTCAATGATACACTGTATATTACGTTATATTACATGGTATTTTCTATGATACACTGCATATTACGTTATATTATAAGGTATTTTCAATGATACACTGCATATTACGTTATATTATAAGGTATTTTCAATGATACACTGTATATTACGTTATATTACATGGTATTTTCTATGATACACTGCATATTACGTTATATTATAAGGTATTTTCAATGATACACTGCATATTACGTTATATTATAAGGTATTTTCAATGATACACTGCATATTACGTTATATTATAAGGAATTTTCAATGATACACTGCATAGTACGTCATATTATAAGGTATTTTCAATGATACACTGCATATTACGCTATATTATAAGGTATTTTCAATGATACACTCCATATTACGCTATATTATAAGGTATTTTCAATGATACACTACATATTACGTTATATTATAAGGTATTTTCAATGATACACTGCATGTTACTTTATATTATAAGGTATTTTCAATGATACACTGCATATTACGTTATATTATATGGTATTTTCAATGATACACTGCATATTACGTTATATTATAAGTTATTTTCAATGATAAACTACGATATATTAGAAGGTATTTTCATTGATACACTGCATATTACGTTATATTATAAGGTATTTTCAATGATACACTGTATATTACGTTATATTACATGGTATTTTCTATGATACACTGCATATTACGTTATATTATAAGGTATTTTCAATGATACACTGTATATTACGTTATATTACATGGTATTTTCTATGATACACTGCATATTACGTTATATTATAAGGTACTTTCAATGATAAACTACGATATATGAGAAGGTATTTTCAATGATACACTGCATATTACGTTATATTATAAGGTATTTTCAATGATACACTGTATATTACGTTATATTACATGGTATTTTCTATGATACACTGCATATTACGTTATATTATAAGGTATTTTCAATGATACACCGCATATTACGTTATATTATAAGGTATTTTCAATGATACACTGCATATTACGTTATATTATAAGGTATTTTCAATGATACACTGCATATTACGTCATATTATAAGGTATTTTCAATGATACACTGCATATTACGTTATATTATAAGGTATTTTCAATGATACACTGCATATTACGCTATATTATAAGGTATTTTCAATGATACACTGCATATTACGCTATATTATAAGGTATTTTCAATGATACACTACATATTACGTTATATTATAAGGTATTTTCAATGATACACTGCATGTTACTTTATATTATAAGGTATTTTCAATGATACACTGCATATTACGTTATATTATAAGGTATTTTCTATGATACACTGCATATTAGGATATGTTATAAGGTATTTTCAATGATACACTGCATATTACGTTATATTATAAGGTATTTTCAATGATAAACTACGATATATTAGAAGGTATTTTCAATGATACACTGCATATTACGTTATATTATAAGGTATTTTCAATGATAAACAACGATATATTAGAAGGTATTTTCAATGATACACTGCATATTACGTTATATTATAAGGTATTTTCAATGATACACTGTATATAACGTTATATTACATGGTATTTTCTATGATATACTGCATATTACGTTATATTATAAGGTATTTTCAATGATACACTGCATATTACGTTATATTATAAGGTATTTTCAATGATACACTGCATATTACGTTATATTATAAGGTATTTTCAATGATACACTGCATATTACGTTATATTATAAGGTATTTTCAATGATACACAGCATATTACGTTATATTATAAGGTATTTTCATTGATACACTGCATATTACGTTATATTATAAGGTATTTTCAATGATACACTGTATATTACGTTATATTACATGGTATTTTCTATGATACACTGCATATTACGTTATATTATAAGGTATTTTCAATGATACACTGCATATTACGTTATATTATAAGGTATTTTCAATGATACACTGTATATTACGTTATATTACATGGTATTTTCTATGATACACTGCATATTACGTTATATTATAAGGTATTTTCAATGATACACTGCATATTACGTTATATTATAAGGTATTTTCAATGATACACTGCATATTACGTTATATTATAAGGAATTTTCAATGATACACTGCATATTACGTCATATTATAAGGTATTTTCAATGATACACTGCATATTACGTTATATTATAAGGTATTTTCAATGATACACTCCATATTACGCTATATTATAAGGTATTTTCAATGATACACTACATATTACGTTATATTATAAGGTATTTTCAATGATACACTGCATGTTACTTTATATTATAAGGTATTTTCAATGATACACTGCATATTACCTTATATTATAAGGTATTTTCAATGATACATTGCATATTACGTTATATTATATGGTATTTTCAATGATACACTGCATATTACGTTATATTATAAGTTATTTTCAATGATAAACTACGATATATTAGAAGGTATTTTCATTGATACACTGCATATTACGTTATATTATAAGGTATTTTCAATGATACACTGTATATTACGTTATATTACATGGTATTTTCTATGATACACTGCATATTACGTTATATTATAAGGTATTTTCAATGATACACTGTATATTACGTTATATTACATGGTATTTTCTATGATACACTGCATATTACGTTATATTATAAGGTATTTTCAATGATAAACTACGATATATGGGAAGGTATTTTCAATGATACACTGCATATTACGTTATATTATAAGGTATTTTCAATGATACACTGTATATTACGTTATATTACATGGTATTTTCTATGATACACTGCATATTACGTTATATTATAAGGTATTTTCAATGATACACCGCATATTACGTTATATTATAAGGTATTTTCAATGATACACTGCATATTACGTTATATTATAAGGTATTTTCAATGATACACTGCATATTACGTCATATTATAAGGTATTTTCAATGATACACTGCATATTACGTTATATTATAAGGTATTTTCAATGATACACTGCATATTACGCTATATTATAAGGTATTTTCAATGATACACTGCATATTACGCTATATTATAAGGTATTTTCAATGATACACTACATATTACGTTATATTATAAGGTATTTTCAATGATACACTGCATGTTACTTTATATTATAAGGTATTTTCAATGATACACTGCATATTACGTTATATTATAAGGTATTTTCAATGATAAACTACGATATATTAGAAGGTATTTTCAATGATACACTGCATATTACGTTATATTATAAGGTATTTTCAATGATAAACAACGATATATTAGAAGGTATTTTCAATGATACACTGCATATTACGTTATATTATAAGGTATTTTCAATGATACACTGTATATAACGTTATATTACATGGTATTTTCTATGATATACTGCATATTACGTTATATTATAAGGTATTTTCAATGATACACTGCATATTACGTTATATTATAAGGTATTTTCAATGATAAACTACGATATATTAGAAGGTATTTTCTATGATACACTGCATATTATGTTATATTATAAGGTATTTTCAATGATAAACTACGATATATTAGAAGGTATTTTCAATGATACACTGCATATTACGTTATATTATAAGGTATTTTCAATGATACACTGTTTATTACGTTATATTACATAGTATTTTCTATGATACACTGCATATTACGTTATATTATAAGGTATTTTCATTGATACACTGCATATTACGTTATATTATAAGGTATTTTCAATGATACACTGTATATTACGTTATATTACATGGTATTTTCTATGATACACTGCATATTACGTTATATTATAAGGTATTGTCAATGATACACTGCATATTACGTTATATTATAAGGTATTTTCAATGATACACTGCATATTACGCTATATTATAAGGTATTTTCAATGATACACTGCATATTACGCTATATTATAAGGTATTTTCAATGATACACTACATATTACGTTATATTATAAGGTATTTTCAATGATACACTGCATGTTACTTTATATTATAAGGTATTTTCAATGATACACTGCATATTACGTTATATTATAAGGTATTTTCTATGATACACTGCATATTAGGATATGTTATAAGGTATTTTCAATGATACACTGCATATTACGTTATATTATAAGGTATTTTCAATGATAAACAACGATATATTAGAAGGTATTTTCAATGATACACTGCATATTACGTTATATTATAAGGTATTTTCAATGATACACTGTATATTACGTTATATTACATGGTATTTTCTATGATATACTGCATATTACGTTATATTATAAGGTATTTTCAATGATACACTGCATATTACGTTATATTATAAGGTATTTTCAATGATAAACTACGATATATTAGAAGGTATTTTCTATGATACACTGCATATTATGTTATATTATAAGGTATTTTCAATGATAAACTACGATATATTAGAAGGTATTTTCAATGATACACTGCATATTACGTTATATTATAAGGTATTTTCAATGATACACTGTTTATTACGTTATATTACATAGTATTTTCTATGATACACTGCATATTACGTTATATTATAAGGTATTTTCATTGATACACTGCATATTACGTTATATTATAAGGTATTTTCAATGATACACTGTATATTACGTTATATTACATGGTATTTTCTATGATACACTGCATATTACGTTATATTATAAGGTATTGTCAATGATACACTGCATATTACGTTATATTATAAGGTATTTTCAATGATACACTGCATATTACGCTATATTATAAGGTATTTTCAATGATACACTGCATATTACGCTATATTATAAGGTATTTTCAATGATACACTACATATTACGTTATATTATAAGGTATTTTCAATGATACACTGCATGTTACTTTATATTATAAGGTATTTTCAATGATACACTGCATATTACGTTATATTATAAGGTATTTTCTATGATACACTGCATATTAGGATATGTTATAAGGTATTTTCAATGATACACTGCATATTACGTTATATTATAAGGTATTTTCAATGATAAACTACGATATATTAGAAGGTATTTTCAATGATACACTGCATATTACGTTATATTATAAGGTATTTTCAATGATAAACAACGATATATTAGAAGGTATTTTCAATGATACACTGCATATTACGTTATATTATAAGGTATTTTCAATGATACACTGTATATTACGTTATATTACATGGTATTTTCTATGATATACTGCATATTACGTTATATTATAAGGTATTTTCAATGATACACTGCATATTACGTTATATTATAAGGTATTTTCAATGATAAACTACGATATATTAGAAGGTATTTTCTATGATACACTGCATATTATGTTATATTACATGGTATTTTCAATGATACACTGCATATTACGTTATATTATAAGGTATTTTCAATGATACACTGCATATTACGTTATATTACAAGGTATTTTCAATGATAAACTACGATATATTATAAGGTATTTTCAATGATACACTGCATATTACGTTATATTATAAGGTGTTTTCAATGATAAACTACGATATATTAGAAGGTATTTTCATTGATACACTGCATATTACGTTATACTATAAGGTATTTTCAATGATACACTGTATATTACGTTATATTACATGGTATTTTCTATGATACACTGCATATTACGTTATATTATAAGGTATTTTCAATGATACACTGCATATTACGTTATATTATAAGGTATTTTCAATGATACACTGCATATTACGTTATATTATAAGGTATTTTCAATGATACACTGCATATTACGTTATATTACAAGGTATTTTCAATGATACACTGCATATTACGCTATATTATAAGGTATTTTCAATGATACACTGCATATTACGCTATATTATAAGGTATTTTCAATGATACACTACATATTACGTTATATTATAAGGTATTTTCAATGATACACTGCATGTTACTTTATATTATAAGGTATTTTCAATGATACACTGCATATTACGTTTTATTATAAGGTATTTTCAATGATACACTGCATATTACGTTATATTACAAGGTATTTTCAATGATACACTGCATATTACGTTATATTATAAGGTATTTTCAATGATACACTGGATATTACGCTATATTATAAGGTATTTTCATTGATATACTGCATATTACGATATATTAGAAGGTATTTTCAATGATACACTGCATATTACGTTATATTATAAGGTATTTTCAATGATAAACTACGATATATTAGAAGGTATTTTCTATGATACACTGCATATTATGTTATATTATAAGGTACTTTCAATGATAAACTACGATATATTAGAAGGTATTTTCAATGATACACTGCATATTACGTTATATTATAAGGTATTTTCAATGATACACTGTATATTACGTTATATTACATAGTATTTTTTATGATACACTGCATATTACGTTATATTATAAGGTATTTTCAATGATACACTGCATATTACGTTATATTATAAGGTATTTTCAATGATAAACTACGATATATTAGAAGGTATTTTCTATGATACACTGCATATTATGTTATATTACATGGTATTTTCAATGATACACTGCATATTACGTTATATTATAAGGTATTTTCAATGATACACTGCATATTACGTTATATTACAAGGTATTTTCAATGATAAACTACGATATATTATAAGGTATTTTCAATGATACACTGCATATTACGTTATATTATAAGGTGTTTTCAATGATAAACTACGATATATTAGAAGGTATTTTCATTGATACACTGCATATTACGTTATACTATAAGGTATTTTCAATGATACACTGTATATTACGTTATATTACATGGTATTTTCTATGATACACTGCATATTACGTTATATTATAAGGTATTTTCAATGATACACTGCATATTACGTTATATTATAAGGTATTTTCAATGATACACTGCATATTACGTTATATTATAAGGTATTTTCAATGATACACTGCATATTACGTTATATTATAAGGTATTTTCAATGATACACTGCATATTACGCTATATTATAAGGTATTTTCAATGATACACTGCATATTACGCTATATTATAAGGTATTTTCAATGATACACTACATATTAAGTTATATTATAAGGTATTTTCAATGATACACTGCATGTTACTTTATATTATAAGGTATTTTCAATGATACACTGCATATTACGTTTTATTATAAGGTATTTTCAATGATACACTGCATATTACGTTATATTACAAGGTATTTTCAATGATACACTGCATATTACGTTATATTATAAGGTATTTTCAATGATACACTGGATATTACGCTATATTATAAGGTATTTTCATTGATATACTGCATATTACGATATATTAGAAGGTATTTTCAATGATACACTGCATATTACGTTATATTATAAGGTATTTTCAATGATAAACTACGATATATTAGAAGGTATTTTCTATGATACACTGCATATTATGTTATATTATAAGGTACTTTCAATGATAAACTACGATATATTAGAAGGTATTTTCAATGATACACTGCATATTACGTTATATTATAAGGTATTTTCAATGATACACTGTATATTACGTTATATTACATAGTATTTTCAATGATACACTGCATATTACGTTATATTATAAGGTATTTTCAATGATACACTGCATATTACGTTATATTATAAGGTATTTTCAATGATACACTGCATATTACGTTATATTATAAGGTATTTTCAATGATACACTGCATATTACGCTATATTATAAGGTATTTTCAATGATACACTGCATATTACGCTATATTATAAGGTATTTTCAATGATACACTACATATTACGTTATATTATAAGGTATTTTCAATGATACACTGCATGTTACTTTATATTATAAGGTATTTTCAATGATACACTGCATATTACGTTTTATTATAAGGTATTTTCAATGATACACTGCATATTACGTTATATTACAAGGTATTTTCAATGATACACTGCATATTACGTTATATTATAAGGTATTTTCAATGATACACTGGATATTACGCTATATTATAAGGTATTTTCATTGATATACTGCATATTACGATATATTAGAAGGTATTTTCAATGATACACTGCATATTATGTTATATTATAAGGTATTTTCAATGATAAACTACGATATATTAGAAGGTATTTTCTATGATACACTGCATATTATGTTATATTATAAGGTACTTTCAATGATAAACTACGATATATTAGAAGGTATTTTCAATGATACACTGCATATTACGTTATATTATAAGGTATTTTCAATGATACACTGTATATTACGTTATATTACATAGTATTTTTTATGATACACTGCATATTACGTTATATTATAAGGTATTTTCATTGATACACTGCATATTACGTTATATTATAAGGTATTTTCAATGATACACTGTATATTACGTTATATTACATGGTATTTTCTATGATACACTGCATATTACGTTATATTATAAGGTATTGTCAATGATACACTGCATATTACGTTATATTAGAAGGTATTTTCAATGATACACTGCATATTACGCTATATTATAAGGTATTTTCAATGATACACTACATATTACGTTATATTATAAGGTATTTTCAATGATAAACTACGATATATTAGAAGGTATTTTCATTGATACACTGCATATTACGTTATATTATAAGGTATTTTCAATGATACACTGCATATTACGTTATATTATAAGGTATTTTCAATGATACACTTCATATTACGTTATATTATATTGTATTTTCTATGATACACTGCATATTACGTTATATTATAAGGTATTTTCAATGATACACTGCATATTACGTTATATTATAAGGTATTTTCAATGATACACTGCATATTACGTTATATTATAAGGTATTTTCAATGATACACTGTATACTACGTTATATTACATGGTATTTTCAATGATACACTGCATATTACGTTATATTATATTGTATTTTCTATGATACACTGCATATTACGTTATATTATAAGGTATTTTCAATGATACACTGCATATTACGTTATATTATAAGGTATTTTCAATGATACACTGCATATTACGTTATATTATAAGGTATTTTCAATGATACACTGTATACTACGTTATATTACATGGTATTTTCTATGATATACTGCATGTTACTTTATATTATAAGGTATTTTCAATGATACACTGCATATTACGTTATATTATAAGGTATTTTCAATGATACATTGCATATTACGTTATATTATTTGGTATTTTCAATGATACACTGCATATTACGTTATATTATAAGTTATTTTCAATGATAAACTACGATATATTAGAAGGTATTTTCATTGATACACTGCATATTACGTTATATTATAAGGTATTTTCAATGATACACTGTATATTACGTTATATTACATGGTATTTTCTATGATACACTGCATATTACGTTAAATTATAAGGTATTTTCAATGATACACTGCATATTACGTTATATTATAAGGTATTTTCAATGATACACTGTATATTACATGGTATTTTCTATGATATACTGCATATTACGTTATATTATAAGGTATTTTCAATGATACACTGCATATTACGTTATATTATAAGGTATTTTCAATGATACACTGCATATTACGTTATATTATAAGGTATTTTCAATGATACACTGCATATTACGTTATATTATAAGGTATTTTCAATGATAAACTACGATATATTAGAAGATATTTTCATTGATACACTGCATATTACGTTATATTATAAGGTATTTTCAATGATACACTGCATATTACGTTATATTATAAGGTATTTTCAATGATAAACTACGATATATTAGAAGGTATTTTCAATGATAAACTACGATATATTAGAAGGTATTTTCAATGATACACTGCATATTACGTTATATTATAAGGTATTTTCAATGATACACTGCATATTACGCTATATTATAAGGTATTTTCAATGATACACTCCATATTACGCTATATTATAAGGTATTTTCAATGATACACTGCATATTACGTTATATTATAAGGTATTTTCAATGATACACTACATATTACGTTATATTATAAGGTATTTTCAATGATACACTGCATGTTACTTTATATTATAAGGTATTTTCAATGATACACTGCATATTACGTTATATTATAAGGTATTTTCAATGATACATTGCATATTACGTTATATTATTTGGTATTTTCAATGATACACTGCATATTACGTTATATTATAAGTTATTTTCAATGATAAACTACGATATATTAGAAGGTATTTTCATTGATACACTGCATATTACGTTATATTATAAGGTATTTTCAATGATACACTGTATATTACGTTATATTACATGGTATTTTCTATGATACACTGCATATTACGTTAAATTATAAGGTATTTTCAATGATACACTGCATATTACGTTATATTATAAGGTATTTTCAATGATACACTGCATATTACGTTATATTATAAGGTATTTTCAATGATACACTGCATATTACGTTATATTATAAGGTATTTTCAATGATACACTGCATATTACGTTATATTATAAGGTATTTTCTATGATACACTGCATGTTACTTTATATTATAAGGTATTTTCAATGATACACTGCATATTACGTTATATTATAAGGTATTTTCAATGATACACTGCATATTACGATATGATATAATGTATTTTCAATGATACACTGCATATTACGTTATATCGTAAGGTATTTTCAATGATACACAGCATATTACGTTATATTATAAGGTATTTTCATTGATACACTGCATATTACGTTATATTATAAGGTATTTTCAATGATACACTGTATATTACGTTATATTACATGGTATTTTCTATGATACACTGCATATTACGTTAAATTATAAGGTATTTTCAATGATACACTGCATATTACGTTATATTATAAGGTATTTTCAATGATACACTGTATATTACGTTATATTACATGGTATTTTCTATGATACACTGCATATTACGTTATATTATAAGGTATTTTCAATGATACACTGCATATTACGTTATATTATAAGGTATTTTCAATGATACACTGCATATTACGTTATATTATAAGGTATTTTCAATGATACACTGCATATTACGTTATATTATAAGGTATTTTCAATGATACACTGCATATTACGCTATATTATAAGGTATTTTCAATGATACACTGCATATTACACCTATATTATAAGGTATTTTCAATGATACACTACATATTACGTTATATTATAAGGTATTTTCAATGATACACTGCATGTTACTTTATATTATAAGGTATTTTCAATGATACACTGCATATTACGTTATATTATAAGGTATTTTCAATGATACATTGCATATTACGTTATATTATTTGGTATTTTCAATGATACACTGCATATTACGTTATATTATAAGTTATTTTCAATGATAAACTACGATATATTAGAAGGTATTTTCATTGATACACTGCATATTACGTTATATTATAAGGTATTTTCAATGTTACACTGTATATTACGTTATATTACATGGTATTTTCTATGATACACTGCATATTACACCTATATTATAAGGTATTTTCAATGATACACTACATATTACGTTATATTATAAGGTATTTTCAATGATACACTGCATATTACGTTATATTATAAGGTATTTTCAATGATACACTGCATATTACGTTATATTATAAGGTATTTTCAATGATACACTGCATATTACGTTATATTATAAGGTATTTTCTATGATACACTGCATGTTACTTTATATTATAAGGTATTTTCAATGATACACTGCATATTACGTTATATTATAAGGTATTTTCAATGATACACTGCATATTACGTTATATTAGAAGGTATTTTCAATGATACACTGCATATTACGCTATATTATAAGGTATTTTCAATGATACACTACATATTACGTTATATTATAAGGTATTTTCAATGATAAACTACGATATATTAGAAGGTATTTTCATTGATACACTGCATATTACGTTATATTATAAGGTATTTTCAATGATACACTGCATATTACGTTATATTATAATGTATTTTCAATGATACACTGCATATTACGTTATATTATATTGTATTTTCTATGATACACTGCATATTACGTTATATTATAAGGTATTTTCAATGATACACTGCATATTACGTTATATTATAAGGTATTTTCAATGATACACTGCATATTACGTTATATTATAAGGTATTTTCAATGATACACTGTATACTACGTTATATTACATGGTATTTTCAATGATACACTGCATATTACGTTATATTATATTGTATTTTCTATGATACACTGCATATTACGTTATATTATAAGGTATTTTCAATGATACACTGCATATTACGTTATATTATAAGGTATTTTCAATGATACACTGCATATTACGTTATATTATAAGGTATTTTCAATGATACACTGTATACTACGTTATATTACATGGTATTTTCTATGATATACTGCATGTTACTTTATATTATAAGGTATTTTCAATGATACACTGCATATTACGTTATATTATAAGGTATTTTCAATGATACATTGCATATTACGTTATATTATTTGGTATTTTCAATGATACACTGCATATTACGTTATATTATAAGTTATTTTCAATGATAAACTACGATATATTAGAAGGTATTTTCATTGATACACTGCATATTACGTTATATTATAAGGTATTTTCAATGATACACTGCATATTACGTTATATTATAAGGTATTTTCAATGATACACTACATATTACGTTATATTATAAGGTATTTTCAATGATACACTGCATATTACGTTATATTATAAGGTATTTTCAATGATACACTGCATATTACGTTATATTATAAGGTATTTTCAATGATACACTGCATATTACGTTATATTATAAGGTATTTTCTATGATACACTGCATGTTACTTTATATTATAAGGTATTTTCAATGATACACTGCATATTACGTTATATTATAAGGTATTTTCAATGATACACTGCATATTACGATATGATATAATGTATTTTCAATGATACACTGCATATTACGTTATATCGTAAGGTATTTTCAATGATACACAGCATATTACGTTATATTATAAGGTATTTTCAATGATACACTGCATATTACGTTATATTATAAGGTATTTTCAATGATACACTGTATATTACGTTATATTACATGGTATTTTCTATGATACACTGCATATTACGTTAAATTATAAGGTATTTTCAATGATACACTGCATATTACGTTATATTATAAGGTATTTTCAATGATACACTGTATATTACGTTATATTACATGGTATTTTCTATGATACACTGCATATTACGTTATATTATAAGGTATTTTCAATGATACACTGCATATTACGTTATATTATAAGGTATTTTCAATGATACACTGCATATTACGTTATATTATAAGGTATTTTCAATGATACACTGCATATTACGTTATATTATAAGGTATTTTCAATGATACACTGCATATTACGCTATATTATAAGGTATTTTCAATGATACACTGCATATTACACCTATATTATAAGGTATTTTCAATGATACACTACATATTACGTTA
Organism: Lasioglossum lativentre; assembly: GCA_916610255.1. Taxonomy (NCBI): domain Eukaryota; kingdom Metazoa; phylum Arthropoda; class Insecta; order Hymenoptera; family Halictidae; genus Lasioglossum; species Lasioglossum lativentre. The sequence continues at coordinate 161,006 of CAKAJI010000665.1, read as the reverse complement.
TATTATAAGGTATTTTCAATGATACACTGCATGTTACTTTATATTATAAGGTATTTTCAATGATACACTGCATATTACGTTATATTATAAGGTATTTTCAATGATACATTGCATATTACGTTATATTATTTGGTATTTTCAATGATACACTGCATATTACGTTATATTATAAGTTATTTTCAATGATAAACTACGATATATTAGAAGGTATTTTCATTGATACACTGCATATTACGTTATATTATAAGGTATTTTCAATGTTACACTGTATATTACGTTATATTACATGGTATTTTCTATGATACACTGCATATTACACCTATATTATAAGGTATTTTCAATGATACACTACATATTACGTTATATTATAAGGTATTTTCAATGATACACTGCATGTTACTTTATATTATAAGGTATTTTCAATGATACACTGCATATTACGTTATATTATAAGGTATTTTCAATGATACATTGCATATTACGTTATATTATTTGGTATTTTCAATGATACACTGCATATTACGTTATATTATAAGGTATTTTCAATGATACACTGCATATTACGTTATATTATAAGGTATTTTCAATGATACACTGCATATTACGTTATATTATAAGGTATTTTCAATGATACACTGCATATTACGTTATATTATAAGGTATTTTCTATGATACACTGCATGTTACTTTATATTATAAGGTATTTTCAATGATACACTGCATATTACGTTATATTATAAGGTATTTTCAATGATACACTGCATATTACGTTATATTAGAAGGTATTTTCAATGATACACTGCATATTACGCTATATTATAAGGTATTTTCAATGATACACTACATATTACGTTATATTATAAGGTATTTTCAATGATAAACTACGATATATTAGAAGGTATTTTCATTGATACACTGCATATTACGTTATATTATAAGGTATTTTCAATGACACACTGCATATTACGTTATATTATAAGGTATTTTCAATGATACACTGCATATTACGTTATATTATATTGTATTTTCTATGATACACTGCATATTACGTTATATTATAAGGTATTTTCAATGATACACTGCATATTACGTTATATTATAAGGTATTTTCAATGATACACTGCATATTACGTTATATTATAAGGTATTTTCAATGATACACTGTATACTACGTTATATTACATGGTATTTTCAATGATACACTGCATATTACGTTATATTATATTGTATTTTCTATGATACACTGCATATTACGTTATATTATAAGGTATTTTCAATGATACACTGCATATTACGTTATATTATAAGGTATTTTCAATGATACACTGCATATTACGTTATATTATAAGGTATTTTCAATGATACACTGTATACTACGTTATATTACATGGTATTTTCTATGATATACTGCATGTTACTTTATATTATAAGGTATTTTCAATGATACACTGCATATTACGTTATATTATAAGGTATTTTCAATGATACATTGCATATTACGTTATATTATTTGGTATTTTCAATGATACACTGCATATTACGTTATATTATAAGTTATTTTCAATGATAAACTACGATATATTAGAAGGTATTTTCATTGATACACTGCATATTACGTTATATTATAAGGTATTTTCAATGATACACTGTATATTACGTTATATTACATGGTATTTTCTATGATACACTGCATATTACGTTAAATTATAAGGTATTTTCAATGATACACTGCATATTACGTTATATTATAAGGTATTTTCAATGATACACTGCATATTACGTTATATTATAAGGTATTTTCAATGATACACTGCATATTACGTTATATTATAAGGTATTTTCAATGATACACTGCATATTACGTTATATTATAAGGTATTTTCTATGATACACTGCATGTTACTTTATATTATAAGGTATTTTCAATGATACACTGCATATTACGTTATATTATAAGGTATTTTCAATGATACACTGCATATTACGTTATATTATAAGGTATTTTCAATGATACACTGCATATTACGCTATATTATAAGGTATTTTCAATGATACACTACATATTACGTTATATTATATTGTATTTTCTATGATACACTGCATATTACGTTATATTATAAGGTATTTTCAATGATACACTGCATATTACTTTATATTATAAGGTATTTTCAATGATACACTGCATATTACGTTATATTATAAGGTATTTTCAATGATACATTGCATATTACGTTATATTATTTGGTATTTTCAATGATACACTGCATATTACGTTATATTATAAGTTATTTTCAATGATAAACTACGATATATTAGAAGGTATTTTCATTGATACACTGCATGTTACGTTATATTATAAGGTATTTTCAATGATACACTGCATATTACGTTATATTATAAGGTATTTTCAATGATACACTGCATATTACGTTATATTATATTGTATTTTCTATGATACACTGCATATTACGTTATATTATAAGGTATTTTCAATGATACACTGCATATTACGTTATATTATATTGTATTTTCTATGATACACTGCATATTACGTTATATTATAAGGTATTTTCAATGATACACTGCATATTACGTTATATTATAAGGTATTTTCAATGATACACTGCATATTACGTTATATTATAAGGTATTTTCAATGATACACTGTATACTACGTTATATTACATGGTATTTTCAATGATACACTGCATATTACGTTATATTATATTGTATTTTCTATGATACACTGCATATTACGTTATATTATAAGGTATTTTCAATGATACACTGCATATTACTTTATATTATAAGGTATTTTCAATGATACACTGCATATTACGTTATATTATAAGGTATTTTCAATGATACATTGCATATTACGTTATATTATTTGGTATTTTCAATGATACACTGCATATTACGTTATATTATAAGTTATTTTCAATGATAAACTACGATATATTAGAAGGTATTTTCATTGATACACTGCATGTTACTTTATATTATAAGGTATTTTCAATGATACACTGCATATTACCTTATATTATAAGGTATTTTCAATGATACATTGCATATTACGTTATATTATTTGGTATTTTCAATGATACACTGCATATTACGTTATATTATAAGTTATTTTCAATGATAAACTACGATATATTAGAAGGTATTTTCATTGATACACTGCATGTTACTTTATATTATAAGGTATTTTCAATGATACACTGCATATTACGTTATATTATAAGGTATTTTCAATGATACACTGCATATTACGTTATATTATAAGGTATTTTCAATGATACACTGCATATTACGTTATATTATAAGGTATTTTCTATGATACACTGCATGTTACTTTATATTATAAGGTATTTTCAATGATACACTGCATATTACGTTATATTATAAGGTATTTTCAATGATACACTGCATATTACGATATGATATAATGTATTTTCAATGATACACTGCATATTACGTTATATCGTAAGGTATTTTCAATGATACACAGCATATTACGTTATATTATAAGGTATTTTCAATGATACACTGCATATTACGTTATATTATAAGGTATTTTCAATGATACACTGTATATTACGTTATATTACATGGTATTTTCTATGATACACTGCATATTACGTTAAATTATAAGGTATTTTCAATGATACACTGCATATTACGTTATATTATAAGGTATTTTCAATGATACACTGTATATTACGTTATATTACATGGTATTTTCTATGATACACTGCATATTACGTTATATTATAAGGTATTTTCAATGATACACTGCATATTACGTTATATTATAAGGTATTTTCAATGATACACTGCATATTACGTTATATTATAAGGTATTTTCAATGATACACTGCATATTACGTTATATTATAAGGTATTTTCAATGATACACTGCATATTACGCTATATTATAAGGTATTTTCAATGATACACTGCATATTACACCTATATTATAAGGTATTTTCAATGATACACTACATATTACGTTATATTATAAGGTATTTTCAATGATACACTGCATATTACGTTATATTATAAGGTATTTTCAATGATACACTGCATATTACGTTATATTATAAGGTATTTTCAATGATACATTGCATATTACGTTATATTATTTGGTATTTTCAATGATACACTGCATATTACGTTATATTATAAGTTATTTTCAATGATAAACTACGATATATTAGAAGGTATTTTCATTGATACACTGCATATTACGTTATATTATAAGGTATTTTCAATGTTACACTGTATATTACGTTATATTACATGGTATTTTCAATGATACACTACATATTACGTTATATTATAAGGTATTTTCAATGATACACTGCATGTTACTTTATATTATAAGGTATTTTCAATGATACACTGCATATTACGTTATATTAGAAGGTATTTTCAATGATACACTGCATATTACGCTATATTATAAGGTATTTTCAATGATACACTACATATTACGTTATATTATAAGGTATTTTCAATGATAAACTACGATATATTAGAAGGTATTTTCATTGATACACTGCATATTACGTTATATTATAAGGTATTTTCAATGATACATTGCATATTACGTTAAATTATAAGGTATTTTCAATGATACACTGCATATTACGTTATATTATATTGTATTTTCTATGATACACTGCATATTACGTTATATTATAAGGTATTTTCAATGATACACTGCATATTACGTTATATTATAAGGTATTTTCAATGATACACTGCATATTACGTTATATTATAAGGTATTTTCAATGATACACTGTATACTACGTTATATTACATGGTATTTTCAATGATACACTGCATATTACGTTATATTATATTGTATTTTCTATGATACACTGCATATTACGTTATATTATAAGGTATTTTCAATGATACACTGCATATTACGTTATATTATAAGGTATTTTCAATGATACACTGCATATTACGTTATATTATAAGGTATTTTCAATGATACACTGTATACTACGTTATATTACATGGTATTTTCTATGATATACTGCATGTTACTTTATATTATAAGGTATTTTCAATGATACACTGCATATTACGTTATATTATAAGGTATTTTCAATGATACATTGCATATTACGTTATATTATATGGTATTTTCAATGATACACTGCATATTACGTTATATTATAAGTTATTTTCAATGATAAACTACGATATATTAGAAGGTATTTTCATTGATACACTGCATATTACGTTATATTATAAGGTATTTTCAATGATACACTGTATATTACGTTATATTACATGGTATTTTCTATGATACACTGCATATTACGTTAAATTATAAGGTATTTTCAATGATACACTGCATATTACGTTATATTATAAGGTATTTTCAATGATACACTGCATATTACGTTATATTATAAGGTATTTTCAATGATACACTGCATATTACGTTATATTATAAGGTATTTTCAATGATACACTGCATATTACGTTATATTATAAGGTATTTTCTATGATACACTGCATGTTACTTTATATTATAAGGTATTTTCAATGATACACTGCATATTACGTTATATTATAAGGTATTTTCAATGATACACTGCATATTACGTTATATTATAAGGTATTTTCAATGATACACTGCATATTACGCTATATTATAAGGTATTTTCAATGATACATTGCATATTACGTTATATTATTTGGTATTTTCAATGATACACTGCATATTACGTTATATTATAAGTTATTTTCAATGATAAACTACGATATATTAGAAGGTATTTTCATTGATACACTGCATGTTACGTTATATTATAAGGTATTTTCAATGATACACTGCATATTACGTTATATTATAAGGTATTTTCAATGATACACTGCATATTACGTTATATTATATTGTATTTTCTATGATACACTGCATATTACGTTATATTATAAGGTATTTTCAATGATACACTGCATATTACGTTATATTATATTGTATTTTCTATGATACACTGCATATTACGTTATATTATAAGGTATTTTCAATGATACACTGCATATTACGTTATATTATAAGGTATTTTCAATGATACACTGCATATTACGTTATATTATAAGGTATTTTCAATGATACACTGTATACTACGTTATATTACATGGTATTTTCAATGATACACTGCATATTACGTTATATTATATTGTATTTTCTATGATACACTGCATATTACGTTATATTATAAGGTATTTTCAATGATACACTGCATATTACTTTATATTATAAGGTATTTTCAATGATACACTGCATATTACGTTATATTATAAGGTATTTTCAATGATACACTGCATATTACGTTATATTATTTGGTATTTTCAATGATACACTGCATATTACGTTATATTATAAGTTATTTTCAATGATAAACTACGATATATTAGAAGGTATTTTCATTGATACACTGCATGTTACTTTATATTATAAGGTATTTTCAATGATACACTGCATATTACCTTATATTATAAGGTATTTTCAATGATACATTGCATATTACGTTATATTATATGGTATTTTCAATGATACACTGCATATTACGTTATATTATAAGTTATTTTCAATGATAAACTACGATATATTAGAAGGTATTTTCATTGATACACTGCATATTACGTTATATTATAAGGTATTTTCAATGATACACTGTATATTACGTTATATTACATGGTATTTTCTATGATACACTGCATATTACGTTATATTATAAGGTATTTTCAATGATACACTGCATATTACGTTATATTATATTGTATTTTCTATGATACACTGCATATTACGTTATATTACATGGTATTTTCTATGATACACTGCATATTACGTTATATTATAAGGTATTTTCAATGATACACTGCATATTACGATATGATATAAGGTATTTTCAATGATACACTGCATATTACGTTATATCGTAAGGTATTTTCAATGATACACAGCATATTACGTTATATTATAAGGTATTTTCATAGATACACTGCATATTACGTTATATTATAAGGTATTTTCAATGATACACTGTATATTACGTTATATTACATGGTATTTTCTATGATACACTGCATATTACGTTATATTATAAGGTATTTTCAATGATACACTGCATATTACGTTATATTATAAGGTATTTTCAATGATACACTGTATATTACGTTATATTACATGGTATTTTCTATGATACACTGCATATTACGTTATATTATAAGGTATTTTCAATGATACACTGCATATTACGTTATATTATAAGGTATTTTCAATGATACACTGCATATTACGTTATATTATAAGGAATTTTCAATGATACACTGCATATTACGTTATATTATAAGGTATTTTCAATGATACACTACATATTACGTTATATTATAAGGTATTTTCAATGATACACTGCATGTTACTTTATATTATAAGGTATTTTCAATGATACACTGCATATTACGTTATATTATAAGGTATTTTCAATGATACACTGTATACTACGTTATATTACATGGTATTTTCTATGATATACTGCATGTTACTTTATATTATAAGGTATTTTCAATGATACACTGCATATTACGTTATATTATAAGGTATTTTCAATGATACATTGCATATTACGTTATATTATTTGGTATTTTCAATGATACACTGCATATTACGTTATATTATAAGTTATTTTCAATGATAAACTACGATATATTAGAAGGTATTTTCATTGATACACTGCATATTACGTTATATTATAAGGTATTTTCAATGATACACTGTATATTACGTTATATTACATGGTATTTTCTATGATACACTGCATATTACGTTAAATTATAAGGTATTTTCAATGATACACTGCATATTACGTTATATTATAAGGTATTTTCAATGATACACTGCATATTACGTTATATTATAAGGTATTTTCAATGATACACTGCATATTACGTTATATTATAAGGTATTTTCAATGATACACTGCATATTACGTTATATTATAAGGTATTTTCTATGATACACTGCATGTTACTTTATATTATAAGGTATTTTCAATGATACACTGCATATTACGTTATATTATAAGGTATTTTCAATGATACACTGCATATTACGTTATATTAGAAGGTATTTTCAATGATACACTGCATATTACGCTATATTATAAGGTATTTTCAATGATACACTACATATTACGTTATATTATAAGGTATTTTCAATGATAAACTACGATATATTAGAAGGTATTTTCATTGATACACTGCATATTACGTTATATTATAAGGTATTTTCAATGATACACTGCATATTACGTTATATTATAAGGTATTTTCAATGATACACTGCATATTACGTTATATTATATTGTATTTTCTATGATACACTGCATATTACGTTATATTATAAGGTATTTTCAATGATACACTGCATATTACGTTATATTATAAGGTATTTTCAATGATACACTGCATATTACGTTATATTATAAGGTATTTTCAATGATACACTGTATACTACGTTATATTACATGGTATTTTCAATGATACACTGCATATTACGTTATATTATATTGTATTTTCTATGATACACTGCATATTACGTTATATTATAAGGTATTTTCAATGATACACTGCATATTACTTTATATTATAAGGTATTTTCAATGATACACTGCATATTACGTTATATTATAAGGTATTTTCAATGATACATTGCATATTACGTTATATTATTTGGTATTTTCAATGATACACTGCATATTACGTTATATTATAAGGTATTTTCAATGATAAACTACGATATATTAGAAGGTATTTTCTATGATACACTGCATATTACTTTATATTATAAGGTATTTTCAATGATACACTGCATATTACCTTATATTATAAGGTATTTTCAATGATACATTGCATATTACGTTATATTATATGGTATTTTCAATGATACACTGCATATTACGTTATATTATAAGTTATTTTCAATGATAAACTACGATATATTAGAAGGTATTTTCATTGATACACTGCATATTACGTTATATTATAAGGTATTTTCAATGATACACTGTATATTACGTTATATTACATGGTATTTTCTATGATACACTGCATATTACGTTATATTATAAGGTATTTTCAATGATACACTGCATATTACGTTATATTATAAGGTATTTTCAATGATACACTGCATATTACGTTATATTATAAGGTATTTTCAATGATACACTGCATATTACGTCATATTATAAGGTATTTTCAATGATACACTGCATATTACGTTATATTATAAGGTATTTTCAATGATACACTGCATATTACGCTATATTATAAGGTATTTTCAATGATACACTGCATATTACGCTATATTATAAGGTATTTTCAATGATACACTACATATTACGTTATATTATAAGGTATTTTCAATGATACACTGCATGTTACTTTATATTATAAGGTATTTTCAATGATACACTGCATATTACGTTATATTATAAGGTATTTTCTATGATACACTGCATATTAGGATATGTTATAAGGTATTTTCAATGATACACTGCATATTACGTTATATTATAAGGTATTTTCAATGATAAACTACGATATATTAGAAGGTATTTTCAATGATACACTGCATATTACGTTATATTATAAGGTATTTTCAATGATACACTGCATATTACGTTATATTATAAGGTATTTTCAATGATAAACTACGATATATTAGAAGGTATTTTCATTGATACACTGCATATTACGTTATATTATAAGGTATTTTCAATGATACACTGTATATTACGTTATATTACATGGTATTTTCTATGATACACTGCATATTACGTTATATTATAAGGTATTTTCAATGATACACTGCATATTACGTTATATTATAAGGTATTTTCAATGATACACTGCATATTACGTTATATTATAAGGTATTTTCAATGATAAACTACGATATATTAGAAGGTATTTTCATTGATACACTGCATTATTACGTTATATTATAAGGTATTTTCAATGATACACTGTATATTACGTTATATTACATGGTATTTTCTATGATACACTGCATATTACGTTATATTATAAGGTATTTTCAATGATACACTGCATATTACGATATGATATAAGGTATTTTCAATGATACACTGCATATTACGTTATATCGTAAGGTATTTTCAATGATACACAGCATATTACGTTATATTATAAGGTATTTTCATAGATACACTGCATATTACGTTATATTATAAGGTATTTTCAATGATACACTGTATATTACGTTATATTACATGGTATTTTCTATGATACACTGCATATTACGTTATATTATAAGGTATTTTCAATGATACACTGCATATTACGTTATATTATAAGGTATTTTCAATGATACACTGTATATTACGTTATATTACATGGTATTTTCTATGATACACTGCATATTACGTTATATTATAAGGTATTTTCAATGATACACTGCATATTACGTTATATTATAAGGTATTTTCAATGATACACTCCATATTACGCTATATTATAAGGTATTTTCAATGATACACTACATATTACGTTATATTATAAGGTATTTTCAATGATACACTGCATGTTACTTTATATTATAAGGTATTTTCAATGATACACTGCATATTACCTTATATTATAAGGTATTTTCAATGATACATTGCATATTACGTTATATTATATGGTATTTTCAATGATACACTGCATATTACGTTATATTATAAGTTATTTTCAATGATAAACTACGATATATTAGAAGGTATTTTCATTGATACACTGCATATTACGTTATATTATAAGGTATTTTCAATGATACACTGTATATTACGTTATATTACATGGTATTTTCTATGATACACTGCATATTACGTTATATTATAAGGTATTTTCAATGATACACTGTATATTACGTTATATTACATGGTATTTTCTATGATACACTGCATATTACGTTATATTATAAGGTATTTTCAATGATAAACTACGATATATGAGAAGGTATTTTCAATGATACACTGCATATTACGTTATATTATAAGGTATTTTCAATGATACACTGCATATTACGATATGATATAAGGTATTTTCAATGATACACTGCATATTACGTTATATCGTAAGGTATTTTCAATGATACACAGCATATTACGTTATATTATAAGGTATTTTCATAGATACACTGCATATTACGTTATATTATAAGGTATTTTCAATGATACACTGTATATTACGTTATATTACATGGTATTTTCTATGATACACTGCATATTACGTTATATTATAAGGTATTTTCAATGATACACTGCATATTACGTTATATTATAAGGTATTTTCAATGATACACTGTATATTACGTTATATTACATGGTATTTTCTATGATACACTGCATATTACGTTATATTATAAGGTATTTTCAATGATACACTGCATATTACGTTATATTATAAGGTATTTTCAATGATACACTGCATATTACGTTATATTATAAGGAATTTTCAATGATACACTGCATATTACGTTATATTATAAGGTATTTTCAATGATACACTACATATTACGTTATATTATAAGGTATTTTCAATGATACACTGCATGTTACTTTATATTATAAGGTATTTTCAATGATACACTGCATATTACCTTATATTATAAGGTATTTTCAATGATACATTGCATATTACGTTATATTATAAGGTATTGTCAATGATACACTGCATATTACGTTATATTATAAGGTATTTTCAATGATAAACTACGATATATTAGAAGGTATTTTCATTGATACACTGCATATTACGTTATATTATAAGGTATTTTCAATGATACACTGTATACTACGTTACATTACATGGTATTTTCTATGATATACTGCATATTACGTTATATTATAAGGTATTTTCAATGATACACTGCATATTACGTTATATTATAAGGTATTTTCAATGATACACTGCATATTACGTTATATTATAAGGTATTTTCAATGATACACAGCATATTACGTTATATTATAAGGTATTTTCATTGATACACTGCATATTACGTTATATTATAAGGTATTTTCAATGATACACTGTATATTACGTTATATTACATGGTATTTTCTATGATACACTGCATATTACGTTATATTATAAGGTATTTTCAATGATACACTGCATATTACGTTATATTATAAGGTATTTTCAATGATACACTGTATATTACGTTATATTACATGGTATTTTCTATGATACACTGCATATTACGTTATATTATAAGGTATTTTCAATGATACACTGCATATTACGTTATATTATAAGGTATTTTCAATGATACACTGCATATTACGTTATATTATAAGGAATTTTCAATGATACACTGCATATTACGTCATATTATAAGGTATTTTCAATGATACACTGCATATTACGTTATATTATAAGGTATTTTCAATGATACACTCCATATTACGCTATATTATAAGGTATTTTCAATGATACACTACATATTACGTTATATTATAAGGTATTTTCAATGATACACTGCATATTACTTTATATTATAAGGTATTTTCAATGATACACTGCATATTACCTTATATTATAAGGTATTTTCAATGATACATTGCATATTACGTTATATTATATGGTATTTTCAATGATACACTGCATATTACGTTATATTATAAGTTATTTTCAATGATAAACTACGATATATTAGAAGGTATTTTCATTGATACACTGCATATTACGTTATATTATAAGGTATTTTCAATGATACACTGTATATTAAGTTATATTACATGGTATTTTCTATGATACAGTGCATATTACGTTATATTATAAGGTATTTTCAATGATACACTGTATATTACGTTATATTACATGGTATTTTCTATGATACACTGCATATTACGTTATATTATAAGGTATTTTCAATGATAAACTACGATATATGAGAAGGTATTTTCAATGATACACTGCATATTACGTTATATTATAAGGTATTTTCAATGATACACTGTATATTACGTTATATTACATGGTATTTTCTATGATACACTGCATATTACGTTATATTATAAGGTATTTTCAATGATACACCGCATATTACGTTATATTATAAGGTATTTTCAATGATACACTGCATATTACGTTATATTATAAGGTATTTTCAATGATACACTGCATATTACGTCATATTATAAGGTATTTTCAATGATACACTGCATATTACGTTATATTATAAGGTATTTTCAATGATACACTGCATATTACGCTATATTATAAGGTATTTTCAATGATACACTGCATATTACGCTATATTATAAGGTATTTTCAATGATACACTACATATTACGTTATATTATAAGGTATTTTCAATGATACACTGCATGTTACTTTATATTATAAGGTATTTTCAATGATACACTGCATATTACGTTATATTATAAGGTATTTTCTATGATACACTGCATATTAGGATATGTTATAAGGTATTTTCAATGATACACTGCATATTACGTTATATTATAAGGTATTTTCAATGATAAACTACGATATATTAGAAGGTATTTTCAATGATACACTGCATATTACGTTATATTATAAGGTATTTTCAATGATAAACAACGATATATTAGAAGGTATTTTCAATGATACACTGCATATTACGTTATATTATAAGGTATTTTCAATGATACACTGTATATAACGTTATATTACATGGTATTTTCTATGATATACTGCATATTACGTTATATTATAAGGTATTTTCAATGATACACTGCATATTACGTTATATTATAAGGTATTTTCAATGATACACTGCATATTACGTTATATTATAAGGTATTTTCAATGATACACTGCATATTACGTTATATTATAAGGTATTTTCAATGATACACAGCATATTACGTTATATTATAAGGGATTTTCATTGATACACTGCATATTACGTTATATTATAAGGTATTTTCAATGATACACTGTATATTACGTTATATTACATGGTATTTTCTATGATACACTGCATATTACGTTATATTATAAGGTATTTTCAATGATACACTGTATATTACGTTATATTACATGGTATTTTCTATGATACACTGCATATTACGTTATATTATAAGGTATTTTCAATGATACACTGCATATTACGTTATATTATAAGGTATTTTCAATGATACACTGTATATTACGTTATATTACATGGTATTTTCTATGATACACTGCATATTACGTTATATTATAAGGTATTTTCAATGATAAACTACGATATATTAGAAGGTATTTTCAATGATACACTGCATATTACGTTATATTATAAGGTATTTTCAATGATAAACAACGATATATTAGAAGGTATTTTCAATGATACACTGCATATTACGTTATATTATAAGGTATTTTCAATGATACACTGTATATAACGTTATATTACATGGTATTTTCTATGATATACTGCATATTACGTTATATTATAAGGTATTTTCAATGATACACTGCATATTACGTTATATTATAAGGTATTTTCAATGATACACTGCATATTACGTTATATTATAAGGTATTTTCAATGATACACTGCATATTACGTTATATTATAAGGTATTTTCAATGATACACAGCATATTACGTTATATTATAAGGTATTTTCATTGATACACTGCATATTACGTTATATTATAAGGTATTTTCAATGATACACTGTATATTACGTTATATTACATGGTATTTTCTATGATACACTGCATATTACGTTATATTATAAGGTATTTTCAATGATACACTGCATATTACGTTATATTATAAGGTATTTTCAATGATACACTGTATATTACGTTATATTACATGGTATTTTCTATGATACACTGCATATTACGTTATATTATAAGGTATTTTCAATGATACACTGCATATTACGTTATATTATAAGGTATTTTCAATGATACACTGCATATTACGTTATATTATAAGGAATTTTCAATGATACACTGCATATTACGTCATATTATAAGGTATTTTCAATGATACACTGCATATTACGCTATATTATAAGGTATTTTCAATGATACACTCCATATTACGCTATATTATAAGGTATTTTCAATGATACACTACATATTACGTTATATTATAAGGTATTTTCAATGATACACTGCATGTTACTTTATATTATAAGGTATTTTCAATGATACACTGCATATTACCTTATATTATAAGGTATTTTCAATGATACATTGCATATTACGTTATATTATATGGTATTTTCAATGATACACTGCATATTACGTTATATTATAAGTTATTTTCAATGATAAACTACGATATATTAGAAGGTATTTTCATTGATACACTGCATATTACGTTATATTATAAGGTATTTTCAATGATACACTGTATATTACGTTATATTACATGGTATTTTCTATGATACACTGCATATTACGTTATATTATAAGGTATTTTCAATGATACACTGTATATTACGTTATATTACATGGTATTTTCTATGATACACTGCATATTACGTTATATTATAAGGTATTTTCAATGATAAACTACGATATATGAGAAGGTATTTTCAATGATACACTGCATATTACGTTATATTATAAGGTATTTTCAATGATACACTGCATATTACGTTATATTACATGGTATTTTCTATGATACACTGCATATTACGTTATATTATAAGGTATTTTCAATGATACACCGCATATTACGTTATATTATAAGGTATTTTCAATGATACACTGCATATTACGTTATATTATAAGGTATTTTCAATGATACACTGCATATTACGTCATATTATAAGGTATTTTCAATGATACACTGCATATTACGTTATATTATAAGGTATTTTCAATGATACACTGCATATTACGCTATATTATAAGGTATTTTCAATGATACACTGCATATTACGCTATATTATAAGGTATTTTCAATGATACACTACATATTACGTTATATTATAAGGTATTTTCAATGATACACTGCATGTTACGTTATATTATAAGGTATTTTCAATGATACACTGCATATTACGTTATATTATAAGGTATTTTCTATGATACACTGCATATTAGGATATGTTATAAGGTATTTTCAATGATACACTGCATATTACGTTATATTATAAGGTATTTTCAATGATAAACTACGATATATTAGAAGGTATTTTCTATGATACACTGCATATTACGTTATATTATAAGGTATTTTCAATGATAAACAACGATATATTAGAAGGTATTTTCAATGATACACTGCATATTACGTTATATTATAAGGTATTTTCAATGATACACTGTATATAACGTAATATTACATGGTATTTTCTATGATATACTGCATATTACGTTATATTATAAGGTATTTTCAATGATACACTGCATATTACGTTATATTATAAGGTATTTTCAATGATAAACTACGATATATTAGAAGGTATTTTCTATGATACACTGCATATTATGTTATATTATAAGGTATTTTCAATGATAAACTACGATATATTAGAAGGTATTTTCAATGATACACTGCATATTACGTTATATTATAAGGTATTTTCAATGATACACTGTTTATTACGTTATATTACATAGTATTTTCTATGATACACTGCATATTACGTTATATTATAAGGTATTTTCATTGATACACTGCATATTACGTTATATTATAAGGTATTTTCAATGATACACTGTATATTACGTTATATTACATGGTATTTTCTATGATACACTGCATATTACGTTATATTATAAGGTATTGTCAATGATACACTGCATATTACGTTATATTATAAGGTATTTTCAATGATACACTGCATATTACGCTATATTATAAGGTATTTTCAATGATACACTGCATATTACGCTATATTATAAGGTATTTTCAATGATACACTACATATTACGTTATATTATAAGGTATTTTCAATGATACACTGCATGTTACTTTATATTATAAGGTATTTTCAATGATACACTGCATATTACGTTATATTATAAGGTATTTTCTATGATACACTGCATATTAGGATATGTTATAAGGTATTTTCAATGATACACTGCATATTACGTTATATTATAAGGTATTTTCAATGATAAACAACGATATATTAGAAGGTATTTTCAATGATACACTGCATATTACGTTATATTATAAGGTATTTTCAATGATACACTGTATATTACGTTATATTACATGGTATTTTCTATGATATACTGCATATTACGTTATATTATAAGGTATTTTCAATGATACACTGCATATTACGTTATATTATAAGGTATTTTCAATGATAAACTACGATATATTAGAAGGTATTTTCTATGATACACTGCATATTATGTTATATTATAAGGTATTTTCAATGATAAACTACGATATATTAGAAGGTATTTTCAATGATACACTGCATATTACGTTATATTATAAGGTATTTTCAATGATACACTGTTTATTACGTTATATTACATAGTATTTTCTATGATACACTGCATATTACGTTATATTATAAGGTATTTTCATTGATACACTGCATATTACGTTATATTATAAGGTATTTTCAATGATACACTGTATATTACGTTATATTACATGGTATTTTCTATGATACACTGCATATTACGTTATATTATAAGGTATTGTCAATGATACACTGCATATTACGTTATATTATAAGGTATTTTCAATGATACACTGCATATTACGCTATATTATAAGGTATTTTCAATGATACACTGCATATTACGCTATATTATAAGGTATTTTCAATGATACACTACATATTACGTTATATTATAAGGTATTTTCAATGATACACTGCATATTACTTTATATTATAAGGTATTTTCAATGATACACTGCATATTACGTTATATTATAAGGTATTTTCTATGATACACTGCATATTAGGATATGTTATAAGGTATTTTCAATGATACACTGCATATTACGTTATATTATAAGGTATTTTCAATGATAAACTACGATATATTAGAAGGTATTTTCAATGATACACTGCATATTACGTTATATTATAAGGTATTTTCAATGATAAACAACGATATATTAGAAGGTATTTTCAATGATACACTGCATATTACGTTATATTATAAGGTATTTTCAATGATACACTGTATATTACGTTATATTACATGGTATTTTCTATGATATACTGCATATTACGTTATATTATAAGGTATTTTCAATGATACACTGCATATTACGTTATATTATAAGGTATTTTCAATGATAAACTACGATATATTAGAAGGTATTTTCTATGATACACTGCATATTATGTTATATTACATGGTATTTTCAATGATACACTGCATATTACGTTATATTATAAGGTATTTTCAATGATACACTGCATATTACGTTATATTACAAGGTATTTTCAATGATAAACTACGATATATTATAAGGTATTTTCAATGATACACTGCATATTACGTTATATTATAAGGTGTTTTCAATGATAAACTACGATATATTAGAAGGTATTTTCAATGATACACTGCATATTACGTTATATTATAAGGTATTTTCAATGATACACTGTATATTACGTTATATTACATGGTATTTTCTATGATACACTGCATATTACGTTATATTATAAGGTATTTTCAATGATACACTGCATATTACGTTATATTATAAGGTATTTTCAATGATACACTGCATATTACGTTATATTATAAGGTATTTTCAATGATACACTGCATATTACGTTATATTATAAGGTATTTTCAATGATACACTGCATATTACGCTATATTATAAGGTATTTTCAATGATACACTGCATATTACGCTATATTATAAGGTATTTTCAATGATACACTACATATTACGTTATATTATAAGGTATTTTCAATGATACACTGCATGTTACTTTATATTATAAGGTATTTTCAATGATACACTGCATATTACGTTTTATTATAAGGTATTTTCAATGATACACTGCATATTACGTTATATTACAAGGTATTTTCAATGATACACTGCATATTACGTTATATTATAAGGTATTTTCAATGATACACTGGATATTACGCTATATTATAAGGTATTTTCATTGATATACTGCATATTACGATATATTAGAAGGTATTTTCAATGATACACTGCATATTACGTTATATTATAAGGTATTTTCAATGATAAACTACGATATATTAGAAGGTATTTTCTATGATACACTGCATATTATGTTATATTATAAGGTACTTTCAATGATAAACTACGATATATTAGAAGGTATTTTCAATGATACACTGCATATTACGTTATATTATAAGGTATTTTCAATGATACACTGTATATTACGTTATATTACATAGTATTTTCTATGATACACTGCATATTACGTTATATTATAAGGTATTTTCATTGATACACTGCATATTACGTTATATTATAAGGTATTTTCAATGATACACTGTATATTACGTTATATTACATGGTATTTTCTATGATACACTGCATATTACGTTATATTATAAGGTATTGTCAATGATACACTGCATATTACGTTATATTAGAAGGTATTTTCAATGATACACTGCATATTACGCTATATTATAAGGTATTTTCAATGATACACTACATATTACGTTATATTATAAGGTATTTTCAATGATAAACTACGATATATTAGAAGGTATTTTCATTGATACACTGCATATTACGTTATATTATAAGGTATTTTCAATGATACACTGCATATTACGTTATATTATAAGGTATTTTCAATGATACACTGCATATTACGTTATATTATATTGTATTTTCTATGATACACTGCATATTACGTTATATTATAAGGTATTTTCAATGATACACTGCATATTACGTTATATTATAAGGTATTTTCAATGATACACTGCATATTACGTTATATTATAAGGTATTTTCAATGATACACTGTATACTACGTTATATTACATGGTATTTTCAATGATACACTGCATATTACGTTATATTATATTGTATTTTCTATGATACACTGCATATTACGTTATATTATAAGGTATTTTCAATGATACACTGCATATTACGTTATATTATAAGGTATTTTCAATGATACACTGCATATTACGTTATATTATAAGGTATTTTCAATGAAACACTGTATACTACGTTATATTACATGGTATTTTCTATGATATACTGCATGTTACTTTATATTATAAGGTATTTTCAATGATACACTGCATATTACGTTATATTATAAGGTATTTTCAATGATACATTGCATATTACGTTATATTATTTGGTATTTTCAATGATACACTGCATATTACGTTATATTATAAGTTATTTTCAATGATAAACTACGATATATTAGAAGGTATTTTCATTGATACACTGCATATTACGTTATATTATAAGGTATTTTCAATGATACACTGTATATTACGTTATATTACATGGTATTTTCTATGATACACTGCATATTACGTTAAATTATAAGGTATTTTCAATGATACACTGCATATTACGTTATATTATAAGGTATTTTCAATGATACACTGTATATTACATGGTATTTTCTATGATATACTGCATATTACGTTATATTATAAGGTATTTTCAATGATACACTGCATATTACGTTATATTATAAGGTATTTTCATTGATACACTGCATATTACGTTATATTATAAGGTATTTTCAATGATACACTGTATATTACGTTATATTACATGGTATTTTCTATGATACACTGCATATTACGTTATATTATAAGGTATTGTCAATGATACACTGCATATTACGTTATATTATAAGGTATTTTCAATGATACACTGCATATTACGCTATATTATAAGGTATTTTCAATGATACACTGCATATTACGCTATATTATAAGGTATTTTCAATGATACACTACATATTACGTTATATTATAAGGTATTTCCAATGATACACTGCATGTTACTTTATATTATAAGGTATTTTCAATGATACACTGCATATTACGTTATATTATAAGGTATTTTCTATGATACACTGCATATTAGGATATGTTATAAGGTATTTTCAATGATACACTGCATATTACGTTATATTATAAGGTATTTTCAATGATAAACAACGATATATTAGAAGGTATTTTCAATGATACACTGCATATTACGTTATATTATAAGGTATTTTCAATGATACACTGTATATTACGTTATATTACATGGTATTTTCTATGATATACTGCATATTACGTTATATTATAAGGTATTTTCAATGATACACTGCATATTACGTTATATTATAAGGTATTTTCAATGATAAACTACGATATATTAGAAGGTATTTTCAATGATACACTGTATATTACGTTATATTACATGGTATTTGCTATGATACACTGCATATTACGTTAAATTATAAGGTATTTTCAATGATACACTGCATATTACGTTATATTATAAGGTATTTTCAATGATACACTGTATATTACATGGTATTTTCTATGATATACTGCATATTACGTTATATTATAAGGTATTTTCAATGATACACTGCATATTACGTTATATTATAAGGTATTTTCAATGATACACTGCATATTACGTTATATTATAAGGTATTTTCAATGATACACTGCATATTACGTTATATTATAAGGTATTTTCAATGATAAACTACGATATATTAGAAGATATTTTCATTGATACACTGCATATTACGTTATATTATAAGGTATTTTCAATGATACACTGCATATTACGTTATATTATAAGGTATTTTCAATGATAAACTACGATATATTAGAAGGTATTTTCAATGATAAACTACGATATATTAGAAGGTATTTTCAATGATACACTGCATATTACGTTATATTATAAGGTATTTTCAATGATACACTGCATATTACGCTATATTATAAGGTATTTTCAATGATACACTCCATATTACGCTATATTATAAGGTATTTTCAATGATACACTGCATATTACGTTATATTATAAGGTATTTTCAATGATACACTGCATATTACGTTATATTATAAGGAATTTTCAATGATACACTGCATATTACGTCATATTATAAGGTATTTTCAATGATACACTGCATATTACGCTATATTATAAGGTATTTTCAATGATACACTGCATATTACGCTATATTATAAGGTATTTTCAATGATACACTACATATTACGTTATATTATAAGGTATTTTCAATGATACACTGCATGTTACTTTATATTATAAGGTATTTTCAATGATACACTGCATATTACCTTATATTATAAGGTATTTTCAATGATACATTGCATATTACGTTATATTATATGGTATTTTCAATGATACACTGCATATTACGTTATATTATAAGTTATTTTCAATGATAAACTACGATATATTAGAAGGTATTTTCATTGATACACTGCATATTACGTTATATTATAAGGTATTTTCAATGATACACTGTATATTACGTTATATTACATGGTATTTTCTATGATACACTGCATATTACGTTATATTATAAGGTATTTTCAATGATACACTGTATATTACGTTATATTACATGGTATTTTCTATGATACACTGCATATTACGTTATATTATAAGGTATTTTCAATGATAAACTACGATATATGAGAAGGTATTTTCAATGATACACTGCATATTACGTTATATTATAAGGTATTTTCAATGATACACTGTATATTACGTTATATTACATGGTATTTTCTATGATACACTGCATATTACGTTATATTATAAGGTATTTTCAATGATACACCGCATATTACGTTATATTATAAGGTATTTTCAATGATACACTGCATATTACGTTATATTATAAGGTATTTTCAATGATACACTGCATATTACGTCATATTATAAGGTATTTTCAATGATACACTGCATATTACGTTATATTATAAGGTATTTTCAATGATACACTGCATATTACGCTATATTATAAGGTATTTTCAATGATAAACTACGATATATTAGAAGGTATTTTCAATGATACACTGCATATTACGTTATATTATAAGGTATTTTCAATGATAAACAACGATATATTAGAAGGTATTTTCAATGATACACTGCATATTACGTTATATTATAAGGTATTTTCAATGATACACTGTATATAACGTTATATTACATGGTATTTTCTATGATATACTGCATATTACGTTATATTATAAGGTATTTTCAATGATACACTGCATATTACGTTATATTATAAGGTATTTTCAATGATAAACTACGATATATTAGAAGGTATTTTCTATGATACACTGCATATTATGTTATATTATAAGGTATTTTCAATGATAAACTACGATATATTAGAAGGTATTTTCAATGATACACTGCATATTACGTTATATTATAAGGTATTTTCAATGATACACTGTTTATTACGTTATATTACATAGTATTTTCTATGATACACTGCATATTACGTTATATTATAAGGTATTTTCATTGATACACTGCATATTACGTTATATTATAAGGTATTTTCAATGATACACTGTATATTACGTTATATTACATGGTATTTTCTATGATACACTGCATATTACGTTATATTATAAGGTATTGTCAATGATACACTGCATATTACGTTATATTATAAGGTATTTTCAATGATACACTGCATATTACGCTATATTATAAGGTATTTTCAATGATACACTGCATATTACGCTATATTATAAGGTATTTTCAATGATACACTACATATTACGTTATATTATAAGGTATTTTCAATGATACACTGCATATTACGGTATATTATAAGGTATTTTCAATGATACACTGCATATTACGTTATATTATAAGGTATTTTCTATGATACACTGCATATTAGGATATGTTATAAGGTATTTTCAATGATACACTGCATATTACGTTATATTATAAGGTATTTTCAATGATAAACAACGATATATTAGAAGGTATTTTCAATGATACACTGCATATTACGTTATATTATAAGGTATTTTCAATGATACACTGTATATTACGTTATATTACATGGTATTTTCTATGATATACTGCATATTACGTTATATTATAAGGTATTTTCAATGATACACTGCATATTACGTTATATTATAAGGTATTTTCAATGATAAACTACGATATATTAGAAGGTATTTTCTATGATACACTGCATATTATGTTATATTATAAGGTATTTTCAATGATAAACTACGATATATTAGAAGGTATTTTCAATGATACACTGCATATTACGTTATATTATAAGGTATTTTCAATGATACACTGTTTATTACGTTATATTACATAGTATTTTCTATGATACACTGCATATTACGTTATATTATAAGGTATTTTCAATGATACACTGCATATTACGTTATATTATAAGGTATTTTCAATGATACACTGTATATTACGTTATATTACATGGTATTTTCTATGATACACTGCATATTACGTTATATTATAAGGTATTGTCAATGATACACTGCATATTACGTTATATTATAAGGTATTTTCAATGATACACTGCATATTACGCTATATTATAAGGTATTTTCAATGATACACTGCATATTACGCTATATTATAAGGTATTTTCAATGATACACTACATATTACGTTATATTATAAGGTATTTTCAATGATACACTGCATGTTACTTTATATTATATGGTATTTTCAATGATACACTGCATATTACGTTATATTATAAGGTATTTTCTATGATACACTGCATATTAGGATATGTTATAAGGTATTTTCAATGATACACTGCATATTACGTTATATTATAAGGTATTTTCAATGATAAACTACGATATATTAGAAGGTATTTTCAATGATACACTGCATATTACGTTATATTATAAGGTATTTTCAATGATAAACAACGATATATTAGAAGGTATTTTCAATGATACACTGCATATTACGTTATATTATAAGGTATTTTCAATGATACACTGTATATTACGTTATATTACATGGTATTTTCTATGATATACTGCATATTACGTTATATTATAAGGTATTTTCAATGATACACTGCATATTACGTTATATTATAAGGTATTTTCAATGATAAACTACGATATATTAGAAGGTATTTTCTATGATACACTGCATATTATGTTATATTACATGGTATTTTCAATGATACACTGCATATTACGTTATATTATAAGGTATTTTCAATGATACACTGCATATTACGTTATATTACAAGGTATTTTCAATGATAAACTACGATATATTATAAGGTATTTTCAATGATACACTGCATATTACGTTATATTATAAGGTGTTTTCAATGATAAACTACGATATATTAGAAGGTATTTTCATTGATACACTGCATATTACGTTATATTATAAGGTATTTTCAATGATACACTGTATATTACGTTATATTACATGGTATTTTCTATGATACACTGCATATTACGTTATATTATAAGGTATTTTCAATGATACACTGCATATTACGTTATATTATAAGGTATTTTCAATGATACACTGCATATTACGTTATATTATAAGGTATTTTCAATGATACACTGCATATTACGTTATATTATAAGGTATTTTCAATGATACACTGCATATTACGCTATATTATAAGGTATTTTCAATGATACACTGCATATTACGCTATATTATAAGGTATTTTCAATGATACACTACATATTACGTTATATTATAAGGTATTTTCAATGATACACTGCATATTACTTTATATTATAAGGTATTTTCAATGATACACTGCATATTACGTTTTATTATAAGGTATTTTCAATGATACACTGCATATTACGTTATATTACAAGGTATTTTCAATGATACACTGCATATTACGTTATATTATAAGGTATTTTCAATGATACACTGGATATTACGCTATATTATAAGGTATTTTCATTGATATACTGCATATTACGATATATTAGAAGGTATTTTCAATGATACACTGCATATTACGTTATATTATAAGGTATTTTCAATGATAAACTACGATATATTAGAAGGTATTTTCTATGATACACTGCATATTATGTTATATTATAAGGTACTTTCAATGATAAACTACGATATATTAGAAGGTATTTTCAATGATACACTGCATATTACGTTATATTATAAGGTATTTTCAATGATACACTGTATATTACGTTATATTACATAGTATTTTCTATGATACACTGCATATTACGTTATATTATAAGGTATTTTCATTGATACACTGCATATTACGTTATATTATAAGGTATTTTCAATGATACACTGTATATTACGTTATATTACATGGTATTTTCTATGATACACTGCATATTACGTTATATTATAAGGTATTGTCAATGATACACTGCATATTACGTTATATTATAAGGTATTTTCAATGATACACTGTATATTACATGGTATTTTCTATGATATACTGCATATTACGTTATATTATAAGGTATTTTCAATGATACACTGCATATTACGTTATATTATAAGGTATTTTCAATGATACACTGCATATTACGTTATATTATAAGGTATTTTCAATGATACACTGCATATTACGTTATATTATAAGGTATTTTCAATGATAAACTACGATATATTAGAAGATATTTTCAATGATACACTGCATATTACGTTATATTATAAGGTATTTTCAATGATACACTGCATATTACGTTATATTATAAGGTATTTTCAATGATAAACTACGATATATTAGAAGGTATTTTCAATGATAAACTACGATATATTAGAAGGTATTTTCAATGATACACTGCATATTACGTTATATTATAAGGTATTTTCAATGATACACTGTATATTACGTTATATTACATGGTATTTTCAATGATACACTGCATATTACGTTATATTATAAGGTATTTTCAATGATACACTGCATATTACGTTATATTACAAGGTATTTTCAATGATAAACTACGATATATTATAAGGTATTTTCAATGATACACTGCATATTACGATATGTTATAAGATATTTTCAATGATACACTGTATATTACGATATATTATAAGGTATTTTCAATGATACACTGCATATTATGTTATATTTTAAGGTATTTTTAATGATAAACTACGATATATTAGAAGGTATTTTCAATGATACACTGCATATTACGTTATATTATAAGGTATTTTCAACGATACACTGTATATTACGTAATATTACATGGTATTTTCTATGATACACTGCATATTACGTTATATTATAAGGTATTTTCAATGGTACACTGCATATTACGTTATATTATAAGGTATTTTCAATGATACACTGCATATTACGTTATATTATAAGGTATTTTCAATGATACACTGCATATTACGTTATATTATAAGGTATTTTCAATGATAAACTACGATATATTAGAAGGTATTTTCATTGATACACTGCATATTACGTTATATTATAAGGTATTTTCAATGATACACTGTATATTACGTTATATTACATGGTATTTTCTATGATACAGTGCATATTACGTTATATTATAAGGTATTTTCAATGATACACTGCTTATTACGTTATATTATAAGGTATTTTCAATGATACACTGCATATTACGTTATATTATAAGGTATTTTCAATGATACACTGCATATTACGTTATATTATAAGGTATTTTCAATGATACACTGCATATTACGTTATATTATAAGGTATTTTCAATGATACACTGCATATTATGTTATATTATAAGGTATTTTCAATGATAAACTACGATATATTAGAAGGTATTTTCAATGATACACTGCATATTACGTTATATTATAAGGTATTTTCAATGATACACTGTATATTACGTTATATTACATGGTATTTTCTATGATACACTGCATATTACGTTATATTATAAGGTATTTTCAATGATACACTGCATATTACGTTATATTATAAGGTATTTTCAATGATACACTGCATATTACGTTATATTACAAGGTATTTTCAATGATACACTGCATATTACGTTATATTATAAGGTATTTTCAATGATACACTGGATATTACGCTATATTATAAGGTATTTTCATTGATATACTGCATATTACGATATATTAGAAGGTATTTTCTATGATACACTGCATATTACGTTATATTATAAGGTATTTTCAATGATACACTGTATATTACGTTATATTACATGGTATTTTCTATGATACACTGCATATTACGTTATATTATAAGGTATTTTCAATGATACACTGCATATTACGTTATATTATAAGGTATTTTCAATGATACACTGCATATTACGTTATATTAGAAGGTATTTTCAATGATACATTGCATATTACGTTATATTATATGGTATTTTCAATGACACACTGCATATTACGTTATATTATAAGGTATATTCAATGATAAACAACGATATATTAGAAGGTATTTTCAATGATACACTGCATATTACGTTATATTATAAGGTATTTTCAATGATACACTGTATATTACGTTATATTACATGGTATTTTCTATGATACACTGCATATTACGTTATATTGTAAGGTATTTTCAATGATACACTGCATATTACGTTATATTACAAGGTATTTTCAATGATACACTGCATATTACGTTATATTATAAGGTATTTTCAATGATACACTGGATATTACGCTATATTATAAGGTATTTTCATTGATATACTGCATATTACGATATATTAGAAGGTATTTTCAATGATACACTGCATATTACGTTATATTATAAGGTATTTTCAATGATACACTGTATATTACGTTATATTACATGGTATTTTCTATGATACACTGCATATTACGTTATATTATAAGGTATTTTCAATGATACACTGCATATTACGTTATATTATAAGGTATTTTCAATGATACACTGCATATTACGTTATATTACAAGGTATTTTCAATGATACACTGCATATTACGTTATATTATAAGGTATTTTCAATGATACACTGTATATTACGTTATATTACATGGTATTTTCTATGATACACTGCATATTACGTTATATTATAAGGTATTTTCAATGATACACTGCATATTACGTTATATTATAAGGTATTTTCAATGATACACTGCATATTACGTTATATTACAAGGTATTTTCAATGATACACTGCATATTACGTTATAATATAAGGTATTTTCAATGATAAACTACGATATATTAGAAGGTATTTTCAATGATACACTGCATATTACGTTATATTATAAGGTATTTTCAATGATACACTGTATATTACGTTATATTATATGGTATTTTCTATGATACACTGCATATTACGTTATATTATAAGGTATTTTCAATGATACACTGTATATTACGTTATATTACATGGTATTTTCTATGATATACTGCATATTACGTTATATTATAAGGTATTTTCAATGATACACTGCATATTACGTTATATTATAAGGTATTTTCAATGATACACTGTATATTACGTTATATTACATCGTATTTTCTATGATACACTGCATATTACGTTATATTATAAGGTATTGTCAATGATACACTGCATATTACGTTATATTATAAGGTATTTTCAATGATACACTGCATATTACGCTATATTATAAGGTATTTTCAATGATACACTGCATATTACGCTATATTATAAGGTATTTTCAATGATACACTACATATTACGTTATATTATAAGGTATTTTCAATGATACACTGCATGTTACTTTATATTATAAGGTATTTTCAATGATACACTGCATATTACGTTATATTATAAGGTATTTTCTATGATACACTGCATATTAGGATATGTTATAAGGTATTTTCAATGATACACTGCATATTACGTTATATTATAAGGTATTTTCAATGATAAACTACGATATATTAGAAGGTATTTTCAATGATACACTGCATATTACGTTATATTATAAGGTATTTTCAATGATAAACAACGATATATTAGAAGGTATTTTCAATGATACACTGCATATTACGTTATATTATAAGGTATTTTCAATGATACACTGTATATTACGTTATATTACATGGTATTTTCTATGATATACTGCATATTACGTTATATTATAAGGTATTTTCAATGATACACTGCATATTACGTTATATTATAAGGTATTTTCAATGATAAACTACGATATATTAGAAGGTATTTTCAATGATACACTGCATATTACGTTATATTACATGGTATTTTCAATGATAAACTACGATATATTAGAAGGTATTTTCAATGATACACTGCATATTACGTTATATTATAAGGTATTTTCAACGATACACTGTATATTACGTAATATTACATGGTATTTTCTATGATACACTGCATATTACGTTATATTATAAGGTATTTTCAATGGTACACTGCATATTACGTTATATTATAAGGTATTTTCAATGATACACTGCATATTACGTTATATTATAAGGTATTTTCAATGATACACTGCATATTACGTTATATTATAAGGTATTTTCAATGATAAACTACGATATATTAGAAGGTATTTTCATTGATACACTGCATATTACGTTATATTATAAGGTATTTTCAATGATACACTGTATATTACGTTATATTACATGGTATTTTCTATGATACAGTGCATATTACGTTATATTATAAGGTATTTTCAATGATACACTGCTTATTACGTTATATTATAAGGTATTTTCAATGATACACTGCATATTACGTTATATTATAAGGTATTTTCAATGATACACTGCATATTACGTTATATTATAAGGTATTTTCAATGATACACTGCATATTACGTTATATTATAAGGTATTTTCAATGATACACTGCATATTATGTTATATTATAAGGTATTTTCAATGATAAACTACGATATATTAGAAGGTATTTTCAATGATACACTGCATATTACGTTATATTATAAGGTATTTTCAACGATACACTGTATATTACGTTATATTACATGGTATTTTCTATGATACACTGCATATTACGTTATATTATAAGGTATTTTCAATGATACACTGCATATTACGTTATATTATAAGGTATTTTCAATGATACACTGCATATTACGTTATATTACAAGGTATTTTCAATGATACACTGCATATTACGTTATATTATAAGGTATTTTCAATGATACACTGGATATTACGCTATATTATAAGGTATTTTCATTGATATACTGCATATTACGATATATTAGAAGGTATTTTCAATGATACACTGCATATTACGTTATATTATAAGGTATTTTCAATGATACACTGTATATTACGTTATATTACATGGTATTTTCTATGATACACTGCATATTACGTTATATTATAAGGTATTTTCAATGATACACTGCATATTACGTTATATTATAAGGTATTTTCAATGATACACTGCATATTACGTTATATTAGAAGGTATTTTCAATGATACATTGCATATTACGTTATATTATATGGTATTTTCAATGACACACTGCATATTACGTTATATTATAAGGTATTTTCAATGATAAACAACGATATATTAGAAGGTATTTTCAATGATACACTGCATATTACGTTATATTATAAGGTATTTTCAATGATACACTGTATATTACGTTATATTACATGGTATTTTCTATGATACACTGCATATTACGTTATATTATAAGGTATTTTCAATGATACACTGCATATTACGTTATATTACAAGGTATTTTCAATGATACACTGCATATTACGTTATATTATAAGGTATTTTCAATGATACACTGGATATTACGCTATATTATAAGGTATTTTCATTGATATACTGCATATTACGATATATTAGAAGGTATTTTCAATGATACACTGCATATTACGTTATATTATAAGGTATTTTCAATGATACACTGTATATTACGTTATATTACATGGTATTTTCTATGATACACTGCATATTACGTTATATTATAAGGTATTTTCAATGATACACTGCATATTACGTTAAATTATAAGGTATTTTCAATGATACACTGCATATTACGTTATATTACAAGGTATTTTCAATGATACACTGCATATTACGTTATATTATAAGGTATTTTCAATGATACACTGTATATTACGTTATATTACATGGTATTTTCTATGATACACTGCATATTACGTTATATTATAAGGTATTTTCAATGATACACTGCATATTACGTTATATTATAAGGTATTTTCAATGATACACTGCATATTACGTTATATTACAAGGTATTTTCAATGATACACTGCATATTACGTTATAATATAAGGTATTTTCAATGATAAACTACGATATATTAGAAGGTATTTTCAATGATACACTGCATATTACGTTATATTATAAGGTATTTTCAATGATACACTGTATATTACGTTATATTATATGGTATTTTCTATGATACACTGCATATTACGTTATATTATAAGGTATTTTCAATGATACACTGTATATTACGTTATATTACATGGTATTTTCTATGATATACTGCATATTACGTTATATTATAAGGTATTTTCAATGATACACTGCATATTACGTTATATTATAAGGTATTTTCAATGATAAACTACGATATATTAGAAGGTATTTTCTATGATACACTGCATATTATGTTATATTATAAGGTATTTTCAATGATAAACTACGATATATTAGAAGGTATTTTCAATGATACACTGCATATTACGTTATATTATAAGGTATTTTCAATGATACACTGTTTATTACGTTATATTACATAGTATTTTCTATGATACACTGCATATTACGTTATATTATAAGGTATTTTCATTGATACACTGCATATTACGTTATATTACATGGTATTTTCTATGATACACTGCATATTACGTTATAATATAAGGTATTTTCAATGATAAACTACGATATATTAGAAGGTATTTTCAATGATACACTGCATATTACGTTATATTATAAGGTATTTTCAATGATACACTGTATATTACGTTATATTATATGGTATTTTCTATGATACACTGCATATTACGTTATATTATAAGGTATTTTCAATGATACACTGCATATTACGTTATATTATAAGGTATTTTCAATGATACACTGCATATTACGTTATATTATAAGGTGTTTTCAATGATAAACTACGATATATTAGAAGGTATTTTCATTGATACACTGCATATTACGTTATACTATAAGGTATTTTCAATGATACACTGTATATTACGTTATATTACATGGTATTTTCTATGATACACTGCATATTACGTTATATTATAAGGTATTTTCAATGATACACTGCATATTACGTTATATTATAAGGTATTTTCAATGATACACTGCATATTACGTTATATTATAAGGTATTTTCAATGATACACTGCATATTACGTTATATTATAAGGTATTTTCAATGATACACTGCATATTACGCTATATTATAAGGTATTTTCAATGATACACTGCATATTACGCTATATTATAAGGTATTTTCAATGATACACTACATATTACGTTATATTATAAGGTATTTTCAATGATACACTGCATGTTACTTTATATTATAAGGTATTTTCAATGATACACTGCATATTACGTTTTATTATAAGGTATTTTCAATGATACACTGCATATTACGTTATATTACAAGGTATTTTCAATGATACACTGCATATTACGTTATATTATAAGGTATTTTCAATGATACACTGGATATTACGCTATATTATAAGGTATTTTCATTGATATACTGCATATTACGATATATTAGAAGGTATTTTCAATGATACACTGCATATTACGTTATATTATAAGGTATTTTCACCGATACACTGTATATTACGTAATATTACATGGTATTTTCTATGATACACTGCATATTACGTTATATTATAAGGTATTTTCAATGGTACACTGCATATTACGTTATATTATAAGGTATTTTCAATGATACACTGCATATTACGTTATATTATAAGGTATTTTCAATGATACACTGCATATTACGTTATATTATAAGGTATTTTCAATGATAAACTACGATATATTAGAAGGTATTTTCATTGATACACTGCATATTACGTTATATTATAAGGTATTTTCAATGATACACTGTATATTACGTTATATTACATGGTATTTTCTATGATACAGTGCATATTACGTTATATTATAAGGTATTTTCAATGATACACTGCTTATTACGTTATATTATAAGGTATTTTCAATGATACACTGCATATTACGTTATATTATAAGGTATTTTCAATGATACACTGCATATTACGTTATATTATAAGGTATTTTCAATGATACACTGCATATTACGTTATATTATAAGGTATTTTCAATGATAAACTACGATATATTAGAAGGTATTTTCAATGATACACTGCATATTACGTTATATTATAAGGTATTTTCAACGATACACTGTATATTACGTTATATTACATGGTATTTTCTATGATACACTGCATATTACGTTATATTATAAGGTATTTTCAATGATACACTGCATATTACGTTATATTATAAGGTATTTTCAATGATACACTGCATATTACGTTATATTACAAGGTATTTTCAATGATACACTGCATATTACGTTATATTATAAGGTATTTTCAATGATACACTGGATATTACGCTATATTATAAGGTATTTTCATTGATATACTGCATATTACGATATATTAGAAGGTATTTTCAATGATACACTGCATATTACGTTATATTATAAGGTATTTTCAATGATACACTGTATATTACGTTATATTACATGGTATTTTCTATGATACACTGCATATTACGTTATATTATAAGGTATTTTCAATGATACACTGCATATTACGTTATATTATAAGGTATTTTCAATGATACACTGCATATTACGTTATATTAGAAGGTATTTTCAATGATACATTGCATATTACGTTATATTATATGGTATTTTCAATGACACACTGCATATTACGTTATATTATAAGGTATTTTCAATGATAAACAACGATATATTAGAAGGTATTTTCAATGATACACTGCATATTACGTTATATTATAAGGTATTTTCAATGATACACTGTATATTACGTTATATTACATGGTATTTTCTATGATACACTGCATATTACGTTATATTATAAGGTATTTTCAATGATACACTGCATATTACGTTATATTACAAGGTATTTTCAATGATACACTGCATATTACGTTATATTATAAGGTATTTTCAATGATACACTGGATATTACGCTATATTATAAGGTATTTTCATTGATATACTGCATATTACGATATATTAGAAGGTATTTTCAATGATACACTGCATATTACGTTATATTATAAGGTATTTTCAATGATACACTGTATATTACGTTATATTACATGGTATTTTCTATGATACACTGCATATTACGTTATATTATAAGGTATTTTCAATGATACACTGCATATTACGTTATATTATAAGGTATTTTCAATGATACACTGCATATTACGTTATATTACAAGGTATTTTCAATGATACACTGCATATTACGTTATAATATAAGGTATTTTCAATGATAAACTACGATATATTAGAAGGTATTTTCAATGATACACTGCATATTACGTTATATTATAAGGTATTTTCAATGATACACTGTATATTACGTTATATTATATGGTATTTTCTATGATACACTGCATATTACGTTATATTATAAGGTATTTTCAATGATACACTGCATATTACGTTATATTATAAGGTATTTTCAATGATACACTGCATATTACGTTATATTATAAGGTGTTTTCAATGATAAACTACGATATATTAGAAGGTATTTTCATTGATACACTGCATATTACGTTATACTATAAGGTATTTTCAATGATACACTCTATATTACGTTATATTACATGGTATTTTCTATGATACACTGCATATTACGTTATATTATAAGGTATTTTCAATGATACACTGCATATTACGTTATATTATAAGGTATTTTCAATGATACACTGCATATTACGTTATAATATAAGGTATTTTCAATGATAAACTACGATATATTAGAAGGTATTTTCAATGATACACTGCATATTACGTTATATTATAAGGTATTTTCAATGATACACTGTATATTACGTTATATTATATGGTATTTTCTATGAAACACTGCATATTACGTTATATTATAAGGTATTTTCAATGATACACTGCATATTACGTTATATTATAAGGTATTTTCAATGATACACTGCATATTACGTTATATTATATGGTAT
The DNA here is from genome assembly GCA_916610255.1 of Lasioglossum lativentre. Classification (NCBI taxonomy): domain Eukaryota; kingdom Metazoa; phylum Arthropoda; class Insecta; order Hymenoptera; family Halictidae; genus Lasioglossum; species Lasioglossum lativentre. The sequence continues at coordinate 124,696 of CAKAJI010000665.1, read as the reverse complement.
TTTCAATGACACACTGCATATTACGTTATATTATAAGGTATTTTCAATGATAAACAACGATATATTAGAAGGTATTTTCAATGATACACTGCATATTACGTTATATTATAAGGTATTTTCAATGATACACTGTATATTACGTTATATTACATGGTATTTTCTATGATACACTGCATATTACGTTATATTATAAGGTATTTTCAATGATACACTGCATATTACGTTATATTATAAGGTGTTTTCAATGATAAACTACGATATATTAGAAGGTATTTTCATTGATACACTGCATATTACGTTATATTATAAGGTATTTTCAATGATACACTGTATATTACGTTATATTACATGGTATTTTCTATGATACACTGCATATTACGTTATATTACAAGGTATTTTCAATGATAAACTGCATATTACGTTATATTATAAGGTATTTTCAATGATAAACAACGATATATTAGAAGGTATTTTCAATGATACACTGCATATTACGTTATATTATAAGGTATTTTCAATGATACACTGCATATTACGTTATATTACAAGGTATTTTCAATGATAAACTGCATATTACGTTATATTATAAGGTATTTTCAATGATAAACAACGATATATTAGAAGGTATTTTCAATGATACACTGCATATTACGTTATATTATAAGGTATTTTCAATGATACACTGTATATTACGTTATATTACATGGTATTTTCTATGATACACTGCATATTACGTTATATTATAAGGTATTTTCAATGATACACTGCATATTACGTCATATTATAAGGTATTTTCAATGATACACTGCATATTACGTTATATTACAAGGTATTTTCAATGATACACTGCATATTACGTTATAATATAAGGTATTTTCAATGATAAACTACGATATATTAGAAGGTATTTTCAATGATACACTGCATATTACGTTATATTATAAGGTATTTTCAATGATACACTGTATATTACGTTATATTATATGGTATTTTCTATGATACACTGCATATTACGTTATATTATAAGGTATTTTCAATGATACACTGCATATTACGTTATAATATAAGGTATTTTCAATGATAAACTACGATATATTAGAAGGTATTTTCAATGATACACTGCATATTACGTTATATTATAAGGTATTTTCAATGATACACTGTATATTACGTTATATTATATGGTATTTTCTATGATACACTGCATATTACGTTATATTATAAGGTATTTTCAATGATACACTGCATATTACGTTATATTATAAGGTATTTTCAATGATACACTGCATATTACGTTATATTATAAGGTGTTTTCAATGATAAACTACGATATATTAGAAGGTATTTTCATTGATAAACTGCATATTACGTTATATTATAAGGTATTTTCAATGATAAACAACGATATATTAGAAGGTATTTTCAATGATACACTGCATATTACGTTATATTATAAGGTATTTTCAATGATACACTGCATATTACGTTATATTACAAGGTATTTTCAATGATAAACTGCATATTACGTTATATTATAAGGTATTTTCAATGATAAACAACGATATATTAGAAGGTATTTTCAATGATACACTGCATATTACGTTATATTATAAGGTATTTTCAATGATACACTGTATATTACGTTATATTACATGGTATTTTCTATGATACACTGCATATTACGTTATATTATAAGGTATTTTCAATGATACACTGCATATTACGTTATATTATAAGGTATTTTCAATGATACACTGCATATTACGTTATATTACAAGGTATTTTCAATGATACACTGCATATTACGTTATAATATAAGGTATTTTCAATGATAAACTACGATATATTAGAAGGTATTTTCAATGATACACTGCATATTACGTTATATTATAAGGTATTTTCAATGATACACTGTATATTACGTTATATTATATGGTATTTTCTATGATACACTGCATATTACGTTATATTATAAGGTATTTTCAATGATACACTGCATATTACGTTATATTATAAGGTATTTTCAATGATACACTGCATATTACGTTATATTATATGGTATTTTCAATGACACACTGCATATTACGTTATATTATAAGGTATTTTCAATGATAAACAACGATATATTAGAAGGTATTTTCAATGATACACTGCATATTACGTTATATTATAAGGTATTTTCAATGATACACTGTATATTACGTTATATTACATGGTATTTTCTATGATACACTGCATATTACGTTATATTATAAGGTATTTTCAATGATACACTGCATATTACGTTATATTATAAGGTATTTTCAATGATACACTGCATATTACGTTATATTACAAGGTATTTTCAATGATACACTGCATATTACGTTATAATATAAGGTATTTTCAATGATAAACTACGATATATTAGAAGGTATTTTCAATGATACACTGCATATTACGTTATATTATAAGGTATTTTCAATGATACACTGTATATTACGTTATATTACATGGTATTTTCTATGATACACTGCATATTACGTTATATTATAAGGTATTTTCAATGATACACTGCATATTACGTTATATTATAAGGTGTTTTCAATGATAAACTACGATATATTAGAAGGTATTTTCATTGATACACTGCATATTACGTTATACTATAAGGTATTTTCAATGATACACTGTATATTACGTTATATTACATGGTATTTTCTATGATACACTGCATATTACGTTATATTATAAGGTATTTTCAATGATACACTGCATATTACGTTATATTATAAGGTATTTTCAATGATACACTGCATATTACGTTATATTATAAGGTATTTTCAATGATACACTGCATATTACGTTATATTATAAGGTATTTTCAATGATACACTGCATATTACGCTATATTATAAGGTATTTTCAATGATACACTGCATATTACGCTATATTATAAGGTATTTTCAATGATACACTACATATTACGTTATATTATAAGGTATTTTCAATGATACACTGCATGTTACTTTATATTATAAGGTATTTTCAATGATACACTGCATATTACGTTATATTATAAGGTATTTTCAATGATACACTGCATATTACGTTATATTATAAGGTATTTTCAATGATAAACTACGATATATTAGAAGGTATTTTCATTGATACACTGCATATTACGTTATATTATAAGGTATTTTCAATGATACACTGTATATTACGTTATATTACATGGTATTTTCTATGATACAGTGCATATTACGTTATATTATAAGGTATTTTCAATGATACACTGCATATTACGTTATATTATAAGGTATTTTCAATGATACACTGCATATTACGTTATATTATAAGGTATTTTCAATGATACACTGCATATTACGTTATATTATAAGGTATTTTCAATGATAAACTACGATATATTAGAAGGTATTTTCAATGATACACTGCATATTACGTTATATTACAAGGTATTTTCAATGATACACTGCATATTACGTTATAATATAAGGTATTTTCAATGATAAACTACGATATATTAGAAGGTATTTTCAATGATACACTGCATATTACGTTATATTATAAGGTATTTTCAATGATACACTGTATATTACGTTATATTATATGGTATTTTCTATGATACACTGCATATTACGTTATATTATAAGGTATTTTCAATTGATACACTGCATATTACGTTATATTATAAGGTGTTTTCAATGATAAACTACGATATATTAGAAGGTATTTTCATTGATACACTGCATATTACGTTATACTATAAGGTATTTTCAATGATACACTGTATATTACGTTATATTACATGGTATTTTCTATGATACACTGCATATTACGTTATATTATAAGGTATTTTCAATGATACACTGCATATTACGTTATATTATAAGGTATTTTCAATGATACACTGCATATTACGTTATATTACAAGGTATTTTCAATGATACACTGCATATTACGTTATAATATAAGGTATTTTCAATGATAAACTATGATATATTAGAAGGTATTTTCAATGATACACTGCATATTACGTTATATTATAAGGTATTTTCAATGATACACTGTATATTACGTTATATTATATGGTATTTTCTATGATACACTGCATATTACGTTATATTATAAGGTATTTTCAATGATACACTGCATATTACGTTATAATATAAGGTATTTTCAATGATAAACTACGATATATTAGAAGGTATTTTCAATGATACACTGCATATTACGTTATATTATAAGGTATTTTCAATGATACACTGTATATTACGTTATATTATATGGTATTTTCTATGATACACTGCATATTACGTTATATTATAAGGTATTTTCAATGATACACTGCATATTACGTTATATTATAAGGTATTTTCAATGATACACTGCATATTACGTTATATTATAAGGTGTTTTCAATGATAAACTACGATATATTAGAAGGTATTTTCATTGATAAACTGCATATTACGTTATATTATAAGGTATTTTCAATGATAAACAACGATATATTAGAAGGTATTTTCAATGATACACTGCATATTACGTTATATTATAAGGTATTTTCAATGATACACTGCATATTACGTTATATTACAAGGTATTTTCAATGATAAACTGCATATTTACGTTATATTATAAGGTATTTTCAATGATAAACAACGATATATTAGAAGGTATTTTCAATGATACACTGCATATTACGTTATATTATAAGGTATTTTCAATGATACACTGTATATTACGTTATATTACATGGTATTTTCTATGATACACTGCATATTACGTTATATTATAAGGTATTTTCAATGATACACTGCATATTACGTTATATTATAAGGTATTTTCAATGATACACTGCATATTACGTTATATTACAAGGTATTTTCAATGATACACTGCATATTACGTTATAATATAAGGTATTTTCAATGATAAACTACGATATATTAGAAGGTATTTTCAATGATACACTGCATATTACGTTATATTATAAGGTATTTTCAATGATACACTGTATATTACGTTATATTATATGGTATTTTCTATGATACACTGCATATTACGTTATATTATAAGGTGTTTTCAATGATACACTGCATATTACGTTATATTATAAGGTATTTTCAATGATACACTGCATATTACGTTATATTATAAGGTATTTTCAATGATACACTGCATATTACGTTATAATATAAGGTATTTTCAATGATAAACTACGATATATTAGAAGGTATTTTCAATGATACACTGCATATTACGTTATATTATAAGGTATTTTCAATGATACACTGTATATTACGTTATATTATATGGTATTTTCTATGATACACTGCATATTACGTTATATTATAAGGTATTTTCAATGATACACTGCATATTACGTTATATTATAAGGTATTTTCAATGATACACTGCATATTACGTTATATTATAAGGTGTTTTCAATGATAAACTACGATATATTAGAAGGTATTTTCATTGATAAACTGCATATTACGTTATATTATAAGGTATTTTCAATGATAAACAACGATATATTAGAAGGTATTTTCAATGATACACTGCATATTACGTTATATTATAAGGTATTTTCAATGATACACTGCATATTACGTTATATTACAAGGTATTTTCAATGATAAACTGCATATTACGTTATATTATAAGGTATTTTCAATGATAAACAACGATATATTAGAAGGTATTTTCAATGATACACTGCATATTACGTTATATTATAAGGTATTTTCAATGATACACTGTATATTACGTTATATTACATGGTATTTTCTATGATACACTGCATATTACGTTATATTATAAGGTATTTTCAATGATACACTGCATATTACGTTATATTATAAGGTATTTTCAATGATACACTGCATATTACGTTATATTACAAGGTATTTTCAATGATACACTGCATATTACGTTATAATATAAGGTATTTTCAATGATAAACTACGATATATTAGAAGGTATTTTCAATGATACACTGCATATTACGTTATATTATAAGGTATTTTCAATGATACACTGTATATTACGTTATATTACATGGTATTTTCTATGATACACTGCATATTACGTTATATTATAAGGTATTTTCAATGATACACTGCATATTACGTTATATTATAAGGTATTTTCAATGATACACTGCATATTACGTTATATTACAAGGTATTTTCAATGATACACTGCATATTACGTTATAATATAAGGTATTTTCAATGATAAACTACGATATATTAGAAGGTATTTTCAATGATACACTGCATATTACGTTATATTATAAGGTATTTTCAATGATACACTGTATATTACGTTATATTACATGGTATTTTCTATGATACACTGCATATTACGTTATATTATAAGGTATTTTCAATGATACACTGCATATTACGTTATAATATAAGGTATTTTCAATGATAAACTACGATATATTAGAAGGTATTTTCAATGATACACTGCATATTACGTTATATTATAAGGTATTTTCAATGATACACTGTATATTACGTTATATTATATGGTATTTTCTATGATACACTGCATATTACGTTATATTATAAGGTATTTTCAATGATACACTGCATATTACGTTATATTATAAGGTATTTTCAATGATACACTGCATATTACGTTATATTATAAGGTGTTTTCAATGATAAACTACGATATATTAGAAGGTATTTTCATTGATAAACTGCATATTACGTTATATTACAAGGTATTTTCAATGATACACTGCATATTACGTTATAATATAAGGTATTTTCAATGATAAACTACGATATATTAGAAGGTATTTTCAATGATACACTGCATATTACGTTATATTATAAGGTATTTTCAATGATACACTGTATATTACGTTATATTATATGGTATTTTCTATGATACACTGCATATTACGTTATATTATAAGGTATTTTCAATGATACACTGCATATTACGTTATATTATAAGGTATTTTCAATGATACACTGCATATTACGTTATATTATATGGTATTTTCAATGACACACTGCATATTACGTTATATTATAAGGTATTTTCAATGATAAACAACGATATATTAGAAGGTATTTTCAATGATACACTGCATATTACGTTATATTATAAGGTATTTTCAATGATACACTGTATATTACGTTATATTACATGGTATTTTCTATGATACACTGCATATTACGTTATATTATAAGGTATTTTCAATGATACACTGCATATTACGTTATATTATAAGGTATTTTCAATGATACACTGCATATTACGTTATATTACAAGGTATTTTCAATGATACACTGCATATTACGTTATAATATAAGGTATTTTCAATGATAAACTACGATATATTAGAAGGTATTTTCAATGATACACTGCATATTACGTTATATTATAAGGTATTTTCAATGATACACTGTATATTACGTTATATTATATGGTATTTTCTATGATACACTGCATATTACGTTATATTATAAGGTATTTTCAATGATACACTGCATATTACGTTATATTATAAGGTGTTTTCAATGATAAACTACGATATATTAGAAGGTATTTTCATTGATACACTGCATATTACGTTATACTATAAGGTATTTTCAATGATACACTGTATATTACGTTATATTACATGGTATTTTCTATGATACACTGCATATTACGTTATATTATAAGGTATTTTCAATGATACACTGCATATTACGTTATATTATAAGGTATTTTCAATGATACACTGCATATTACGTTATATTATAAGGTATTTTCAATGATACACTGCATATTACGTTATATTATAAGGTATTTTCAATGATACACTGCATATTACGCTATATTATAAGGTATTTTCAATGATACACTGCATATTACGCTATATTATAAGGTATTTTCAATGATACACTACATATTACGTTATATTATAAGGTATTTTCAATGATACACTGCATGTTACTTTATATTATAAGGTATTTTCAATGATACACTGCATATTACGTTATATTATAAGGTATTTTCAATGATACACTGCATATTACGTTATATTATAAGGTATTTTCAATGATAAACTACGATATATTAGAAGGTATTTTCATTGATACACTGCATATTACGTTATATTATAAGGTATTTTCAATGATACACTGTATATTACGTTATATTACATGGTATTTTCTATGATACAGTGCATATTACGTTATATTATAAGGTATTTTCAATGATACACTGCTTATTACGTTATATTATAAGGTATTTTCAATGATACACTGCATATTACGTTATATTATAAGGTATTTTCAATGATACACTGCATATTACGTTATATTATAAGGTATTTTCAATGATAAACTACGATATATTAGAAGGTATTTTCAATGATACACTGCATATTACGTTATATTACAAGGTATTTTCAATGATACACTGCATATTACGTTATAATATAAGGTATTTTCAATGATAAACTACGATATATTAGAAGGTATTTTCAATGATACACTGCATATTACGTTATATTATAAGGTATTTTCAATGATACACTGTATATTACGTTATATTATATGGTATTTTCTATGATACACTGCATATTACGTTATATTATAAGGTATTTTCAATGATACACTGCATATTACGTTATATTATAAGGTGTTTTCAATGATAAACTACGATATATTAGAAGGTATTTTCATTGATACACTGCATATTACGTTATACTATAAGGTATTTTCAATGATACACTGTATATTACGTTATATTACATGGTATTTTCTATGATACACTGCATATTACGTTATATTAGAAGGTATTTTCAATGATACACTGCATATTACGTTATATTATAAGGTATTTTCAATGATACACTGCATATTACGTTATATTATAAGGTATTTTCAATGATACACTGCATATTACGTTATATTATAAGGTATTTTCAATGATACACTGCATATTACGCTATATTATAAGGTATTTTCAATGATACACTGCATATTACGCTATATTATAAGGTATTTTCAATGATACACTACATATTACGTTATATTATAAGGTATTTTCAATGATACACTGCATGTTACTTTATATTATAAGGTATTTTCAATGATACACTGCATATTACGTTATATTATAAGGTATTTTCAATGATACACTGCATATTACGTTATATTATAAGGTATTTTCAATGATAAACTACGATATATTAGAAGGTATTTTCATTGATACACTGCATATTACGTTATATTACATGGTATTTTCTATGATACACTGCATATTACGTTATATTATAAGGTATTTTCAATGATACACTGCATATTACGTTATATTATAAGGTATTTTCAATGATACACTGCATATTACGTTATATTACAAGGTATTTTCAATGATACACTGCATATTACGTTATAATATAAGGTATTTTCAATGATAAACTACGATATATTAGAAGGTATTTTCAATGATACACTGCATATTACGTTATATTATAAGGTATTTTCAATGATACACTGTATATTACGTTATATTATATGGTATTTTCTATGATACACTGCATATTACGTTATATTATAAGGTATTTTCAATGATACACTGCATATTACGTTATATTATAAGGTATTTTCAATGATACACTGCATATTACGTTATATTATAAGGTATTTTCAATGATACACTGCATATTACGTTATATTACAAGGTATTTTCAATGATACACTGCATATTACGTTATATTATAAGGTATTTTCAATGATACACTGGATATTACGCTATATTATAAGGTATTTTCATTGATATACTGCATATTACGATATATTAGAAGGTATTTTCAATGATACACTGCATATTACGTTATATTATAAGGTATTTTCAATGATACACTGTATATTACGTTATATTACATGGTATTTTCTATGATACACTGCATATTACGTTATATTATAAGGTATTTTCAATGATAAACTACGATATATTAGAAGGTATTTTCATTGATACACTGCATATTACGTTATATTACATGGTATTTTCTATGATACACTGCATATTACGTTATATTATAAGGTATTTTCAATGATACACTGCATATTACGTTATATTATAAGGTATTTTCAATGATACACTGCATATTACGTTATATTACAAGGTATTTTCAATGATACACTGCATATTACGTTATAATATAAGGTATTTTCAATGATAAACTACGATATATTAGAAGGTATTTTCAATGATACACTGCATATTACGTTATATTATAAGGTATTTTCAATGATACACTGTATATTACGTTATATTATATGGTATTTTCTATGATACACTGCATATTACGTTATATTATAAGGTATTTTCAATGATACACTGCATATTACGTTATATTATAAGGTATTTTCAATGATACACTGCATATTACGTTATATTATAAGGTATTTTCAATGATACACTGCATATTACGTTATATTACAAGGTATTTTCAATGATACACTGCATATTACGTTATATTATAAGGTATTTTCAATGATACACTGCATATTACGTTATATTATAAGGTATTTTCAATGATACACTGCATATTACGTTATATTATAAGGAATTTTCAATGATACACTGCATATTACGTTATATTACAAGGTATTTTCAATGATACACTGCATATTACGTTATATTATAAGGTGTTTTCAATGATAAACTACGATATATTAGAAGGTATTTTCATTGATACACTGCATATTACGTTATACTATAAGGTATTTTCAATGATACACTGTATATTACGTTATATTACATGGTATTTTCTATGATACACTGCATATTACGTTATATTACAAGGTATTTTCAATGATAAACTGCATATTACGTTATATTATAAGGTATTTTCAATGATAAACAACGATATATTAGAAGGTATTTTCAATGATACACTGCATATTACGTTATATTATAAGGTATTTTCAATGATACACTGCATATTACGTTATATTACAAGGTATTTTCAATGATAAACTGCATATTACGTTATATTATAAGGTATTTTCAATGATAAACAACGATATATTAGAAGGTATTTTCAATGATACACTGCATATTACGTTATATTATAAGGTATTTTCAATGATACACTGTATATTACGTTATATTACATGGTATTTTCTATGATACACTGCATATTACGTTATATTATAAGGTATTTTCAATGATACACTGCATATTACGTTATATTATAAGGTATTTTCAATGATACACTGCATATTACGTTATATTACAAGGTATTTTCAATGATACACTGCATATTACGTTATAATATAAGGTATTTTCAATGATAAACTACGATATATTAGAAGGTATTTTCAATGATACACTGCATATTACGTTATATTATAAGGTATTTTCAATGATACACTGTATATTACGTTATATTATATGGTATTTTCTATGATACACTGCATATTACGTTATATTATAAGGTATTTTCAATGATACACTGCATATTACGTTATATTATAAGGTATTTTCAATGATACAGTGCATATTACGTTATATTATAAGGTATTTTCAATGATACACTGCTTATTACGTTATATTATAAGGTATTTTCAATGATACACTGCATATTACGTTATATTATAAGGTATTTTCAATGATACACTGCATATTACGTTATATTATAAGGTATTTTCAATGATAAACTACGATATATTAGAAGGTATTTTCATTGATACACTGCATATTACGTTATACTATAAGGTATTTTCAATGATACACTGTATATTACGTTATATTACATGGTATTTTCTATGATACACTGCATATTACGTTATATTATAAGGTATTTTCAATGATACACTGCATATTACGTTATATTATAAGGTATTTTCAATGATACACTGCATATTACGTTATATTATAAGGTATTTTCAATGATACACTGCATATTACGTTATATTATAAGGTATTTTCAATGATACACTGCATATTACGCTATATTATAAGGTATTTTCAATGATACACTGCATATTACGCTATATTATAAGGTATTTTCAATGATACACTACATATTACGTTATATTATAAGGTATTTTCAATGATACACTGCATATTACTTTATATTATAAGGTATTTTCAATGATACACTGCATATTACGTTATATTATAAGGTATTTTCAATGATACACTGCATATTACGTTATATTATAAGGTATTTTCAATGATAAACTACGATATATTAGAAGGTATTTTCATTGATACACTGCATATTACGTTATATTATAAGGTATTTTCAATGATACACTGTATATTACGTTATATTACATGGTATTTTCTATGATACAGTGCATATTACGTTATATTATAAGGTATTTTCAATGATACACTGCTTATTACGTTATATTATAAGGTATTTTCAATGATACACTGCATATTACGTTATATTATAAGGTATTTTCAATGATACACTGCATATTACGTTATATTATAAGGTATTTTCAATGATAAACAACGATATATTAGAAGGTATTTTCAATGATACACTGCATATTACGTTATATTATAAGGTATTTTCAATGATACACTGTATATTACGTTATATTACATGGTATTTTCTATGATACACTGCATATTACGTTATATTATAAGGTATTTTCAATGATACACTGCATATTACGTTATATTATAAGGTATTTTCAATGATACACTGCATATTACGTTATATTACAAGGTATTTTCAATGATACACTGCATATTACGTTATAATATAAGGTATTTTCAATGATAAACTACGATATATTAGAAGGTATTTTCAATCATACACTGCATATTACGTTATATTATAAGGTATTTTCAATGATACACTGCATATTACGTTATATTATAAGGTATTTTCAATGATACACTGCATATTACGTTATATTATAAGGTATTTTCAATGATACACTGCATATTACGTTATATTATAAGGTATTTTCAATGATAAACTACGATATATTAGAAGGTATTTTCATTGATACACTGCATATTACGTTATATTATAAGGTATTTTCAATGATACACTGTATATTACGTTATATTACATGGTATTTTCTATGATACAGTGCATATTACGTTATATTATAAGGTATTTTCAATGATACACTGCTTATTACGTTATATTATAAGGTATTTTCAATGATACACTGCATATTACGTTATATTATAAGGTATTTTCAATGATACACTGCATATTACGTTATATTATAAGGTATTTTCAATGATACACTGCATATTACGTTATATTATAAGGTATTTTCAATGATACACTGCATATTATGTTATATTATAAGGTATTTTCAATGATAAACTACGATATATTAGAAGGTATTTTCAATGATACACTGCATATTACGTTATATTATAAGGTATTTTCAATGATACACTGTATATTACGTTATATTACATGGTATTTTCTATGATACACTGCATATTACGTTATATTATAAGGTATTTTCAATGATACACTGCATATTACGTTATATTATAAGGTATTTTCAATGATACACTGCATATTACGTTATATTACAAGGTATTTTCAATGATACACTGCATATTACGTTATATTATAAGGTATTTTCAATGATACACTGGATATTACGCTATATTATAAGGTATTTTCATTGATATACTGCATATTACGATATATTAGAAGGTATTTTCAATGATACACTGCATATTACGTTATATTATAAGGTATTTTCAATGATACACTGTATATTACGTTATATTACATGGTATTTTCTATGATACACTGCATATTACCTTATATTATAAGGTATTTTCAATGATACACTGCATATTACGTTATATTATAAGGTATTTTCAATGATACACTGCATATTACGTTATATTAGAAGGTATTTTCAATGATACATTGCATATTACGTTATATTATATGGTATTTTCAATGACACACTGCATATTACGTTATATTATAAGGTATTTTCAATGATAAACAACGATATATTAGAAGGTATTTTCAATGATACACTGCATATTACGTTATATTATAAGGTATTTTCAATGATACACTGTATATTACGTTATATTACATGGTATTTGCTATGATACACTGCATATTACGTTATATTATAAGGTATTTTCAATGATACACTGCATATTACGTTATATTACAAGGTATTTTCAATGATACACTGCATATTACGTTATATTATAAGGTATTTTCAATGATACACTGGATATTACGCTATATTATAAGGTATTTTCATTGATATACTGCATATTACGATATATTAGAAGGTATTTTCAATGATACACTGCATATTACGTTATATTATAAGGTATTTTCAATGATACACTGTATATTACGTTATATTACATGGTATTTTCTATGATACACTGCATATTACGTTATATTATAAGGTATTTTCAATGATACACTGCATATTACGTTATATTATAAGGTATTTTCAATGATACACTGCATATTACGTTATATTACAAGGTATTTTCAATGATACACTGCATATTACGTTATATTATAAGGTATTTTCAATGATACACTGTATATTACGTTATATTACATGGTATTTTCTATGATACACTGCATATTACGTTATATTATAAGGTATTTTCAATGATACACTGCATATTACGTTATATTATAAGGTATTTTCAATGATACACTGCATATTACGTTATATTACAAGGTATTTTCAATGATACACTGCATATTACGTTATAATATAAGGTATTTTCAATGATAAACTACGATATATTAGAAGGTATTTTCAATGATACACTGCATATTACGTTATATTATAAGGTATTTTCAATGATACACTGTATATTACGTTATATTATATGGTATTTTCTATGATACACTGCATATTACGTTATATTATAAGGTATTTTCAATGATACACTGCATATTACGTTATATTATAAGGTATTTTCAATGATACACTGCATATTACGTTATATTATAAGGTGTTTTCAATGATAAACTACGATATATTAGAAGGTATTTTCATTGATACACTGCATATTACGTTATACTATAAGGTATTTTCAATGATACACTGTATATTACGTTATATTACATGGTATTTTCTATGATACACTGCATATTACGTTATATTATAAGGTATTTTCAATGATACACTGCATATTACGTTATATTATAAGGTATTTTCAATGATACACTGCATATTACGTTATATTACAAGGTATTTTCAATGATACACTGCATATTACGTTATAATATAAGGTATTTTCAATGATAAACTACGATATATTAGAAGGTATTTTCAATGATACACTGCATATTACGTTATATTATAAGGTATTTTCAATGATACACTGTATATTACGTTATATTATATGGTATTTTCTATGATACACTGCATATTACGTTATATTATAAGGTATTTTCAATGATACACTGCATATTACGTTATATTATAAGGTATTTTCAATGATACACTGCATATTACGTTATATTATATGGTATTTTCAATGACACACTGCATATTACGTTATATTATAAGGTATTTTCAATGATAAACAACGATATATTAGAAGGTATTTTCAATGATACACTGCATATTACGTTATATTATAAGGTATTTTCAATGATACACTGTATATTACGTTATATTACATGGTATTTTCTATGATACACTGCATATTACGTTATATTATAAGGTATTTTCAATGATACACTGCATATTACGTTATATTATAAGGTGTTTTCAATGATAAACTACGATATATTAGAAGGTATTTTCATTGATACACTGCATATTACGTTATATTATAAGGTATTTTCAATGATACACTGTATATTACGTTATATTACATGGTATTTTCTATGATACACTGCATATTACGTTATATTACAAGGTATTTTCAATGATAAACTGCATATTACGTTATATTATAAGGTATTTTCAATGATAAACAACGATATATTAGAAGGTATTTTCAATGATACACTGCATATTACGTTATATTATAAGGTATTTTCAATGATACACTGCATATTACGTTATATTACAAGGTATTTTCAATGATAAACTGCATATTACGTTATATTATAAGGTATTTTCAATGATAAACAACGATATATTAGAAGGTATTTTCAATGATACACTGCATATTACGTTATATTATAAGGTATTTTCAATGATACACTGTATATTACGTTATATTACATGGTATTTTCTATGATACACTGCATATTACGTTATATTATAAGGTATTTTCAATGATACACTGCATATTACGTTATATTATAAGGTATTTTCAATGATACACTGCATATTACGTTATATTACAAGGTATTTTCAATGATACACTGCATATTACGTTATATTATAAGGTATTTTCAATGATACACTGTATATTACGTTATATTACATGGTATTTTCTATGATACACTGCATATTACGTTATATTATAAGGTATTTTCAATGATACACTGCATATTACGTTATATTATAAGGTATTTTCAATGATACACTGCATATTACGTTATATTACAAGGTATTTTCAATGATACACTGCATATTACGTTATAATATAAGGTATTTTCAATGATAAACTACGATATATTAGAAGGTATTTTCAATGATACACAGCATATTACGTTATATTATAAGGTATTTTCAATGAAACACTGTATATTACGTTATATTATATGGTATTTTCTATGATACACTGCATATTACGTTATATTATAAGGTATTTTCAATGATACACTGCATATTACGTTATATTATAAGGTATTTTCAATGATACACTGCATATTACGTTATATTATAAGGTGTTTTCAATGATAAACTACGATATATTAGAAGGTATTTTCATTGATACACTGCATATTACGTTATACTATAAGGTATTTTCAATGATACACTGTATATTACGTTATATTACATGGTATTTTCTATGATACACTGCATATTACGTTATATTATAAGGTATTTTCAATGATACACTGCATATTACGTTATATTATAAGGTATTTTCAATGATACACTGCATATTACGTTATATTACAAGGTATTTTCAATGATACACTGCATATTACGTTATAATATAAGGTATTTTCAATGATAAACTACGATATATTAGAAGGTATTTTCAATGATACACTGCATATTACGTTATATTATAAGGTATTTTCAATGATACACTGTATATTACGTTATATTATATGGTATTTTCTATGATACACTGCATATTACGTTATATTATAAGGTATTTTCAATGATACACTGCATATTACGTTATATTATAAGGTATTTTCAATGATACACTGCATATTACGTTATATTATATGGTATTTTCAATGACACACTGCATATTACGTTATATTATAAGGTATTTTCAATGATAAACAACGATATATTAGAAGGTATTTTCAATGATACACTGCATATTACGTTATATTATAAGGTATTTTCAATGATACACTGTATATTACGTTATATTACATGGTATTTTCTATGATACACTGCATATTACGTTATATTATAAGGTATTTTCAATGATACACTGCATATTACGTTATATTATAAGGTGTTTTCAATGATAAACTACGATATATTAGAAGGTATTTTCATTGATACACTGCATATTACGTTATACTATAAGGTATTTTCAATGATTCACTGTATATTACGTTATATTACATGGTATTTTCTATGATACACTGCATATTACGTTATATTACAAGGTATTTTCAATGATAAACTGCATATTACGTTATATTATAAGGTATTTTCAATGATAAACAACGATATATTAGAAGGTATTTTCAATGATACACTGCATATTACGTTATATTATAAGGTATTTTCAATGATACACTGCATATTACGTTATATTACAAGGTATTTTCAATGATAAACTGCATATTACGTTATATTATAAGGTATTTTCAATGATAAACAACGATATATTAGAAGGTATTTTCAATGATACACTGCATATTACGTTATATTATAAGGTATTTTCAATGATACACTGTATATTACGTTATATTACATGGTATTTTCTATGATACACTGCATATTACGTTATATTATAAGGTATTTTCAATGATACACTGCATATTACGTTATATTATAAGGTATTTTCAATGATACACTGCATATTACGTTATATTACAAGGTATTTTCAATGATACACTGCATATTACGTTATAATATAAGGTATTTTCAATGATAAACTACGATATATTAGAAGGTATTTTCAATGATACACTGCATATTACGTTATATTATAAGGTATTTTCAATGATACACTGTATATTACGTTATATTACATGGTATTTTCTATGATACACTGCATATTACGTTATATTATAAGGTATTTTCAATGATACACTGCATATTACGTTATATTATAAGGTATTTTCAATGATACACTGCATATTACGTTATATTACATGGTATTTTCTATGATACACTGCATATTACGTTATATTATAAGGTATTTTCAATGATACACTGCATATTACGTTATATTATAAGGTATTTTCAATGATACACTGCATATTACGTTATATTACAAGGTATTTTCAATGATACACTGCATATTACGTTATAATATAAGGTATTTTCAATGATAAACTACGATATATTAGAAGGTATTTTCAATGATACACTGCATATTACGTTATATTATAAGGTATTTTCAATGATACACTGTATATTACGTTATATTATATGGTATTTTCTATGATACACTGCATATTACGTTATATTATAAGGTATTTTCAATGATACACTGCATATTACGTTATATTATAAGGTATTTTCAATGATACACTGCATATTACGTTATATTATAAGGTGTTTTCAATGATAAACTACGATATATTAGAAGGTATTTTCATTGATAAACTGCATATTACGTTATATTATAAGGTATTTTCAATGATAAACAACGATATATTAGAAGGTATTTTCAATGATACACTGCATATTACGTTATATTATAAGGTATTTTCAATGATACACTGCATATTACGTTATATTACAAGGTATTTTCAATGATAAACTGCATATTACGTTATATTATAAGGTATTTTCAATGATAAACAACGATATATTAGAAGGTATTTTCAATGATACACTGCATATTACGTTATATTATAAGGTATTTTCAATGATACACTGTATATTACGTTATATTACATGGTATTTTCTATGATACACTGCATATTACGTTATATTATAAGGTATTTTCAATGATACACTGCATATTACGTTATATTATAAGGTATTTTCAATGATACACTGCATATTACGTTATATTACAAGGTATTTTCAATGATACACTGCATATTACGTTATAATATAAGGTATTTTCAATGATAAACTACGATATATTAGAAGGTATTTTCAATGATACACTGCATATTACGTTATATTATAAGGTATTTTCAATGATACACTGTATATTACGTTATATTATATGGTATTTTCTATGATACACTGCATATTACGTTATATTATAAGGTATTTTCAATGATACACTGCATATTACGTTATATTATAAGGTATTTTCAATGATACACTGCATATTACGTTATATTATATGGTATTTTCAATGACACACTGCATATTACGTTATATTATAAGGTATTTTCAATGATAAACAACGATATATTAGAAGGTATTTTCAATGATACACTGCATATTACGTTATATTATAAGGTATTTTCAATGATACACTGTATATTACGTTATATTACATGGTATTTTCTATGATACACTGCATATTACGTTATATTATAAGGTATTTTCAATGATACACTGCATATTACGTTATATTATAAGGTATTTTCAATGATACACTGCATATTACGTTATATTACAAGGTATTTTCAATGATACACTGCATATTACGTTATAATATAAGGTATTTTCAATGATAAACTACGATATATTAGAAGGTATTTTCAATGATACACTGCATATTACGTTATATTATAAGGTATTTTCAATGATACACTGTATATTACGTTATATTATATGGTATTTTCTATGATACACTGCATATTACGTTATATTATAAGGTATTTTCAATGATACACTGCATATTACGTTATATTATAAGGTGTTTTCAATGATAAACTACGATATATTAGAAGGTATTTTCATTGATACACTGCATATTACGTTATACTATAAGGTATTTTCAATGATACACTGTATATTACGTTATATTACAAGGTATTTTCAATGATACACTGCATATTACGTTATAATATAAGGTATTTTCAATGATAAACTACGATATATTAGAAGGTATTTTCAATGATACACTGCATATTACGTTATATTATATGGTATTTTCTATGATACACTGCATATTACGTTATATTATAAGGTATTTTCAATGATACACTGCATATTACGTTATATTATAAGGTATTTTCAATGATACACTGCATATTACGTTATATTATATGGTATTTTCAATGACACACTGCATATTACGTTATATTATAAGGTATTTTCAATGATAAACAACGATATATTAGAAGGTATTTTCAATGATACACTGCATATTACGTTATATTATAAGGTATTTTCAATGATACACTGTATATTACGTTATATTACATGGTATTTTCTATGATACACTGCATATTACGTTATATTATAAGGTATTTTCAATGATACACTGCATATTACGTTATATTATAAGGTATTTTCAATGATACACTGCATATTACGTTATATTACAAGGTATTTTCAATGATACACTGCATATTACGTTATAATATAAGGTATTTTCAATGATAAACTACGATATATTAGAAGGTATTTTCAATGATACACTGCATATTACGTTATATTATAAGGTATTTTCAATGATACACTGTATATTACGTTATATTATATGGTATTTTCTATGATACACTGCATATTACGTTATATTATAAGGTATTTTCAATGATACACTGCATATTACGTTATATTATAAGGTGTTTTCAATGATAAACTACGATATATTAGAAGGTATTTTCATTGATACACTGCATATTACGTTATACTATAAGGTATTTTCAATGATACACTGTATATTACGTTATATTACATGGTATTTTCTATGATACACTGCATATTACGTTATATTATAAGGTATTTTCAATGATACACTGCATGTTACTTTATATTATAAGGTATTTTCAATGATACACTGCATATTACGTTATATTATAAGGTATTTTCAATGATACACTGCATATTACGTTATATTATAAGGTATTTTCAATGATAAACTACGATATATTAGAAGGTATTTTCATTGATACACTGCATATTACGTTATATTATAAGGTATTTTCAATGATACACTGTATATTACGTTATATTACATGGTATTTTCTATGATACAGTGCATATTACGTTATATTATAAGGTATTTTCAATGATACACTGCTTATTACGTTATATTATAAGGTATTTTCAATGATACACTGCATATTACGTTATATTATAAGGTATTTTCAATGATACACTGCATATTACGTTATATTATAAGTTATTTTCAATGATAAACTACGATATATTAGAAGGTATTTTCAATGATACACTGCATATTACGTTATATTATAAGGTATTTTCAACGATACACTGTATATTACGTTATATTACATGGTATTTTCTATGATACACTGCATATTACGTTATATTATAAGGTATTTTCAATGATACACTGCATATTACGTTATATTATAAGGTATTTTCAATGATACACTGCATATTACGTTATATTAGAAGGTATTTTCAATGATACACTGCATATTACGTTATATTATAAGGTATTTTCAATGATACACTGGATATTACGCTATATTATAAGGTATTTTCATTGATATACTGCATATTACGATATATTAGAAGGTATTTTCAATGATACACTGCATATTACGTTATATTATAAGGTATTTTCAATGATACACTGTATATTACGTTATATTACATGGTATTTTCTATGATACACTGCATATTACGTTATATTATAAGGTATTTTCAATGATACACTGCTTATTACGTTATATTATAAGGTATTTTCAATGATACACTGCATATTACGTTATATTATAAGGTATTTTCAATGATACACTGCATATTACGTTATATTATAAGGTGTTTTCAATGATAAACTACGATATATTAGAAGGTATTTTCATTGATACACTGCATATTACGTTATACTATAAGGTATTTTCAATGATACACTGTATATTACGTTATATTACAAGGTATTTTCAATGATACACTGCATATTACGTTATAATATAAGGTATTTTCAATGATAAACTACGATATATTAGAAGGTATTTTCAATGATACACTGCATATTACGTTATATTATATGGTATTTTCTATGATACACTGCATATTACGTTATATTATAAGGTATTTTCAATGATACACTGCATATTACGTTATATTATAAGGTATTTTCAATGATACACTGCATATTACGTTATATTATATGGTATTTTCAATGACACACTGCATATTACGTTATATTATAAGGTATTTTCAATGATAAACAACGATATATTAGAAGGTATTTTCAATGATACACTGCATATTACGTTATATTATAAGGTATTTTCAATGATACACTGTATATTACGTTATATTACATGGTATTTTCTATGATACACTGCATATTACGTTATATTATAAGGTATTTTCAATGATACACTGCATATTACGTTATATTATAAGGTATTTTCAATGATACACTGCATATTACGTTATATTACAAGGTATTTTCAATGATACACTGCATATTACGTTATAATATAAGGTATTTTCAATGATAAACTACGATATATTAGAAGGTATTTTCAATGATACACTGCATATTACGTTATATTATAAGGTATTTTCAATGATACACTGTATATTACGTTATATTATATGGTATTTTCTATGATACACTGCATATTACGTTATATTATAAGGTATTTTCAATGATACACTGCATATTACGTTATATTATAAGGTGTTTTCAATGATAAACTACGATATATTAGAAGGTATTTTCATTGATACACTGCATATTACGTTATATTATAAGGTATTTTCAATGATACACTGTATATTACGTTATATTACATGGTATTTTCTATGATACACTGCATATTACGTTATATTATAAGGTATTTTCAATGATACACTGCATGTTACTTTATATTATAAGGTATTTTCAATGATACACTGCATATTACGTTATATTATAAGGTATTTTCAATGATACACTGCATATTACGTTATATTATAAGGTATTTTCAATGATAAACTACGATATATTAGAAGGTATTTTCATTGATACACTGCATATTACGTTATATTATAAGGTATTTTCAATGATACACTGCATATTACGTTATATTACATGGTATTTTCTATGATACAGTGCATATTACGTTATATTATAAGGTATTTTCAATGATACACTGCTTATTACGTTATATTATAAGGTATTTTCAATGATACACTGCATATTACGTTATATTATAAGGTATTTTCAATGATACACTGCATATTACGTTATATTATAAGTTATTTTCAATGATAAACTACGATATATTAGAAGGTATTTTCAATGATACACTGCATATTACGTTATATTATAAGGTATTTTCAATGATACACTGTATATTACGTTATATTACATGGTATTTTCTATGATACACTGCATATTACGTTATATTATAAGGTATTTTCAATGATACACTGCATATTACGTTATATTATAAGGTATTTTCAATGATACACTGCATATTACGTTATATTACAAGGTATTTTCAATGATACACTGCATATTACGTTATATTATAAGGTATTTTCAATGATACACTGGATATTACGCTATATTATAAGGTATTTTCATTGATATACTGCATATCACGATATATTAGAAGGTATTTTCAATGATACACTGCATATTACGTTATATTATAAGGTATTTTCAATGATACACTGTATATTACGTTATATTACATGGTATTTTCTATGATACACTGCATATTACGTTATATTATAAGGTATTTTCAATGATACACTGCATATTACGTTATATTATAAGGTATTTTCAATGATACACTGCATATTACGTTATATTACAAGGTATTTTCAATGATACACTGCATATTACGTTATATTATAAGGTATTTTCAATGATACACTGTATATTACGTTATATTACATGGTATTTTCTATGATACACTGCATATTACGTTATATTATAAGGTATTTTCAATGATACACTGCATATTACGTTATATTATAAGGTATTTTCAATGATACACTGCATATTACGTTATATTACAAGGTATTTTCAATGATACACTGCATATTACGTTATATTATAAGGTGTTTTCAATGATAAACTACGATATATTAGAAGGTATTTTCATTGATACACTGCATATTACGTTATACTATAAGGTATTTTCAATGATACACTGTATATTACGTTATATTACATGGTATTTTCTATGATACACTGCATATTACGTTATATTACAAGGTATTTTCAATGATAAACTGCATATTACGTTATATTATAAGGTATTTTCAATGATAAACAACGATATATTAGAAGGTATTTTCAATGATACACTGCATATTACGTTATATTATAAGGTATTTTCAATGATACACTGCATATTACGTTATATTACAAGGTATTTTCAATGATAAACTGCATATTACGTTATATTATAAGGTATTTTCAATGATAAACAACGATATATTAGAAGGTATTTTCAATGATACACTGCATATTACGTTATATTATAAGGTATTTTCAATGATACACTGTATATTACGTTATATTACATGGTATTTTCTATGATACACTGCATATTACGTTATATTATAAGGTATTTTCAATGATACACTGCATATTACGTTATATTATAAGGTATTTTCAATGATACACTGCATATTACGTTATATTACAAGGTATTTTCAATGATACACTGCATATTACGTTATAATATAAGGTATTTTCAATGATAAACTACGATATATTAGAAGGTATTTTCAATGATACACTGCATATTACGTTATATTATAAGGTATTTTCAATGATACACTGTATATTACGTTATATTATATGGTATTTTCTATGATACACTGCATATTACGTTATATTATAAGGTATTTTCAATGATACACTGCATATTACGTTATATTATAAGGTATTTTCAATGATACACTGCATATTACGTTATATTACATGGTATTTTCTATGATACACTGCATATTACGTTATATTATAAGGTATTTTCAATGATACACTGCATATTACGTTATATTATAAGGTATTTTCAATGATACACTGCATATTACGTTATATTACAAGGTATTTTCAATGATACACTGCATATTACGTTATAATATAAGGTATTTTCAATGATAAACTACGATATATTAGAAGGTATTTTCAATGATACACTGCATATTACGTTATATTATAAGGTATTTTCAATGATACACTGTATATTACGTTATATTATATGGTATTTTCTATGATACACTGCATATTACGTTATATTATAAGGTATTTTCAATGATACACTGCATATTACGTTATATTACAAGGTATTTTCAATGATACACTGCATATTACGTTATATTATAAGGTATTTTCAATGATACACTGGATATTACGCTATATTATAAGGTATTTTCATTGATATACTGCATATTACGATATATTAGAAGGTATTTTCAATGATACACTGCATATTACGTTATATTATAAGGTATTTTCAATGATACACTGTATATTACGTTATATTACATGGTATTTTCTATGATACACTGCATATTACGTTATATTATAAGGTATTTTCAATGATACACTGCATATTACGTTATATTATAAGGTATTTTCAATGATACACTGCATATTACGTTATATTACAAGGTATTTTCAATGATACACTGCATATTACGTTATATTATAAGGTATTTTCAATGATACACTGTATATTACGTTATATTACATGGTATTTTCTATGATACACTGCATATTACGTTATATTATAAGGTATTTTCAATGATACACTGCATATTACGTTATATTATAAGGAATTTTCAATGATACACTGCATATTACGTTATATTACAAGGTATTTTCAATGATACACTGCATATTACGTTATATTATAAGGTGTTTTCAATGATAAACTACGATATATTAGAAGGTATTTTCATTGATACACTGCATATTACGTTATACTATAAGGTATTTTCAATGATACACTGTATATTACGTTATATTACATGGTATTTTCTATGATACACTGCATATTACGTTATATTACAAGGTATTTTCAATGATAAACTGCATATTACGTTATATTATAAGGTATTTTCAATGATAAACAACGATATATTAGAAGGTATTTTCAATGATACACTGCATATTACGTTATATTATAAGGTATTTTCAATGATACACTGCATATTACGTTATATTACAAGGTATTTTCAATGATAAACTGCATATTACGTTATATTATAAGGTATTTTCAATGATAAACTACGATATATTAGAAGGTATTTTCAATGATACACTGCATATTACGTTATATTATAAGGTATTTTCAATGATACACTGTATATTACGTTATATTACATGGTATTTTCTATGATACACTGCATATTACGTTATATTATAAGGTATTTTCAATGATACACTGCATATTACGTTATATTATAAGGTATTTTCAATGATACACTGCATATTACGTTATATTACAAGGTATTTTCAATGATACACTGCATATTACGTTATAATATAAGGTATTTTCAATGATAAACTACGATATATTAGAAGGTATTTTCAATGATACACTGCATATTACGTTATATTATAAGGTATTTTCAATGATACACTGTATATTACGTTATATTAGATGGTATTTTCTATGATACACTGCATATTACGTTATATTATAAGGTATTTTCAATGATACACTGCATATTACGTTATATTATAAGGTATTTTCAATGATACACTGCATATTACGTTATATTACATGGTATTTTCTATGATACACTGCATATTACGTTATATTATAAGGTATTTTCAATGATACACTGCATATTACGTTATATTATAAGGTATTTTCAATGATACACTGCATATTACGTTATATTACAAGGTATTTTCAATGATACACTGCATATTACGTTATAATATAAGGTATTTTCAATGATAAACTACGATATATTAGAAGGTATTTTCAATGATACACTGCATATTACGTTATATTATAAGGTATTTTCAATGATACACTGTATATTACGTTATATTATATGGTATTTTCTATGATACACTGCATATTACGTTATATTATAAGGTATTTTCAATGATACACTGCATATTACGTTATATTATAAGGTATTTTCAATGATACACTGCATATTACGTTATATTATAAGGTGTTTTCAATGATAAACTACGATATATTAGAAGGTATTTTCATTGATAAACTGCATATTACGTTATATTATAAGGTATTTTCAATGATAAACAACGATATATTAGAAGGTATTTTCAATGATACACTGCATATTACGTTATATTATAAGGTATTTTCAATGATACACTGCATATTACGTTATATTACAAGGTATTTTCAATGATAAACTGCATATTACGTTATATTATAAGGTATTTTCAATGATAAACAACGATATATTAGAAGGTATTTTCAATGATACACTGCATATTACGTTATATTATAAGGTATTTTCAATGATACACTGTATATTACGTTATATTACATGGTATTTTCTATGATACACTGCATATTACGTTATATTATAAGGTATTTTCAATGATACACTGCATATTACGTTATATTATAAGGTATTTTCAATGATACACTGCATATTACGTTATATTACAAGGTATTTTCAATGATACACTGCATATTACGTTATATTATAAGGTATTTTCAATGATAAACTACGATATATTAGAAGGTATTTTCAATGATACACTGCATATTACGTTATATTATAAGGTATTTTCAATGATACACTGTATATTACGTTATATTACATGGTATTTTCTATGATACACTGCATATTACGTTATATTATAAGGTATTTTCAATGATACACTGCATATTACGTTATATTATAAGGTATTTTCAATGATACACTGCATATTACGTTATATTACATGGTATTTTCTATGATACACTGCATATTACGTTATATTATAAGGTATTTTCAATGATACACTGCATATTACGTTATATTATAAGGTATTTTCAATGATACACTGCATATTACGTTATATTACAAGGTATTTTCAATGATACACTGCATATTACGTTATAATATAAGGTATTTTCAATGATAAACTACGATATATTAGAAGGTATTTTCAATGATACACTGCATATTACGTTATATTATAAGGTATTTTCAATGATACACTGTATATTACGTTATATTATATGGTATTTTCTATGATACACTGCATATTACGTTATATTATAAGGTATTTTCAATGATACACTGCATATTACGTTATATTATAAGGTATTTTCAATGATACACTGCATATTACGTTATATTATAAGGTGTTTTCAATGATAAACTACGATATATTAGAAGGTATTTTCATTGATAAACTGCATATTACGTTATATTATAAGGTATTTTCAATGATAAACAACGATATATTATAAGGTATTTTCAATGATACACTGCATATTACGTTATATTATAAGGTATTTTCAATGATACACTGCATATTACGTTATATTACAAGGTATTTTCAATGATAAACTGCATATTACGTTATATTATAAGGTATTTTCAATGATAAACAACGATATATTAGAAGGTATTTTCAATGATACACTGCATATTACGTTATATTATAAGGTATTTTCAATGATACACTGTATATTACGTTATATTACATGGTATTTTCTATGATACACTGCATATTACGTTATATTATAAGGTATTTTCAATGATACACTGCATATTACGTTATATTATAAGGTATTTTCAATGATACACTGCATATTACGTTATATTACAAGGTATTTTCAATGATACACTGCATATTATGTTATAATATAAGGTATTTTCAATGATAAACTACGATATATTAGAAGGTATTTTCAATGATACACTGCATATTACGTTATATTATAAGGTATTTTCAATGATACACTGTATATTACGTTATATTATATGGTATTTTCTATGATACACTGCATATTACGTTATATTATAAGGTATTTTCAATGATACACTGCATATTACGTTATATTATAAGGTATTTTCAATGATACACTGCATATTACGTTATATTATATGGTATTTTCAATGACACACTGCATATTACGTTATATTATAAGGTATTTTCAATGATAAACAACGATATATTAGAAGGTATTTTCAATGATACACTGCATATTACGTTATATTATAAGGTATTTTCAATGATACACTGTATATTACGTTATATTACATGGTATTTTCTATGATACACTGCATATTACGTTATATTATAAGGTATTTTCAATGATACACTGCATATTACGTTATATTATAAGGTATTTTCAATGATACACTGCATATTACGTTATATTACAAGGTATTTTCAATGATACACTGCATATTACGTTATAATATAAGGTATTTTCAATGATAAACTACGATATATTAGAAGGTATTTTCAATGATACACTGCATATTACGTTATATTATAAGGTATTTTCAATGATACACTGTATATTACGTTATATTATATGGTATTTTCTATGATACACTGCATATTACGTTATATTATAAGGTATTTTCAATGATACACTGCATATTACGTTATATTATAAGGTATTTTCAATGATACACTGCATATTACGTTATATTATAAGGTGTTTTCAATGATAAACTACGATATATTAGAAGGTATTTTCATTGATACACTGCATATTACGTTATATTATAAGGTATTTTCAATGATACACTGCATATTACGTTATATTATAAGGTGTTTTCAATGATAAACTACGATATATTAGAAGGTATTTTCATTGATACACTGCATATTACGTTATACTATAAGGTATTTTCAATGATACACTGTATATTACGTTATATTACATGGTATTTTCTATGATACACTGCATATTACGTTATATTATAAGGTATTTTCAATGATACACTGCATATTACGTTATATTATAAGGTATTTTCAATGAGACACTGCATATTACGTTATATTATAAGGTATTTTCAATGATACACTGCATATTACGTTATATTATAAGGTATTTTCAATGATACACTGCATATTACGCTATATTATAAGGTATTTTCAATGATACACTGCATATTACGCTATATTATAAGGTATTTTCAATGATACACTACATATTACGTTATATTATAAGGTATTTTCAATGATACACTGCATGTTACTTTATATTATAAGGTATTTTCAATGATACACTGCATATTACGTTATATTATAAGGTATTTTCAATGATACACTGCATATTACGTTATATTATAAGGTATTTTCAATGATAAACTACGATATATTAGAAGGTATTTTCATTGATACACTGCATATTACGTTATATTATAAGGTATTTTCAATGATACACTGTATATTACGTTATATTACATGGTATTTTCTATGATACAGTGCATATTACGTTATATTATAAGGTATTTTCAATGATACACTGCTTATTACGTTATATTATAAGGTATTTTCAATGATACACTGCATATTACGTTATATTATAAGGTATTTTCAATGATACACTGCATATTACGTTATATTATAAGGTATTTTCAATGATAAACTACGATATATTAGAAGGTATTTTCAATGATACACTGCATATTACGTTATATTTTAAGGTATTTTCAATGATACACTGTATATTACGTTATATTACATGGTATTTTCTATGATACACTGCATATTACGTTATATTATAAGGTATTTTCAATGATACACTGCATATTACGTTATATTATAAGGTATTTTCAATGATACACTGCATATTACGTTATATTATAAGGTATTTTCAATGATACACTGCATATTACGTTATATTATAAGGTATTTTCAATGATACACTGGATATTACGCTATATTATAAGGTATTTTCATTGATATACTGCATATTACGATATATTAGAAGGTATTTTCAATGATACACTGCATATTACGTTATATTATAAGGTATTTTCAATGATACACTGTATATTACGTTATATTACATGGTATTTTCTATGATACACTGCATATTACGTTATATTATAAGGTATTTTCAATGATACACTGCATATTACGTTATATTATAAGGTATTTTCAATGATACACTGCATATTACGTTATATTACAAGGTATTTTCAATGATACACTGCATATTACGTTATATTATAAGGTATTTTCAATGATACACGGGATATTACGCTATATTATAAGGTATTTTCATTGATATACTGCATATTACGTTATATTAGAAGGTATTTTCAATGATACATTGCATATTACGTTATATTATATGGTATTTTCAATGACACACTGCATATTACGTCATATTATAAGGTATTTTCAATGATAAACAACGATATATTAGAAGGTATTTTCAATGATACACTGCATATTACGTTATATTTTAAGGTATTTTCAATGATACACTGTATATTACGTTATATTACATGGTATTTTCTATGATACACTGCATATTACGTTATATTATAAGGTATTTTCAATGATACACTGCATATTACGTTATATTATAAGGAATTTTCAATGATACACTGCATATTACGTTATATTACAAGGTATTTTCAATGATACACTGCATATTACGTTATATTATAAGGTATTTTCAATGATACACTGCATATTACGCTATATTATAAGGTATTTTCAATGATACACTGCATATTACGCTATATTATAAGGTATTTTCAATGATACACTACATATTACGTTATATTATAAGGTATTTTCAATGATACACTGCATGTTACTTTATATTATAAGGTATTTTCAATGATACACTGCATATTACGTTATATTATAAGGTATTTTCAATGATACACTGCATATTACGTTATATTATAAGGTATTTTCAATGATAAACTACGATATATTAGAAGGTATTTTCATTGATACACTGCATATTACGTTATATTATAAGGTATTTTCAATGATACACTGTATATTACGTTATATTACATGGTATTTTCTATGATACAGTGCATATTACGTTATATTATAAGGTATTTTCAATGATACACTGCATATTACGTTATATTATAAGGTATTTTCAATGATACACTGCATATTACGCTATATTATAAGGTATTTTCAATGATACACTGCATATTACGCTATATTATAAGGTATTTTCAATGATACACTACATATTACGTTATATTATAAGGTATTTTCAATGATACACTGCATGTTACTTTATATTATAAGGTATTTTCAATGATACACTGCATATTACGTTATATTATAAGGTATTTTCAATGATACACTGCATATTACGTTATATTATAAGGTATTTTCAATGATAAACTACGATATATTAGAAGGTATTTTCATTGATACACTGCATATTACGTTATATTATAAGGTATTTTCAATGATACACTGTATATTACGTTATATTACATGGTATTTTCTATGATACAGTGCATATTACGTTATATTATAAGGTATTTTCAATGATACACTGCTTATTACGTTATATTATAAGGTATTTTCAATGATACACTGCATATTACGTTATATTATAAGGTATTTTCAATGATACACTGCATATTACGTTATATTATAAGGTATTTTCAATGATAAACTACGATATATTAGAAGGTATTTTCAATGATACACTGCATATTACGTTATATTATAAGGTATTTTCAACGATACACTGTATATTACGTTATATTACATGGTATTTTCTATGATACACTGCATATTACGTTATATTATAAGGTATTTTCAATGATACACTGCATATTACGTTATATTATAAGGTATTTTCAATGATACACTGCATATTACGTTATATTACAAGGTATTTTCAATGATACACTGCATATTACGTTATATTATAAGGTATTTTCAATGATACACTGGATATTACGATATATTATAAGGTATTTTCATTGATATACTGCATATTACGATATATTAGAAGGTATTTTCAATGATACACTGCATATTACGTTATATTATAAGGTATTTTCAATGATACACTGTATATTACGTTATATTACATGGTATTTTCTATGATACACTGCATATTACGTTATATTATAAGGTATTTTCAATGATACACTGCATATTACGTTATATTATAAGGTATTTTCAATGATACACTGCATATTACGTTATATTATAAGGTATTTTCAATGATACACTGCATATTACGTTATATTATAAGGTATTTTCAATGATACACGGGATATTACGCTATATTATAAGGTATTTTCATTGATATACTGCATATTACGTTATATTAGAAGGTATTTTCAATGATACATTGCATATTACGTTATATTATATGGTATTTTCAATGACACACTGCATATTACGTCATATTATAAGGTATTTTCAATGATAAACAACGATATATTAGAAGGTATTTTCAATGATACACTGCATATTACGTTATATTTTAAGGTATTTTCAATGATACACTGCATATTACGTTATATTATAAGGTATTTTCAATGATACACTGCATATTACGCTATATTATAAGGTATTTTCAATGATACACTGCATATTACGCTATATTATAAGGTATTTTCAATGATACACTACATATTACGTTATATTATAAGGTATTTTCAATGA
Organism: Lasioglossum lativentre; assembly: GCA_916610255.1. Classification (NCBI taxonomy): domain Eukaryota; kingdom Metazoa; phylum Arthropoda; class Insecta; order Hymenoptera; family Halictidae; genus Lasioglossum; species Lasioglossum lativentre. Next base: position 90,757 of record CAKAJI010000665.1, on the reverse strand, counting down.
TACACTGCATGTTACTTTATATTATAAGGTATTTTCAATGATACACTGCATATTACGTTATATTATAAGGTATTTTCAATGATACACTGCATATTACGTTATATTATAAGGTATTTTCAATGATAAACTACGATATATTAGAAGGTATTTTCATTGATACACTGCATATTACGTTATATTATAAGGTATTTTCAATGATACACTGTATATTACGTTATATTACATGGTATTTTCTATGATACAGTGCATATTACGTTATATTATAAGGTATTTTCAATGATACACTGCTTATTACGTTATATTATAAGGTATTTTCAATGATACACTGCATATTACGTTATATTATAAGGTATTTTCAATGATACACTGCATATTACGTTATATTATAAGGTATTTTCAATGATAAACTACGATATATTAGAAGGTATTTTCAATGATACACTGCATATTACGTTATATTATAAGGTATTTTCAACGATACACTGTATATTACGTTATATTACATGGTATTTTCTATGATACACTGCATATTACGTTATATTATAAGGTATTTTCAATGATACACTGCATATTACGTTATATTATAAGGTATTTTCAATGATACACTGCATATTACGTTATATTACAAGGTATTTTCAATGATACACTGCATATTACGTTATATTATAAGGTATTTTCAATGATACACTGGATATTACGCTATATTATAAGGTATTTTCATTGATATACTGCATATTACGATATATTAGAAGGTATTTTCAATGATACACTGCATATTACGTTATATTATAAGGTATTTTCAATGATACACTGTATATTACGTTATATTACATGGTATTTTCTATGATACACTGCATATTACGTTATATTATAAGGTATTTTCAATGATACACTGCATATTACGTTATATTATAAGGTATTTTCAATGATACACTGCATATTACGTTATATTACAAGGTATTTTCAATGATACACTGCATATTACGTTATATTATAAGGTATTTTCAATGATACACGGGATATTACGCTATATTATAAGGTATTTTCATTGATATACTGCATATTACGTTATATTAGAAGGTATTTTCAATGATACATTGCATATTACGTTATATTATATGGTATTTTCAATGACACACTGCATATTACGTCATATTATAAGGTATTTTCAATGATAAACAACGATATATTAGAAGGTATTTTCAATGATACACTGCATATTACGTTATATTATAAGGTATTTTCAATGATACACTGTATATTACGTTATATTACATGGTATTTTCTATGATACACTGCATATTACGTTATATTATAAGGTATTTTCAATGATACACTGCATATTACGTTATATTATAAGGAATTTTCAATGATACACTGCATATTACGTTATATTACAAGGTATTTTCAATGATACACTGCATATTACGTTATATTATAAGGTGTTTTCAATGATAAACTACGATATATTAGAAGGTATTTTCATTGATACACTGCATATTACGTTATACTATAAGGTATTTTCAATGATACACTGTATATTACGTTATATTACATGGTATTTTCTATGATACACTGCATATTACGTTATATTACAAGGTATTTTCAATGATACACTGCATATTACGTTATATTATAAGGTATTTTCAATGATACACTGGATATTACGCTATATTATAAGGTATTTTCAATGATACACTGCATATTACGCTATATTATAAGGTATTTTCAATGATACACTGCATATTACGCTATATTATAAGGTATTTTCAATGATACACTACATATTACGTTATATTATAAGGTATTTTCAATGATACACTGCATGTTACTTTATATTATAAGGTATTTTCAATGATACACTGCATATTACGTTATATTATAAGGTATTTTCAATGATACACTGCATATTACGTTATATTATAAGGTATTTTCAATGATAAACTACGATATATTAGAAGGTATTTTCATTGATACACTGCATATTACGTTATATTATAAGGTATTTTCAATGATACACTGTATATTACGTTATATTACATGGTATTTTCTATGATACAGTGCATATTACGTTATATTATAAGGTATTTTCAATGATACACTGCTTATTACGTTATATTATAAGGTATTTTCAATGATACACTGCATATTACGTTATATTATAAGGTATTTTCAATGATACACTGCATATTACGTTATATTATAAGGTATTTTCAATGATAAACTACGATATATTAGAAGGTATTTTCAATGATACACTGCATATTACGTTATATTATAAGGTATTTTCAACGATACACTGTATATTACGTTATATTACATGGTATTTTCTATGATACACTGCATATTACGTTATATTATAAGGTATTTTCAATGATACACTGCATATTACGTTATATTATAAGGTATTTTCAATGATACACTGCATATTACGTTATATTATAAGGTATTTTCAATGATACACTGCATATTACGCTATATTATAAGGTATTTTCAATGATACACTGCATATTACGCTATATTATAAGGTATTTTCAATGATACACTACATATTACGTTATATTATAAGGTATTTTCAATGATACACTGCATGTTACTTTATATTATAAGGTATTTTCAATGATACACTGCATATTACGTTATATTATAAGGTATTTTCAATGATACACTGCATATTACGTTATATTATAAGGTATTTTCAATGATAAACTACGATATATTAGAAGGTATTTTCATTGATACACTGCATATTACGTTATATTATAAGGTATTTTCAATGATACACTGTATATTACGTTATATTATAAGGTATTTTCAATGATACACTGTATACTACGTTATATTACATGGTATTTTCTATGATATACTGCATATTACGTTATATTATAAGGTATTTTCAATGATACACTGCATATTACGTTATATTATAAGGTATTTTCAATGATACACTGCATATTACGTTATATTATAAGGTATTTTCAATGATAAACTACGATATATTAGAAGGTATTTTCAATGATACACTGCATATTACGTTATATTATAAGGTATTTTCAATGATACACTGTATATTACGTTATATTACATGGTATTTTCTATGATACACTGCATATTACGTTATATTATAAGGTATTTTCAATGATACACTGCATATTACGTTATATTATAAGGTATTTTCAATGATACACTGCATATTACGTTATATTACAAGGTATTTTCAATGATACACTGCATATTACGTTATAATATAAGGTATTTTCAATGATAAACTACGATATATTAGAAGGTATTTTCAATGATACACTGCATATTACGTTATATTATAAGGTATTTTCAATGATACACTGTATATTACGTTATATTATATGGTATTTTCTATGATACACTGCATATTACGTTATATTATAAGGTATTTTCAATGATACACTGCATATTACGTTATATTATAAGGTATTTTCAATGATACACTGCATATTACGTTATATTATAAGGTGTTTTCAATGATAAACTACGATATATTAGAAGGTATTTTCATTGATACACTGCATATTACGTTATATTATAAGGTATTTTCAATGATACACTGTATATTACGTTATATTACATGGTATTTTCTATGATACACTGCATATTACGTTATATTATAAGGTATTTTCAATGATACACTGCATATTACGTTATATTATAAGGTATTTTCAATGATACACTGCATATTACGTTATATTATAAGGTATTTTCAATGATACACTGCATATTACGTTATATTATAAGGTATTTTCAATGATACACTGCATATTACGCTATATTATAAGGTATTTTCAATGATACACTGCATATTACGCTATATTATAAGGTATTTTCAATGATACACTACATATTACGTTATATTATAAGGTATTTTCAATGATACACTGCATATTACGTTATATTATAAGGTATTTTCAATGATACACTGCATATTACGCTATATTATAAGGTATTTTCAATGATACACTGCATATTACGCCATATTATAAGGTATTTTCAATGATACACTGCATATTACGCTATATTATAAGGTATTTTCAATGATACACTACATATTACGTTATATTACATGGTATTTTCTATGATACACTGCATATTACGTTATATTATAAGGTATTTTCAATGATACACTGCATATTACGTTATATTATAAGGAATTTTCAATGATACACTGCATATTACGTTATATTACAAGGTATTTTCAATGATACACTGCATATTACGTTATATTATAAGGTGTTTTCAATGATAAACTACGATATATTAGAAGGTATTTTCATTGATACACTGCATATTACGTTATACTATAAGGTATTTTCAATGATACACTGTATATTACGTTATATTACATGGTATTTTCTATGATACACTGCATATTACGTTATATTACAAGGTATTTTCAATGATACACTGCATATTACGTTATATTATAAGGTATTTTCAATGATACACTGGATATTACGCTATATTATAAGGTATTTTCAATGATACACTGCATATTACGCTATATTATAAGGTATTTTCAATGATACACTGCATATTACGCTATATTATAAGGTATTTTCAATGATACACTACATATTACGTTATATTATAAGGTATTTTCAATGATACACTGCATGTTACTTTATATTATAAGGTATTTTCAATGATACACTGCATATTACGTTATATTATAAGGTATTTTCAATGATACACTGCATATTACGTTATATTATAAGGTATTTTCAATGATAAACTACGATATATTAGAAGGTATTTTCATTGATACACTGCATATTACGTTATATTATAAGGTATTTTCAATGATACACTGTATATTACGTTATATTACATGGTATTTTCTATGATACAGTGCATATTACGATATATTATAAGGTATTTTCAATGATACACTGCTTATTACGTTATATTATAAGGTATTTTCAATGATACACTGCATATTACGTTATATTATAAGGTATTTTCAATGATACACTGCATATTACGTTATATTATAAGGTATTTTCAATGATACACTGTATACTACGTTATATTACATGGTATTTTCTATGATATACTGCATATTACGTTATATTATAAGGTATTTTCAATGATACACTGCATATTACGTTATATTATAAGGTATTTTCAATGATACACTGCATATTACGTTATATTATAAGGTATTTTCAATGATAAACTACGATATATTACAAGGTATTTTCAATGATACACTGCATATTACGTTATATTATAAGGTATTTTCAATGATACACTGTATATTACGTTATATTACATGGTATTTTCTATGATACACTGCATATTACGTTATATTATAAGGTATTTTCAATGATACACTGCATATTACGTTATATTATAAGGTATTTTCAATGATACACTGCATATTACGTTATATTACAAGGTATTTTCAATGATACACTGCATATTACGTTATAATATAAGGTATTTTCAATGATAAACTACGATATATTAGAAGGTATTTTCAATGATACACTGCATATTACGTTATATTATAAGGTATTTTCAATGATACACTGTATATTACGTTATATTATATGGTATTTTCTATGATACACTGCATATTACGTTATATTATAAGGTATTTTCAATGATACACTGCATATTACGTTATATTATAAGGTATTTTCAATGATACACTGCATATTACGTTATATTATAAGGTGTTTTCAATGATAAACTACGATATATTAGAAGGTATTTTCATTGATACACTGCATATTACGTTATATTATAAGGTATTTTCAATGATACACTGTATATTACGTTATATTACATGGTATTTTCTATGATACACTGCATATTACGTTATATTATAAGGTATTTTCAATGATACACTGCATATTACGTTATATTATAAGGTATTTTCAATGATACACTGCATATTACGTTATATTATAAGGTATTTTCAATGATACACTGCATATTACGTTATATTATAAGGTATTTTCAATGATACACTGCATATTACGCTATATTATAAGGTATTTTCAATGATACACTGCATATTACGCTATATTATAAGGTATTTTCAATGATACACTACATATTACGTTATATTATAAGGTATTTTCAATGATACACTGCATATTACGACATATTATAAGGTATTTTCAATGATACACTGCATATTATGATCTATTATAAGGTATTTTCAATGATACACTGCATATTACGCCATATTATAAGGTATTTTCAATGATACACTGCATATTACGATATATTATAAGGTATTTTCAATGATACACTGCATATTACGTTATATTATAAGGTATTTTCAATGATACACTGCATGTTACTTTATATTATAAGGTATTTTCAATGATACACTGCATATTACGTTATATTATAAGGTATTTTCAATGATACACTGCATATTACGTTATATTATAGGGTGTTTTCAATGATAAACTACGATATATTAGAAGGTATTTTCATTGATACACTGCATATTACGCTATATTATAAGGTATTTTCAATGATACACTACATATTACGTTATATTATAAGGTATTTTCAATGATACACTGCATGTTACTTTATATTATAAGGTATTTTCAATGATACACTGCATATTACGTTATATTATAAGGTATTTTCAATGATACACTGCATATTACGTTGTATTATAAGGTGTTTTCAATGATAAACTACGATATATTAGAAGGTATTTTCATTGATACACTGCATATTACGTTATATTATAAGGTATTTTCAATGATACACTGTATATTACGTTATATTACATGGTATTTTCTATGATACACTGCATATTACGTTATATTATAAGGTGTTTTCAATGATAAACTACGATATATTAGAAGGTATTTTCAATGATACACTGCATATTACGTTATATTATAAGGTATTTTCAACGATACACTGTATATTACGTTATATTACATGGTATTTTCTATGATACACTGCATATTACGTTATATTATAAGGTATTTTCAATGATACACTGCATATTACGTTATATTATAAGGTATTTTCAATGATACACTGCATATTACGTTATATTATAAGGTATTTTCAATGATACACTGCATATTACGTTATATTATAAGGTATTTTCAATGATACACTGGATATTACGCTATATTATAAGGTATTTTCATTGATATACTGCATATTACGCTATATTAGAAGGTATTTTCAATGATACACTGCATATTACGTTATATTAGAAGGTATTTTCAATGATACATTGCATATTACGTTATATTATATGGTATTTTCAATGACACACTGCATATTACGTTATATTATAAGGTATTTTCAATGATAAACAACGATATATTAGAAGGTATTTTCAATGATACACTGCATATTACGTTATATTATAAGGTATTTTCAATGATAAACTACGATATATTAGAAGGTATTTTCAATGATACACTGCATATTACGTTATATTATAAGGTATTTTCAATGATACACTGTATATTACGTTATATTACATGGTATTTTCTATGATACACTGCATATTACGTTATATTATAAGGTATTTTCAATGATACACTGCATATTACGTTATATTATAAGGTATTTTCAATGATACACTGCATATTACGTTATATTATAAGGTATTTTCAATGATACACTGCATATTACGTTATATTATAAGGTATTTTCAATGATACACTGCATATTACGCTATATTATAAGGTATTTTCAATGATACACTGCATATTACGCTATATTATAAGGTATTTTCAATGATACACTACATATTACGTTATATTATAAGGTATTTTCAATGATACACTGCATATTACGTTATATTATAAGGTATTTTCAATGATACACTGCATATTACGTTATATTATAAGGTATTTTCAATGATACACTGCATATTACGCCATATTATAAGGTATTTTCAATGATACACTGCATATTACGATATATTATAAGGTATTTTCAATGATACACTACATATTACGTTATATTATAAGGTATTTTCAATGATACACTGCATGTTACTTTATATTATAAGGTATTTTCAATGATACACTGCATATTACGTTATATTATAAGGTATTTTCAATGATACACTGCATATTACGTTATATTATAGGGTGTTTTCAATGATAAACTACGATATATTAGAAGGTATTTTCATTGATACACTGCATATTACGCTATATTATAAGGTATTTTCAATGATACACTACATATTACGTTATATTATAAGGTATTTTCAATGATACACTGCATGTTACTTTATATTATAAGGTATTTTCAATGATACACTGCATATTACGTTATATTATAAGGTATTTTCAATGATACACTGCATATTACGTTGTATTATAAGGTGTTTTCAATGATAAACTACGATATATTAGAAGGTATTTTCATTGATACACTGCATATTACGTTATATTATAAGGTATTTTCAATGATACACTGTATATTACGTTATATTACATGGTATTTTCTATGATACACTGCATATTACGTTATATTATAAGGTGTTTTCAATGATAAACTACGATATATTAGAAGGTATTTTCAATGATACACTGCATATTACGTTATATTATAAGGTATTTTCAACGATACACTGTATATTACGTTATATTACATGGTATTTTCTATGATACACTGCATATTACGTTATATTATAAGGTATTTTCAATGATACACTGCATATTACGTTATATTATAAGGTATTTTCAATGATACACTGCATATTACGTTATATTATAAGGTATTTTCAATGATACACTGCATATTACGTTATATTATAAGGTATTTTCAATGATACACTGGATATTACGCTATATTATAAGGTATTTTCATTGATATACTGCATATTACGCTATATTAGAAGGTATTTTCAATGATACACTGCATATTACGTTATATTAGAAGGTATTTTCAATGATACATTGCATATTACGTTATATTATATGGTATTTTCAATGACACACTGCATATTACGTTATATTATAAGGTATTTTCAATGATAAACAACGATATATTAGAAGGTATTTTCAATGATACACTGCATATTACGTTATATTATAAGGTATTTTCAATGATAAACTACGATATATTAGAAGGTATTTTCAATGATACACTGCATATTACGTTATATTATAAGGTATTTTCAATGATACACTGTATATTACGTTATATTACATGGTATTTTCTATGATACACTGCATATTACGTTATATTATAAGGTATTTTCAATGATACACTGCATATTACGTTATATTATAAGGTATTTTCAATGATACACTGCATATTACGTTATATTACAAGGTATTTTCAATGATACACTGCATATTACGTTATATTATAAGGTATTTTCAATGATACACTGGATATTACGCTATATTATAAGGTATTTTCATTGATATACTGCATATTACGTTATATTAGAAGGTATTTTCAATGATACATTGCATATTACGTTATATTATATGGTATTTTCAATGACACACTGCATATTACGTTATATTATAAGGTATTTTCAATGATAAACTACGATATATTAGAAGGTATTTTCAATGATACACTGCATATTACGTTATATTATAAGGTATTTTCAATGATACACTGTATATTACGTTATATTACATGGTATTTTCTATGATACACTGCATATTAGGATATGTTATAAGGTATTTTCTATGATACACTGCATATTACGTTATATTATATGGTATTTTCAATGATACACTGCATATTACGATATGTAATAAGGTATTTTCAATGATACACTGCATATTACGTTATATTACATGGTATTTTCATTGATACACTGCATATTAGGATATCTTATAAGGTATTTTCAATGATACACTGCATATTACGTTATATTATAAGGTATTTTCAATGATACACTGCATATTACGTTATATTATAAGGTATTTTCAATGATACACTGCATGTTACTTTATATTATAAGGTATTTTCAATGATACACTGTATATTACGTTATATTATATGGTATTTTCTATGATACACTGCATATTACGTTATATTATAAGGTATTTTCAATGATACACTGCATATTACGTTATATTATAAGGTATTTTCAATGATACACTGCATATTACGTTATATTATAAGGTTATTTGCAATGAAACACTGCATATTACGTTATATTATAAGGAATTCTCAATGATAAACTACGATATATTACATGGTATTTTCTATGATACACTGCATATTACGTTATATTATAAGGTATTTTCAATGATACACTGCATATTACGTTATATTATAAGGTATTTTCAATGATACACTGTATATTACATGGTATTTTCTATGATATACTGCATATTACGTTATATTATAAGGTATTTTCAATGATACACTGCATATTACGTTATATTATAAGGTATTTTCAATGATACACTGCATATTACGTTATATTATAAGGTATTTTCAATGATAAACTACGATATATTAGAAGGTATTTTCAATGATACACTGCATATCACGTTATATTATAAGGTATTTTCAATGATACACTGCATATTACGTTATATTATAAGGTATTTTCAATGATAAACTACGATATATTAGAAGGTATTTTCAATGATACACTGCATATTACGTTATATTATAAGGTATTTTCAATGATAAACTACGATATATTAGAAGGTATTTTCAATGATACACTGCATATCACGTTATATTATAAGGTATTTTCAATGATACACTGCATATTACGTTATATTATAAGGTATTTTCAATGATAAACTACGATATATTAGAAGGTATTTTCAATGATACACTGCATATTACGTTATATTATAAGGTATTTTCAATGATACACTGTATATTACGTTATATTACATGGTGTTTTCTATGATACACTGCATATTACGTTATATTATAAGGTATTTTCAATGATACACTGCATATTACGTTATATTATAAGGTATTTTCAATGATACACTGCATATTACGTTATATTACAAGGTATTTTCAATGATACACTGCATATTACGTTATAATATAAGGTATTTTCAATGATAAACTACGATATATTAGAAGGTATTTTCAATGATACACTGCATATTACGTTATATTATAAGGTATTTTCAATGATACACTGTATATTACGTTATATTATATGGTATTTTCTATGATACACTGCATATTACGTTATATTATAAGGTATTTTCAATGATACACTGCATATTACGTTATATTATAAGGTATTTTCAATGATGCACTACATATTACGTTATATTATAAGGTGTTTTCAATGATAAACTACGATATATTAGAAGGTATTTTCATTGATACACTGCATATTACGTTATATTATAAGGTATTTTCAATGATAAACAACGATATATTAGAAGGTATTTTCAATGATACACTGCATATTACGTTATATTATAAGGTATTTTCAATGATACACTGTATATTACGTTATATTACATGGTATTTTCTATGATATACTGCATATTACGTTATATTATAAGGTATTTTCAATGATACACTGCATATTACGTTATATTATAAGGTATTTTCAATGATACACTGCATATTACGTTATATTATAAGGTATTTTCAATGATAAACTACGATATATTAGAAGGTATTTTCAATGATACACTGCATATTACGTTATATTATAAGGTATTTTCAACGATACACTGTATATTACGTTATATTACATGGTATTTTCTATGATACACTGCATATTACGTTATATTATAAGGTATTTTCAATGATACACTGTATATTACGTTATATTATAAGGTATTTTCAATGATACACTGCATATTACGTTATATTACAAGGTATTTTCAATGATACACTGCATATTACGTTATATTATAAGGTATTTTCAATGATACACTGGATATTACGCTATATTATAAGGTATTTTCATTGATATACTGCATATTACGATATATTAGAAGGTATTTTCATTGATACACTGCATATTACGTTATATTATAAGGTATTTTCAATGATAAACAACGATATATTAGAAGGTATTTTCAATGATACACTGTATATTACGTTATATTACATGGTATTTTCTATGATACACTGCATATTACGTTATATTATAAGGTATTTTCAATGATACACTGCATATTACGTTATATTATAAGGTATTTTCTATGATAAACTACATATTACGATATATTATAAGGTATTTTCAATGATATACTGTATATTACGTTGTAGTATAAGGTATTTTCAATGAAACACTGCATATTACGTCATATTAGATGGTATTGCCAATGATACACTGCATATTACGTTATATTATAAGGTTATTTGCAATGAAACACTGTATGTTACGTTATATTAAAAGGTATTTTCAATGATACACTGCATATTACGTTATATTATAAGGTATTTTCAATGATACACTGTATATTACGTTATATTATATGGTATTTTCTATGATACACTGCATATTACGTTATATTATAAGGTATTTTCAATGATACACTGTATATTACGTTATATTACATGGTATTTTCTATGATATACTGCATATTACGTTATATTATAAGGTATTTTCAATGATACACTGCATATTACGTTATATTATAAGGTATTTTCAATGATAAACTACGATATATTAGAAGGTATTTTCTATGATACACTGCATATTATGTTATATTATAAGGTATTTTCAATGATAAACTACGATATATTAGAAGGTATTTTCAATGATACACTGCATATTACGTTATATTATAAGGTATTTTCAATGATACACTGTTTATTACGTTATATTACATGGTATTTTCTATGATATACTGCATATTACGTTATATTATAAGGTATTTTCAATGATACACTGCATATTACGTTATATTATAAGGTATTTTCAATGATAAACTACGATATATTAGAAGGTATTTTCAATGATACACTGCATATTACGTTATATTATAAGGTATTTTCAACGATACACTGTATATTACGTTATATTACATGGTATTTTCTATGATACACTGCATATTACGTTATATTATAAGGTATTTTCAATGATACACTGTATATTACGTTATATTATAAGGTATTTTCAATGATACACTGCATATTACGTTATATTACAAGGTATTTTCAATGATACACTGCATATTACGTTATATTATAAGGTATTTTCAATGATACACTGGATATTACGCTATATTATAAGGTATTTTCATTGATATACTGCATATTACGATATATTAGAAGGTATTTTCAATGATACACTGCATATTACGTTATATCATAAGGTATTTTCAATGATACACTGTATATTACGTTATATTACATGGTATTTTCTATGATACACTGCATATTACGTTATATTATAAGGTATTTTCAATGATACACTGCATATTACGTTATATTATAAGGTATTTTCTATGATAAACTACATATTACGATATATTATAAGGTATTTTCAATGATATACTGTATATTACGTTGTAGTATAAGGTATTTTCAATGAAACACTGCATATTACGTCATATTAGATGGTATTGCCAATGATACACTGCATATTACGTTATATTATAAGGTTATTTGCAATGAAACACTGTATGTTACGTTATATTAAAAGGTATTTTCAATGATGCACTGCATATTACGTTATATTATAAGGAATTTTCAATGATACACTGCATATTACGTGATATTATAAGGTTATTTGCAATGAAACACTGCATATTACGTTATATTATAAGGAATTTTCAATGATAAACTACGATATAATATAAGGTATTTTCAATGATACACTACATATTACGTCATATTATAAGTTATTTCCAATTATACACTACGAATTACGATATATTATAAGGTATCTTCAATGATACACTACAAATTACGATATATTATAAGGTATTTTCAATGATACACTGCATATTACTTTATATTATAAGGTATTCTCAATGATACACTGCATATTACGTTATATTATAAGGAATTCTCAATGATAAACTACGATATATTACAAGGTATTTTCAATGATACACTGCATATTACGTCATATTATAAGGAATTTTCAATGATACACTGCATATTACGTTATATTATAAGGTTATTTGCAATGAAACACTGCATATTACGTTATATTATAAGGAATTCTCAATGATAAACTACGATATATTACAATGTATTTTCAATGATACACTGCATATTACGTCATATTATAAGGAATTTTCAATGATACACTGCATATTACGTTATATTATAAGGTTATTTGCAATGAAACACTGCATATTACGTTATATTATAAGGAATTCTCAATGATAAACTACGATATATTACATGGTATTTTCTATGATACACTGCATATTACGTTATATTATAAGGTATTTTCAATGATACACTGCATATTACGTTATATTATAAGGTATTTTCAATGATACACTGTATATTACATGGTATTTTCTATGATATACTGCATATTACGTTATATTATAAGGTATTTTCAATGATACCCTGCATATTACGTTATATTATAAGGTATTTTCAATGATACACTGCATATTACGTTATATTATAAGGTATTTTCAATGATAAACTACGATATATTAGAAGGTATTTTCAATGATACACTGCATATCACGTTATATTATAAGGTATTTTCAATGATACACTGCATATTACGTTATATTATAAGGTATTTTCAATGATAAACTACGATATATTAGAAGGTATTTTCAATGATACACTGCATATTACGTTATATTATAAGGTATTTTCAATGATACACTGTATATTACGTTATATTACATGGTATTTTCTATGATACACTGCATATTACGTTATATTATAAGGTATTTTCAATGATACACTGCATATTACGTTATATTATAAGGTATTTTCAATGATACACTGCATATTACGTTATATTACAAGGTATTTTCAATGATACACTGCATATTACGTTATAATATAAGGTATTTTCAATGATAAACTACGATATATTAGAAGGTATTTTCAATGATACACTGCATATTACGTTATATTATAAGGTATTTTCAATGATACACTGTATATTACGTTATATTATATGGTATTTTCTATGATACACTGCATATTACGTTATATTATAAGGTATTTTCAATGATACACTGCATATTACGTTATATTATAAGGTATTTTCAATGATACACTGCATATTACGTTATATTATAAGGTGTTTTCAATGATAAACTACGATATATTAGAAGGTATTTTCATTGATACACTGCATATTACGTTATATTATAAGGTATTTTCAATGATACACTGTATATTACATTATATTACATGGTATTTTCTATGATACACTGCATATTACGTTATATTATAAGGTATTTTCAATGATACACTGCATATTATGTTATATTATAAGGTATTTTCAATGATACACTGCATATTACGTTATATTATAAGGTATTTTCAATGATACACTGCATATTACGTTATATTATAAGGTATTTTCAATGATACACTGCATATTACGCTATATTATAAGGTATTTTCAATGATACACTGCATATTACGCTATATTATAAGGTATTTTCAATGATACACTACATATTACGTTATATTATAAGGTATTTTCAATGATACACTGCATATTACGCTATATTATAAGGTATTTTCAATGATACACTGCATATTACGCTATATTATAAGGTATTTTCAATGATACACTGCATATTACGCCATATTATAAGGTATTTTCAATGATACACTACATATTACGTTATATTATAAGGTATTTTAAATGATACACTGCATATTACGTTATATTATAAGGTATTTTCTATGATACACTGCATATTAGGATATGTTATAAGGTATTTTCAATGATACACTGCATATTACGTTATATTATAAGGTATTTTCAATGATAAACTACGATATATTAGAAGGTATTTTCAATGATACACTGCATATTACGTTATATTATAAGGTATTTTCAATGATAAACAACGATATATTAGAAGGTATTTTCAATGATACACTGCATATTACGTTATATTATAAGGTATTTTCAATGATACACTGTATATTACGTTATATTACATGGTATTTTCTATGATATACTGCATATTACGTTATATTATAAGGTATTTTCAATGATACACTGCATATTACGTTATATTATAAGGTATTTTCAATGATACACTGCATATTACGTTATATTATATGGTATTTTCAATGATAAACTACGATATATTAGAAGGTATTTTCAATGATACACTGCATATTACGTTATATTATAAGGTATTTTCAACGATACACTGTATATTACGTTATATTACATGGTATTTTCTATGATACACTGCATATTACGTTATATTATAAGGTATTTTCAATGATACACTGCATATTACGTTATATTATAAGGTATTTTCAATGATACACTGCATATTACGTTATATTATAAGGTTATTTGCAATGAAACACTGCATATTACGTTATATTATAAGGAATTTTCAATGATAAACTACGATATAATATAAGGTATTTTCAATGATACACTACATATTACGTCATATTATAAGTTATTTCCAATGATACAATGCAAATTACGTTATATTATAAGGTATTTTCAATGATAAACTACGATATATTATAAGGTATTTTCAATGATACACTGCATATTTCGTTATATTATAAGGCATTTTCAATGATACACTGCATATTACGTTTTATTATAAGGTGTTTTCAATGATACACTGCATATTACGTTATATTATAAGGTATTTTCAATGATACACTACAAATTACGATATATTATAAGGTATTTTCAATGATAAACTACAAATTACGATATAATATAAGGTATCTTCAATGATAAACTACAAATTACGATATAATATAAGGTATTTCCAATGATACACTACATATTACGTCATATTATAAGTTATTTCCAATGATAGAATGCAAATTACGTTATGTTATAAGGTATTTACAATGATAAACTACATATTACGATATATTATAAGGTATTTTCAATGATATACTGTATATTACGTTGTAGTATAAGGTATTTTCAATAATACACTGCATATTACGTCATATTAGATGGTATTGCCAATGATACACTGCATATTACGTTATATTATAAGGTATTTCCAATGATAAACTACATATTACGATATATTATAAGGTATTTTCAATGATACACTGCATATTACGTTATATTATAAGGTTATTTGCAATGAAACACTGTATGTTACGTTATATTAAAAGGTATTTTCAATGATGCACTGCATATTACGTTATATTATAAGGAATTTTCAATGATACACTGCATATAACGTTATATTATAAGGTTATTTGCAATGAAACACTGCATATTACGTTATATTATAAGGAATTTTCAATGATAAACTACGATATAATATAAGGTATTTTCAATGATACACTACATATTACGTCATATTATAAGTTATTTCCAATGATACAATGCAAATTACGTTATATTATAAGGAATTTTCAATGATAAACTACGATATATTATAAGGTATTTTCAATGATACACTGCATATTTCGTTATATTATAAGGTATTTTCAATGATACACTACAAATTACGATATATTATAAGGTATTTTCAATGATAAACTACAAATTACGATATATTATAAGGTATCTTCAATGATAAACTACAAATTACGATATAATATAAGGTATTTTCAATGATACACTACATATTACGTCATATTATAAGTTATTTCCAATGATACAATGCAAATTACGTTATATTATAAGGAATTCTCAATGATAAACTACGATATATTAGAAGGTATTTTCAATGATACACTGCATATTACGTCATATTATAAGGAATTTTCAATGATACACTGCATATTACGTTATATTATAAGGTTATTAGCAATGAAACACTGCATATTACGTTATATTATAAGGAATTTTCAATGATAAACTACGATATAATATAAGGTATTTCCAATGATACACTACATATTACGTCATATTATAAGTTATTTCCAATGATACAATGCAAATTACGTTATGTTATAAGGTATTTACAATGATAAACTACATATTACGATATATTATAAGGTATTTTCAATGATATACTGTATATTACGTTATATTACATGGTATTTTCTATGATACACTGCATATTACGTTATATTATAAGGTATTTTCAATGATAAACTACGATATATTAGAAGGTATTTTCATTGATACACTGCATATTACGTTATATTATAAGGTATTTTCAATGATACACTGTATATTACGTTATATTACATGGTATTTTATATGATACACTGCATATTACGTTATATTATAAGGTATTTTCTATGATAAACTACATATTACGATATATTATAAGGTATTTTCAATGATATACTGTATATTACGTTGTAGTATAAGGTATTTTCAATGAAACACTGCATATTACGTCATATTAGATGGTATTGCCAATGATACACTGCATATTACGTTATATTATAAGGTTATTTGCAATGAAACACTGTATGTTACGTTATATTAAAAGGTATTTTCAATGATGCACTGCATATTACGTTATATTATAAGGAATTTTCAATGATACACTGCATATTACGTGATATTATAAATTTATTTGCAATGAAACACTGCATATTACGTTATATTATAAGGAATTTTCAATGATAAACTACGATATAATATAAGGTATTTTCAATGAAACACTGCATATTACGTCATATTAGATGGTATTGCCAATGATACACTGCATATTACGTTATATTATAAGGTTATTTGCAATGAAACACTGTATGTTACGTTATATTAAAAGGTATTTTCAATGATACACTGCATATTACGTTATATTATAAGGTATTTTCAATGATACACTGCATATTACGTTATATTATAAGGTATTTTCAATGATAAACTACGATATATTAGAAGGTATTTTCATTGATACACTGCATATTTCGTTATATTATAAGGTATTTTCAATTATACACTACAAATTACGATATATTATAAGGTACCTTCAATGATACACTACAAATTACGATATATTATAAGGTATTCTCAATGATACACTGCATATTTCGTTATATTATAAGGCATTTTCAATGATACACTGCATATTACGTTTTATTATAAGGTATTTTCAATGATAAACTACGATATATTATAAGGTATTTTCAATGATACACTGCATATTTCGTTATATTATAAGGTATTTTCAATTATACACTACGAATTACGATATATTATAAGGTATCTTCAATGATACACTACAAATTACGATATATTATAAGGTATTTTCAATGATACACTGCATATTACTTTATATTATAAGGTATTCTCAATGATACACTGCATATTACGTTATATTATAAGGAATTCTCAATGATAAACTACGATATATTACAAGGTATTTTCAATGATACACTGCATATTACGTCATATTATAAGGAATTTTCAATGATACACTGCATATTACGTTATATTATAAGGTTATTTGCAATGAAACACTGCATATTACGTTATATTATAAGGAATTCTCAATGATAAACTACGATATATTACAATGTATTTTCAATGATACACTGCATATTACGTCATATTATAAGGAATTTTCAATGATACACTGCATATTACGTTATATTATAAGGTTATTTGCAATGAAACACTGCATATTACGTTATATTATAAGGAATTCTCAATGATAAACTACGATATATTACATGGTATTTTCTATGATACACTGCATATTACGTTATATTATAAGGTATTTTCAATGATACACTGCATATTACGTTATATTATAAGGTATTTTCAATGATACACTGTATATTACATGGTATTTTCAATGATACACTGCATATCACGTTATATTATAAGGTATTTTCAATGATACACTGCATATTACGTTATATTATAAGGTATTTTCAATGATAAACTACGATATATTAGAAGGTATTTTCAATGATACACTGCATATTACGTTATATTATAAGGTATTTTCAATGATACACTGTATATTACGTTATATTACATGGTATTTTCTATGATACACTGCATATTACGTTATATTATAAGGTATTTTCAATGATACACTGCATATTACGTTATATTATAAGGTATTTTCAATGATACACTGCATATTACGTTATATTACAAGGTATTTTCAATGATACACTGCATATTACGTTATAATATAAGGTATTTTCAATGATAAACTACGATATATTAGAAGGTATTTTCAATGATACACTGCATATTACGTTATATTATAAGGTATTTTCAATGATACACTGTATATTACGTTATATTATATGGTATTTTCTATGATACACTGCATATTACGTTATATTATAAGGTATTTTCAATGATACACTGCATATTACGTTATATTATAAGGTATTTTCAATGATACACTGCATATTACGTTATATTATAAGGTGTTTTCAATGATAAACTACGATATATTAGAAGGTATTTTCATTGATACACTGCATATTACGTTATATTATAAGGTATTTTCAATGATACACTGTATATTACATTATATTACATGGTATTTTCTATGATACACTGCATATTACGTTATATTATAAGGTGTTTTCAATGATAAACTACGATATATTAGAATTTATTTTCATTGATACACTGCATATTACGTTATATTATAAGGTATTTTCAATGATACACTGTATATTACATTATATTACATGGTATTTTCTATGATACACTGCATATTACGTTATATTATAAGGTATTTTCAATGATACACTGCATATTATGTTATATTATAAGGTATTTTCAATGATACACTGCATATTACGTTATATTATAAGGTATTTTCAATGATACACTGCATATTACGTTATATTATAAGGTATTTTCAATGATACACTGCATATTACGTTATATTACAAGGTATTTTCAATGATACACTGCATATTACGTTATAATATAAGGTATTTTCAATGATAAACTACGATATATTAGAAGGTATTTTCAATGATACACTGCATATTACGTTATATTATAAGGTATTTTCAATGATACACTGTATATTACGTTATATTATATGGTATTTTCTATGATACACTGCATATTACGTTATATTATAAGGTATTTTCAATGATACACTGCATATTACGTTATATTATAAGGTATTTTCAATGATACACTGCATATTACGTTATATTATAAGGTGTTTTCAATGATAAACTACGATATATTAGAAGGTATTTTCATTGATACACTGCATATTACGTTATATTATAAGGTATTTTCAATGATACACTGTATATTACATTATATTACATGGTATTTTCTATGATACACTGCATATTACGTTATACTATAAGGTATTTTCAATGATACACTGCATATTATGTTATATTATAAGGTATTTTCAATGATACACTGCATATTACGTTATATTATAAGGTATTTTCAATGATACACTGCATATTACGTTATATTATAAGGTATTTTCAATGATACACTGCATATTACGTTATATTACAAGGTATTTTCAATGATACACTGCATATTACGTTATAATATAAGGTATTTTCAATGATAAACTACGATATATTAGAAGGTATTTTCAATGATACACTGCATATTACGTTATATTATAAGGTATTTTCAATGATACACTGTATATTACGTTATATTATATGGTATTTTCTATGATACACTGCATATTACGTTATATTATAAGGTATTTTCAATGATACACTGCATATTACGTTATATTATAAGGTATTTTCAATGATACACTGCATATTACGTTATATTATAAGGTGTTTTCAATGATAAACTACGATATATTAGAAGGTATTTTCATTGATACACTGCATATTACGTTATATTATAAGGTATTTTCAATGATACACTGTATATTACATTATATTACATGGTATTTTCTATGATACACTGCATATTACGTTATATTATAAGGTATTTTCAATGATACACTGCATATTATGTTATATTATAAGGTATTTTCAATGATACACTGCATATTACGTTATATTATAAGGTATTTTCAATGATACACTGCATATTACGTTATATTATAAGGTATTTTCAATGATACACTGCATATTACGCTATATTATAAGGTATTTTCAATGATACACTGCATATTACGCTATATTATAAGGTATTTTCAATGATACACTACATATTACGTTATATTATAAGGTATTTTCAATGATACACTGCATATTACGACATATTATAAGGTATTTTCAATGATACACTGCATATTACGCTATATTATAAGGTATTTTCAATGATACACTGCATATTACGCCATATTATAAGGTATTTTCAATGAAACACTGCATATTACGTTATATTATAAGGTATTTTCAATGATACACTGCATGTTACTTTATATTATAAGGTATTTTAAATGATACACTGCATATTACGTTATATTATAAGGTATTTTCTATGATACACTGCATATTAGGATATGTTATAAGGTATTTTCAATGATACACTGCACATTACGTTATATTATAAGGTATTTTCAATGATAAACTACGATATATTAGAAGGTATTTTCAATGATACACTGCATATTACGTTATATTATAAGGTATTTTCAATGATAAACAACGATATATTAGAAGGTATTTTCAATGATACACTGCATATTACGTTATATTACATGGTATTGCCAATGATACACTGCATATTACGTTATATTATAAGGTATTTTCAATGATACACTGTATATTACGTTATATTACATGGTATTTTCTATGATATACTGCATATTACGTTATATTATAAGGTATTTTCAATGATACACTGCATATTACGTTATATTATAAGGTATTTTCAATGATACACTGCATATTACGTTATATTATAAGGTATTTTCAATGATAAACTACGATATATTAGAAGGTATTTTCAATGATACACTGCATATTACGTTATATTATAAGGTATTTTCAATGATACACTGTATATTACGTTATATTACATGGTATTGCCAATGATACACTGCATATTACGTTATATTATAAGGTATTTCCAATGATAAACTACATATTACGATATATTATAAGGTATTTTCAATGATACACTGCATATTACGTTATATTATAAGGTTATTTGCAATGAAACACTGTATGTTACGTTATATTAAAAGGTATTTTCAATGATGCACTGCATATTTCGTTATATTATAAGGCATTTTCAATGATACACTGCATATTACGTTTTATTATAAGGTGTTTTCAATGAAACACTGCATATTACGTCATATTAGATGGTATTGCCAATGATACACTGCATATTACGTTATATTATAAGGTTATTTGCAATGAAACACTGTATGTTACGTTATATTAAAAGGTATTTTCAATGATGCACTGCATATTACGTTATATTATAAGGAATTTTCAATGATACACTGCATATTACGTGATATTATAAGGTTATTTGCAATGAAACACTGCATATTACGTTATATTATAAGGAATTTTCAATGATAAACTACGATATAATATAAGGTATTTTCAATGATACACTACATATTACGTTTTATTATAAGGTATTTTCAATGATAAACTACGATATATTATAAGGTATTTTCAATGATACACTACGAATTACGATATATTATAAGGTATCTTCAATGATACACTACAAATTACGATATATTATAAGGTATTTTCAATGATACACTGCATATTACTTTATATTATAAGGTATTCTCAATGATACACTGCATATTACGTTATATTATAAGGAATTCTCAATGATAAACTACGATATATTACAAGGTATTTTCAATGATACACTGCATATTACGTCATATTATAAGGAATTTTCAATGATATACTGCATATTACGTTATATTATAAGGTTATTTGCAATGAAACACTGCATATTACGTTATATTATAAGGAATTCTCAATGATAAACTACGATATATTACAATGTATTTTCAATGATACACTGCATATTACGTCATATTATAAGGAATTTTCAATGATACACTGCATATTACGTTATATTATAAGGTTATTTGCAATGAAACACTGCATATTACGTTATATTATAAGGAATTCTCAATGATAAACTACGATATATTACATGGTATTTTCTATGATACACTGCATATTACGTTATATTATAAGGTATTTTCAATGATACACTGCATATTACGTTATATTATAAGGTATTTTCAATGATACACTGTATATTACATGGTATTTTCAATGATACACTGCATATCACGTTATATTATAAGGTATTTTCAATGATACACTGCATATTACGTTATATTATAAGGTATTTTCAATGATAAACTACGATATATTAGAAGGTATTTTCAATGATACACTGCATATTACGTTATATTATAAGGTATTTTCAATGATACACTGTATATTACGTTATATTACATGGTATTTTCTATGATACACTGCATATTACGTTATATTATAAGGTATTTTCAATGATACACTGCATATTACGTTATATTATAAGGTATTTTCAATGATACACTGCATATTACGTTATATTACAAGGTATTTTCAATGATACACTGCATATTACGTTATAATATAAGGTATTTTCAATGATAAACTACGATATATTAGAAGGTATTTTCAATGATACACTGCATATTACGTTATATTATAAGGTATTTTCAATGATACACTGTATATTACGTTATATTATATGGTATTTTCTATGATACACTGCATATTACGTTATATTATAAGGTATTTTCAATGATACACTGCATATTACGTTATATTATAAGGTATTTTCAATGATACACTGCATATTACGTTATATTATAAGGTGTTTTCAATGATAAACTACGATATATTAGAAGGTATTTTCATTGATACACTGCATATTACGTTATATTATAAGGTATTTTCAATGATACACTGTATATTACATTATATTACATGGTATTTTCTATGATACACTGCATATTACGTTATATTATAAGGTGTTTTCAATGATAAACTACGATATATTAGAATTTATTTTCATTGATACACTGCATATTACGTTATATTATAAGGTATTTTCAATGATACACTGTATATTACATTATATTACATGGTATTTTCTATGATACACTGCATATTACGTTATATTATAAGGTATTTTCAATGATACACTGCATATTATGTTATATTATAAGGTATTTTCAATGATACACTGCATATTACGTTATATTATAAGGTATTTTCAATGATACACTGCATATTACGTTATATTATAAGGTATTTTCAATGATACACTGCATATTACGTTATATTACAAGGTATTTTCAATGATACACTGCATATTACGTTATAATATAAGGTATTTTCAATGATAAACTACGATATATTAGAAGGTATTTTCAATGATACACTGCATATTACGTTATATTATAAGGTATTTTCAATGATACACTGTATATTACGTTATATTATATGGTATTTTCTATGATACACTGCATATTACGTTATATTATAAGGTATTTTCAATGATACACTGCATATTACGTTATATTATAAGGTATTTTCAATGATACACTGCATATTACGTTATATTATAAGGTGTTTTCAATGATAAACTACGATATATTAGAAGGTATTTTCATTGATACACTGCATATTACGTTATATTATAAGGTATTTTCAATGATACACTGTATATTACATTATATTACATGGTATTTTCTATGATACACTGCATATTACGTTATACTATAAGGTATTTTCAATGATACACTGCATATTATGTTATATTATAAGGTATTTTCAATGATACACTGCATATTACGTTATATTATAAGGTATTTTCAATGATACACTGCATATTACGTTATATTATAAGGTATTTTCAATGATACACTGCATATTACGTTATATTACAAGGTATTTTCAATGATACACTGCATATTACGTTATAATATAAGGTATTTTCAATGATAAACTACGATATATTAGAAGGTATTTTCAATGATACACTGCATATTACGTTATATTATAAGGTATTTTCAATGATACACTGTATATTACGTTATATTATATGGTATTTTCTATGATACACTGCATATTACGTTATATTATAAGGTATTTTCAATGATACACTGCATATTACGTTATATTATAAGGTATTTTCAATGATACACTGCATATTACGTTATATTATAAGGTGTTTTCAATGATAAACTACGATATATTAGAAGGTATTTTCATTGATACACTGCATATTACGTTATATTATAAGGTATTTTCAATGATACACTGTATATTACATTATATTACATGGTATTTTCTATGATACACTGCATATTACGTTATATTATAAGGTATTTTCAATGATACACTGCATATTATGTTATATTATAAGGTATTTTCAATGATACACTGCATATTACGTTATATTATAAGGTATTTTCAATGATACACTGCATATTACGTTATATTATAAGGTATTTTCAATGATACACTGCATATTACGCTATATTATAAGGTATTTTCAATGATACACTGCATATTACGCTATATTATAAGGTATTTTCAATGATACACTACATATTACGTTATATTATAAGGTATTTTCAATGATACACTGCATATTACGATATATTATAAGGTATTTTCAATGATACACTGCATATTACGCTATATTATAAGGTATTTTCAATGATACACTGCATATTACGCCATATTATAAGGTATTTTCAATGATACACTACATATTACGTTATATTATAAGGTATTTTCAATGATACACTGCATGTTACTTTATATTATAAGGTATTTTAAATGATACACTGCATATTACGTTATATTATAAGGTATTTTCTATGATACACTGCATATTAGGATATGTTATAAGGTATTTTCAATGATACACTGCACATTACGTTATATTATAAGGTATTTTCAATGATAAACTACGATATATTAGAAGGTATTTTCAATGATACACTGCATATTACGTTATATTATAAGGTATTTTCAATGATAAACAACGATATATTAGAAGGTATTTTCAATGATACACTGCAAATATTACGTTATATTATAAGGTATTTTCAATGATACACTGTATATTACGTTATATTACATGGTATTTTCTATGATATACTGCATATTACGTCATATTATAAGGAATTTTCAATGATACACTGCATATTACTTTATATTATAAGGTTATTTGCAATGAAACACTGCATATTACGTTATATTATAAGGAATTCTCAATGATAAACTACGATATATTACATGGTATTTTCTATGATACACTGCATATTACGTTATATTATAAGGTATTTTCAATGATACACTGCATATTACGTTATATTATAAGGTATTTTCAATGATACACTGTATATTACATGGTATTTTCTATGATATACTGCATATTACGTTATATTATAAGGTATTTTCAATGATACACTGCATATTACGTTATATTATAAGGTATTTTCAATTATACACTACAAATTACGATATATTATAAGGTACCTTCAATGATACACTACAAATTACGATATATTATAAGGTATTCTCAATGATACACTGCATATTTCGTTATATTATAAGGCATTTTCAATGATACACTGCATATTACGTTTTATTATAAGGTATTTTCAATGATAAACTACGATATATTATAAGGTATTTTCAATGATACACTGCATATTTCGTTATATTATAAGGTATTTTCAATTATACACTACGAATTACGATATATTATAAGGTATCTTCAATGATACACTACAAATTACGATATATTATAAGGTATTTTCAATGATACACTGCATATTACTTTCTATTATAAGGTATTCTCAATGATACACTGCATATTACGTTATATTATAAGGAATTCTCAATGATAAACTACGATATATTACAAGGTATTTTCAATGATACACTGCATATTACGTCATATTATAAGGAATTTTCAATGATACACTGCATATTACGTTATATTATAAGGTTATTTGCAATGAAACACTGCATATTACGTTATATTATAAGGAATTCTCAATGATAAACTACGATATATTACAATGTATTTTCAATGATACACTGCATATTACGCTATATTATAAGGTATTTTCAATGATACACTACATATTACGTTATATTATAAGGTATTTTCAATGATACACTGCATATTACGCTATATTATAAGGTATTTTCAATGATACACTGCATATTACGCTATATTATAAGGTATTTTCAATGATACACTGCATATTACGCCATATTATAAGGTATTTTCAATGATACACTACATATTACGTTATATTATAAGGTATTTTCAATGATACACTGCATATTTCGTTATATTATAAGGTATTTTCAATTATACACTACAAATTACGATATATTATAAGGTACCTTCAATGATACACTACAAATTACGATATATTATAAGGTATTCTCAATGATACACTGCATATTTCGTTATATTATAAGGCATTTTCAATGATACACTGCATATTACGTTTTATTATAAGGTATTTTCAATGATAAACTACGATATATTATAAGGTATTTTCAATGATACACTGCATATTTCGTTATATTATAAGGTATTTTCAATTATACACTACGAATTACGATATATTATAAGGTATCTTCAATGATACACTACAAATTACGATATATTATAAGGTATTTTCAATGATACACTGCATATTACTTTATATTATAAGGTATTCTCAATGATACACTGCATATTACGTTATATTATAAGGAATTCTCAATGATAAACTACGATATATTACAAGGTATTTTCAATGATACACTGCATATTACGTCATATTATAAGGAATTTTCAATGATACACTGCATATTACGTTATATTATAAGGTTATTTGCAATGAAACACTGCATATTACGTTATATTATAAGGAATTCTCAATGATAAACTACGATATATTACAATGTATTTTCTATGATATACTGCATATTATGTTATATTATAAGGTATTTTCAATGATACACTGCATATTACGTTATATTATAAGGTATTTTCAGAGATACACAGCATATTACGTTATATTATATGGTATTTTCAATGATAAACTACGATATATTAGAAGGTATTTTCAATGATACACTGCATATTACGTTATATTATAAGGTATTTTCAACGATACACTGTATATTACGTTATATTACATGGTATTTTCTATGATACACTGCATATTACGTTATATTATAAGGTATTTTCAATGATACACTGCATATTACGTTATATTATAAGGTATTTTCAATGATACACTGCATATTACGTTATATTATAAGGTTATTTGCAATGAAACACTGCATATTACGTTATATTATAAGGAATTTTCAATGATAAACTACGATATAATATAAGGTATTTCCAATGATACACTACATATTACGTCATATTATAAGTTATTTCCAATGATACAATGCAAATTACGTTATATTATAAGGTATTTTCAATGATAAACTACGATATATTATAAGGTATTTTCAATGATACACTGCATATTTCGTTATATTATAAGGCATTTTCAATGATACACTGCATATTACGTTTTATTATAAGGTGTTTTCAATGATACACTGCATATTACGTTATATTATAAGGTATTTTCAATGATACACTACAAATTACGATATATTATAAGGTATTTTCAATGATAAACTACAAATTACGATATATTATAAGGTATCTTCAATGATAAACTACAAATTACGATATAATATAAGGTATTTCCAATGATACACTACATATTACGTCATATTATAAGTTATTTCCAATGATAGAATGCAAATTACGTTATGTTATAAGGTATTTACAATGATAAACTACATATTACGATATATTATAAGGTATTTTCAATGATATACTGTATATTACGTTGTAGTATAAGGTATTTTCAATGATACACTGCATATTACGTCATATTAGATGGTATTGCCAATGATACACTGCATATTACGTTATATTATAAGGTATTTCCAATGATAAACTACATATTACGATATATTATAAGGTATTTTCAATGATACACTGCATATTACGTTATATTATAAGGTTATTTGCAATGAAACACTGTATGTTACGTTATATTAAAAGGTATTTTCAATGATGGACTGCATATTACGTTTTATTATAAGGTGTTTTCAATGATACACTGCATATTACGTTATATTATAAGGTATTTTCAATGATACACTACAAATTACGATATATTATAAGGTATTTTCAATGATAAACTACAAATTACGATATATTATAAGGTATCTTCAATGATAAACTACAAATTACGATATAATATAAGGTATTTTCAATGATACACTACATATTACGTCATATTATAAGTTATTTCCAATGATACAATGCAAATTACGTTATATTATAAGGAATTCTCAATGATAAACTACGATATATTAGAAGGTATTTTCAATGATACACTGCATATTACGTCATATTATAAGGAATTTTCAATGATACACTGCATATTACGTTATATTATAAGGTTATTAGCAATGAAACACTGCATATTACGTTATATTATAAGGAATTTTCAATGATAAACTACGATATAATATAAGGTATTTCCAATGATACACTACATATTACGTCATATTATAAGTTATTTCCAATGATACAATGCAAATTACGTTATGTTATAAGGTATTTACAATGATAAACTACATATTACGATATATTATAAGGTATTTTCAATGATATACTGTATATTACGTTGTAGTATAAGGTATTTTCAATGAAACACTGCATATTACGTCATATTAGATGGTATTGCCAATGATACACTGCATATTACGTTATATTATAAGGTATTTCCAATGATACACTACAAATTACGATATATTATAAGGTATTTTCAATGATACACTGCATATTACTATATATTATAAGGTATTCTCAATGATACACTGCATATTACGTTATATTATAAGGTATTTTCAATGATACACTGCATATTACGCTATATTATAAGGTATTTTCAATGATACACTGCATATTACGCTATATTATAAGGTATTTTCAATGATACACTACATATTACGTTATATTATAAGGTATTTTCAATGATACACTGCATGTTACTTTATATTATAAGGTATTTTCAATGATACACTGCATATTACGTTATATTATAAGGTATTTTCAATGATACACTGCATATTACGTTATATTATAAGGTATTTTCAATGATAAACTACGATATATTAGAAGGTATTTTCAATGATACACTGCATATTACGTTATATTATAAGGTATTTTCAATGATACACTGTATATTACGTTATATTACATGGTATTTTCTATGATACACTGCATATTACGTCATATTAGATGGTATTGCCAATGATACACTGCATATTACGTTATATTATAAGGTATTTTCAATGATACACTGCATATTACGCTATATTATAAGGTATTTTCAATGATACACTGCATATTACGCTATATTATAAGGTATTTTCAATGATACACTACATATTACGTTATATTATAAGGTATTTTCAATGATACACTGCATGTTACTTTATATTATAAGGTATTTTCAATGATACACTGCATATTACGTTATATTATAAGGTATTTTCAATGATACACTGCATATTACGTTATATTATAAGGTATTTTCAATGATAAACTACGATATATTAGAAGGTATTTTCATTGATACACTGCATATTACGTTATATTATAAGGTATTTTCAATGATACACTGTATATTACGTTATATTACATGGTATTTTCTATGATACACTGCATATTACGTTATATTATAAGGTATTTTCTATGATAAACTACATATTACGATATATTATAAGGTATTTTCAATGATATACTGTATATTACGTTGTAGTATAAGGTATTTTCAATGAAACACTGCATATTACGTCATATTAGATGGTATTGCCAATGATACACTGCATATTACGTTATATTATAAGGTTATTTGCAATGAAACACTGTATGTTACGTTATATTAAAAGGTATTTTCAATGATGCACTGCATATTACGTTATATTATAAGGAATTTTCAATGATACACTGCATATTACGTGATATTATAAGGTTATTTGCAATGAAACACTGCATATTACGTTATATTATAAGGAATTTTCAATGATAAACTACGATATAATATAAGGTATTTTCAATGATACACTACATATTACGTCATATTATAAGTTATTTCCAATGATACAATGCAAATTACGTTATATTATAAGGAATTTTCAATGATAAACTACGATATATTATAAGGTATTTTCAATGATACACTGCATATTTCGTTATATTATAAGGTATTTTCAATTATACACTACAAATTACGATATATTATAAGGTACCTTCAATGATACACTACAAATTACGATATATTATAAGGTATTCTCAATGATACACTGCATATTTCGTTATATTATAAGGAATTTTCAATGATACACTGCATATTACGTTTTATTATAAGGTTATTTGCAATGAAACACTGCATATTACGTTATATTATAAGGAATTCTCAATGATAAACTACGATATATTACAATGTATTTTCAATGATACACTGCATATTACGTCATATTATAAGGAATTTTCAATGATACACTGCATATTACGTTATATTAAAAGGTTATTTGCAATGAAACACTGCATATTACGTTATATTATAAGGAATTCTCAATGATAAACTACGATATATTACATGGTATTTTCTATGATACACTGCATATTACGTTATATTATAAGGTATTTTCAATGATACACTGCATATTACGTTATATTATAAGGTATTTTCAATGATACACTGTATATTACATGGTATTTTCAATGATACACTGTATATTACATGGTATTTTCAATGATACACTGCATATCACGTTATATTATAAGGTATTTTCAATGATACACTGCATATTACGTTATATTATAAGGTATTTTCAATGATAAACTACGATATATTAGAAGGTATTTTCAATGATACACTGCATATTACGTTATATTATAAGGTATTTTCAATGATACACTGTATATTACGTTATATTACATGGTATTTTCTATGATACACTGCATATTACGTTATATTATAAGGTATTTTCAATGATACACTGCATATTACGTTATATTATAAGGTATTTTCAATGATACACTGCATATTACGTTATATTACAAGGTATTTTCAATGATACACTGCATATTACGTTATAATATAAGGTATTTTCAATGATAAACTACGATATATTAGAAGGTATTTTCAATGATACACTGCATATTACGTTATATTATAAGGTATTTTCAATGATACACTGTATATTACGTTATATTATATGGTATTTTCTATGATACACTGCATATTACGTTATATTATAAGGTATTTTCAATGATACACTGCATATTACGTTATATTACATGGTATTTTCTATGATACACTGCATATTACGTTATATTATAAGGTATTTTCTATGATAAACTACATATTACGATATATTATAAGGTATTTTCAATGATATACTGTATATTACGTTGTAGTATAAGGTATTTTCAATGAAACACTGCATATTACGTCATATTAGATGGTATTGCCAATGATACACTGCATATTACGTTATATTATAAGGTTATTTGCAATGAAACACTGTATGTTACGTTATATTAAAAGGTATTTTCAATGATGCACTGCATATTACGTTATATTATAAGGAATTTTCAATGATACACTGCATATTACGTGATATTATAAGGTTATTTGCAATGAAACACTGCATATTACGTTATATTATAAGGAATTTTCAATGATAAACTACGATATAATATAAGGTATTTTCAATGATACACTACATATTACGTCATATTATAAGTTATTTCCAATGATACAATGCAAATTACGTTATATTATAAGGAATTTTCAATGATAAACTACGATATATTATAAGGTATTTTCAATGATACACTGCATATTTCGTTATATTATAAGGTATTTTCAATTATACACTACAAATTACGATATATTATAAAGTACCTTCAATGATACACTACAAATTACGATATATTATAAGGTATTCTCAATGATACACTGCATATTTCGTTATATTATAAGGAATTTTCAATGATACACTGCATATTACGTTTTATTATAAGGTTATTTGCAATGAAACACTGCATATTACGTTATATTATAAGGAATTCTCAATGATAAACTACGATATATTACAATGTATTTTCAATGATACACTGCATATTACGTCATATTATAAGGAATTTTCAATGATACACTGCATATTACGTTATATTAAAAGGTTATTTTCAATGATACACTGCATATTACGTTATATTATAAGGAATTCTCAATGATAAACTACGATATATTACATGGTATTTTCTATGATACACTGCATATTACGTTATATTATAAGGTATTTTCAATGATACACTGCATATTACGTTATATTATAAGGTATTTTCAATGATACACTGTATATTACATGGTATTTTCAATGATACACTGTATATTACATGGTATTTTCAATGATACACTGCATATCACGTTATATTATAAGGTATTTTCAATGATACACTGCATATTACGTTATATTATAAGGTATTTTCAATGATAAACTACGATATATTAGAAGGTATTTTCAATGATACACTGCATATTACGTTATATTATAAGGTATTTTCAATGATACACTGTATATTACGTTATATTACATGGTATTTTCTATGATACACTGCATATTACGTTATATTATAAGGTATTTTCAATGATACACTGCATATTACGTTATATTATAAGGTATTTTCAATGATACACTGCATATTACGTTATATTACAAGGTATTTTCAATGATACACTGCATATTACGTTATAATATAAGGTATTTTCAATGATAAACTACGATATATTAGAAGGTATTTTCAATGATACACTGCATATTACGTTATATTATAAGGTATTTTCAATGATACACTGTATATTACGTTATATTATATGGTATTTTCTATGATACACTGCATATTACGTTATATTATAAGGTATTTTCAATGATACACTGCATATTACGTTATATTATAAGGTATTTTCAATGATACACTGCATATTACGTTATATTATAAGGTATTTTCAATGATACACTGCATATTACGTTATATTATAAGGTATTTTCAATGATACACTGCATATTACGTTATAATATAAGGTATTTTCAATGATAAACTACGATATATTAGAAGGTATTTTCAATGATACACTGCATATTACGTTATATTATAAGGTATTTTCAATGATACACTGTATATTACGTTATATTATATGGTATTTTCTATGATACACTGCATATTACGTTATATTATAAGGTATTTTCAATGATACACTGCATATTACGTTATATTATAAGGTATTTTCAATGATACACTGCATATTACGTTATATTATAAGGTGTTTTCAATGATAAACTACGATATATTAGAAGGTATTTTCAATGATACACTGCATATTACGTTATATTATAAGGTATTTTCAATGATACACTGCATATTACGTTATATTACAAGGTATTTTCAATGATACACTGCATATTACGTTATAATATAAGGTATTTTCAATGATAAACTACGATATATTAGAAGGTATTTTCAATGATACACTGCATATTACGTTATATTATAAGGTATTTTCAATGATACACTGTATATTACGTTATATTATATGGTATTTTCTATGATACACTGCATATTAAGTTATATTATAAGGTATTTTCAATGATACACTGCATATTACGTTATATTATAAGGTATTTTCAATGATACACTGCATATTACGTTATATTATAAGGTGTTTTCAATGATAAACTACGATATATTAGAAGGTATTTTCATTGATACACTGCATATTACGTTATATTATAAGGTATTTTCAATGATACACTGTATATTACATTATATTACATGGTATTTTCTATGATACACTGCATATTACGTTATATTATAAGGTATTTTCAATGATACACTGCATATTATGTTATATTATAAGGTATTTTCAATGATACACTGCATATTACGTTATATTATAAGGTATTTTCAATGATACACTGCATATTACGTTATATTATAAGGTATTTTCAATGATACACTGCATATTACGTTATATTACAAGGTATTTTCAATGATACACTGCATATTACGTTATAATATAAGGTATTTTCAATGATAAACTACGATATATTAGAAGGTATTTTCAATGATACACTGCATATTACGTTATATTATAAGGTATTTTCAATGATACACTGTATATTACGTTATATTATATGGTATTTTCTATGATACACTGCATATTACGTTATATTATAAGGTATTTTCAATGATACACTGCATATTACGTTATATTATAAGGTATTTTCAATGATACACTGCATATTACGTTATATTATAAGGTGTTTTCAATGATAAACTACGATATATTAGAAGGTATTTTCATTGATACACTGCATATTACGTTATATTATAAGGTATTTTCAATGATACACTGTATATTACATTATATTACATGGTATTTTCTATGATACACTGCATATTACGTTATAATATAAGGTATTTTCAATGATAAACTACGATATATTAGAAGGTATTTTCAATGATACACTGCATATTACGTTATATTATAAGGTATTTTCAATGATACACTGTATATTACGTTATATTATATGGTATTTTCTATGATACACTGCATATTACGTTATATTATAAGGTATTTTCAATGATACACTGCATATTACGTTATATTATAAGGTATTTTCAATGATACACTGCATATTACGTTATATTATAAGGTGTTTTCAATGATAAACTACGATATATTAGAAGGTATTTTCAATGATACACTGCATATTACGTTATATTATAAGGTATTTTCAATGATACACTGCATATTACGTTATATTACAAGGTATTTTCAATGATACACTGCATATTACGTTATAATATAAGGTATTTTCAATGATAAACTACGATATATTAGAAGGTATTTTCAATGATACACTGCATATTACGTTATATTATAAGGTATTTTCAATGATACACTGTATATTACGTTATATTATATGGTATTTTCTATGATACACTGCATATTACGTTATATTATAAGGTATTTTCAATGATACACTGCATATTACGTTATATTATAAGGTATTTTCAATGATACACTGCATATTACGTTATATTATAAGGTGTTTTCAATGATAAACTACGATATATTAGAAGGTATTTTCATTGATACACTGCATATTACGTTATATTATAAGGTATTTTCAATGATACACTGTATATTACATTATATTACATGGTATTTTCTATGATACACTGCATATTACGTTATATTATAAGGTATTTTCAATGATACACTGCATATTATGTTATACTATAAGGTATTTTCAATGATACACTGCATATTACGTTATATTATAAGGTATTTTCAATGATACACTGCATATTACGTTATATTATAAGGTATTTTCAATGATACACTGCATATTACGTTATATTACAAGGTATTTTCAATGATACACTGCATATTACGTTATAATATAAGGTATTTTCAATGATAAACTACGATATATTAGAAGGTATTTTCATTGATACACTGCATATTACGTTATATTATAAGGTATTTTCAATGATACACTGTATATTACATTATATTACATGGTATTTTCTATGATACACTGCATATTACGTTATATTATAAGGTATTTTCAATGATACACTGCATATTACGTTATATTATAAGGTATTTTCAATGATAAACTACGATATATTAGAAGGTATTTTCATTGATACACTGCATATTACGTTATATTATAAGGTATTTTCAATGATACACTGTATATTACGTTATATTACATGGTATTTTCTATGATACACTGCATATTACGTTATATTATAAGGTATTTTCAATGATAAACTACATATTACGATATATTATAAGGTATTTTCAATGATATACTGTATATTACGTTGTAGTATAAGGTATTTTCAATGAAACACTGCATATTACGTCATATTAGATGGTATTGCCAATGATACACTGCATATTACGTTATATTATAAGGTTATTTGCAATGAAACACTGTATGTTACGTTATATTAAAAGGTATTTTCAATGATGCACTGCATATTACGTTATATTATAAGGAATTTTCAATGATACACTGCATATTACGTGATATTATAAGGTTATTTGCAATGAAACACTGCATATTACGTTATATTATAAGGAATTTTCAATGATAAACTACGATATAATATAAGGTATTTTCAATGATACACTACATATTACGTCATATTATAAGTTATTTCCAATGATACAATGCAAATTACGTTATATTATAAGGAATTTTCAATGATAAACTACGATATATTATAAGGTATTTTCAATGATACACTGCATATTTCGTTATATTATAAGGTATTTTCAATTATACACTACAAATTACGATATATTATAAGGTACCTTCAATGATACACTACAAATTACGATATATTATAAGGTATTCTCAATGATACACTGCATATTTCGTTATATTATAAGGAATTTTCAATGATACACTGCATATTACGTTTTATTATAAGGTTATTTGCAATGAAACACTGCATATTACGTTATATTATAAGGAATTCTCAATGATAAACTACGATATATTACAATGTATTTTCAATGATACACTGCATATTACGTCATATTATAAGGAATTTTCAATGATACACTGCATATTACGTTATATTAAAAGGTTATTTGCAATGAAACACTGCATATTACGTTATATTATAAGGAATTCTCAATGATAAACTACGATATATTACATGGTATTTTCTATGATACACTGCATATTACGTTATATTATAAGGTATTTTCAATGATACACTGCATATTACGTTATATTATAAGGTATTTTCAATGATACACTGTATATTACATGGTATTTTCAATGATACACTGTATATTACATGGTATTTTCAATGATACACTGCATATCACGTTATATTATAAGGTATTTTCAATGATACACTGCATATTACGTTATATTATAAGGTATTTTCAATGATAAACTACGATATATTAGAAGGTATTTTCAATGATACACTGCATATTACGTTATATTATAAGGTATTTTCAATGATACACTGTATATTACGTTATATTACATGGTATTTTCTATGATACACTGCATATTACGTTATATTATAAGGTATTTTCAATGATACACTGCATATTACGTTATATTATAAGGTATTTTCAATGATACACTGCATATTACGTTATATTATAAGGTATTTTCAATGATACACTGCATATTACGTTATAATATAAGGTATTTTCAATGATAAACTACGATATATTAGAAGGTATTTTCAATGATACACTGCATATTACGTTATATTATAAGGTATTTTCAATGATACACTGTATATTACGTTATATTATATGGTATTTTCTATGATACACTGCATATTACGTTATATTATAAGGTATTTTCAATGATACACTGCATATTACGTTATATTATAAGGTATTTTCAATGATACACTGCATATTACGTTATATTATAAGGTATTTTCAATGATACACTGCATATTACGTTATATTACAAGGTATTTTCAATGATACACTGCATATTACGTTATAATATAAGGTATTTTCAATGATAAACTACGATATATTAGAAGGTATTTTCAATGATACACTGCATATTACGTTATATTATAAGGTATTTTCAATGATACACTGTATATTACGTTATATTATATGGTATTTTCTATGATACACTGCATATTACGTTATATTATAAGGTATTTTCAATGATACACTGCATATTACGTTATATTATAAGGTATTTTCAATGATAAACTACGATATATTAGAAGGTATTTTCATTGATACACTGCATATTACGTTATATTATAAGGTATTTTCAATGATACACTGTATATTACATTATATTACATGGTATTTTCTATGATACACTGCATATTACGTTATATTATAAGGTATTTTCAATGATACACTGCATATTACGTTATATTATAAGGTATTTTCAATGATAAACTACGATATATTAGAAGGTATTTTCAATGATACACTGCATATTACGTTATATTATAAGGTATTTTCAATGATACACTGCATATTACGTTATATTATAAGGTATTTTCAATGATACACTGCATATTACGTTATATTACAAGGTATTTTCAATGATACACTGCATATTACGTTATAATATAAGGTATTTTCAATGATAAACTACGATATATTAGAAGGTATTTTCATTGATACACTGCATATTACGTTATATTATAAGGTATTTTCAATGATACACTGTATATTACATTATATTACATGGTATTTTCTATGATACACTGCATATTACGTTATATTATAAGGTATTTTCAATGATACACTGCATATTACGTTATATTATAAGGTATTTTCAATGATAAACTACGATATATTAGAAGGTATTTTCATTGATACACTGCATATTACGTTATATTATAAGGTATTTTCAATGATACACTGTATATTACGTTATATTACATGGTATTTTCTATGATACACTGCATATTACGTTATATTATAAGGTATTTTCTATGATAAACTACATATTACGATATATTATAAGGTATTTTCAATGATATACTGTATATTACGTTGTAGTATAAGGTATTTTCAATGAAACACTGCATATTACGTCATATTAGATGGTATTGCCAATGATACACTGCATATTACGTTATATTATAAGGTTATTTGCAATGAAACACTGTATGTTACGTTATATTAAAAGGTATTTTCAATGATGCACTGCATATTACGTTATATTATAAGGAATTTTCAATGATACACTGCAAATTACGTGATATTATAAGGTTATTTGCAATGAAACACTGCATATTACGTTATATTATAAGGAATTTTCAATGATAAACTACGATATAATATAAGGTATTTTCAATGATACACTACATATTACGTCATATTATAAGTTATTTCCAATGATACAATGCAAATTACGTTATATTATAAGCAATTTTCAATGATAAACTACGATATATTATAAGGTATTTTCAATGATACACTGCATATTTCGTTATATTATAAGGTATTTTCAATTATACACTACAAATTACGATATATTATAAGGTACCTTCAATGATACACTACAAATTACGATATATTATAAGGTATTCTCAATGATACACTGCATATTTCGTTATATTATAAGGAATTTTCAATGATACACTGCATATTACGTTTTATTATAAGGTTATTTGCAATGAAACACTGCATATTACGTTATATTATAAGGAATTCTCAATGATAAACTACGATATATTACAATGTATTTTCAATGATACACTGCATATTACGTTATATTATAAGGTATTTTCAATGATACACTGCATATTACGTTATATTAAAAGGTTATTTGCAATGAAACACTGCATATTACGTTATATTATAAGGAATTCTCAATGATAAACTACGATATATTACATGGTATTTTCTATGATACACTGCATATTACGTTATATTATAAGGTATTTTCAATGATACACTGCATATTACGTTATATTATAAGGTATTTTCAATGATACACTGTATATTACATGGTATTTTCAATGATACACTGTATATTACATGGTATTTTCAATGATACACTGCATATCACGTTATATTATAAGGTATTTTCAATGATACACTGCATATTACGTTATATTATAAGGTATTTTCAATGATAAACTACGATATATTAGAAGGTATTTTCAATGATACACTGCATATTACGTTATATTATAAGGTATTTTCAATGATACACTGTATATTACGTTATATTACATGGTATTTTCTATGATACACTGCATATTACGTTATATTATAAGGTATTTTCAATGATACACTGCATATTACGTTATATTATAAGGTATTTTCAATGATACACTGCATATTACGTTATATTACAAGGTATTTTCAATGATACACTGCATATTACGTTATAATATAAGGTATTTTCAATGATAAACTACGATATATTAGAAGGTATTTTCAATGATACACTGCATATTACGTTATATTATAAGGTATTTTCAATGATACACTGCATATTACGTTATATTATATGGTATTTTCTATGATACACTGCATATTACGTTATATTATAAGGTATTTTCAATGATACACTGCATATTACGTTATATTATAAGGTATTTTCAATGATACACTGCATATTACGTTATATTATAAGGTATTTTCAATGATACACTGCATATTACGTTATATTACAAGGTATTTTCAATGATACACTGCATATTACGTTATAATATAAGGTATTTTCAATGATAAACTACGATATATTAGAAGGTATTTTCAATGATACACTGCATATTACGTTATATTATAAGGTATTTTCAATGATACACTGTATATTACGTTATATTATATGGTATTTTCTATGATACACTGCATATTACGTTATATTATAAGGTATTTTCAATGATACACTGCATATTACGTTATATTATAAGGTATTTTCAATGATACACTGCATATTACGTTATATTATAAGGTGTTTTCAATGATAAACTACGATATATTAGAAGGTATTTTCATTGATACACTGCATATTACGTTATATTATAAGGTATTTTCAATGATACACTGTATATTACATTATATTACATGGTATTTTCTATGATACACTGCATATTACGTTATATTATAAGGTATTTTCAATGATACACTGCATATTATGTTATATTATAAGGTATTTTCAATGATACACTGCATATTACGTTATATTATAAGGTATTTTCAATGATACACTGCATATTACGTTATATTATAAGGTATTTTCAATGATACACTGCATATTACGTTATATTACAAGGTATTTTCAATGATACACTGCATATTACGTTATAATATAAGGTATTTTCAATGATAAACTACGATATATTAGAAGGTATTTTCAATGATACACTGCATATTACGTTATATTATAAGGTATTTTCAATGATACACTGTATATTACGTTATATTATATGGTATTTTCTATGATACACTGCATATTACGTTATATTATAAGGTATTTTCAATGATACACTGCATATTACGTTATATTATAAGGTATTTTCAATGATACACTGCATATTACGTTATATTATAAGGTGTTTTCAATGATAAACTACGATATATTAGAAGGTGTTTTCATTGATACACTGCATATTACGTTATATTATAAGGTATTTTCAATGATACACTGTATATTACATTATATTACATGGTATTTTCTATGATACACTGCATATTACGTTATATTATAAGGTATTTTCAATGATACACTGCATATTATGTTATATTATAAGGTATTTTCAATGATACACTGCATATTACGTTATATTATAAGGTATTTTCAATGATACACTGCATATTACGTTATATTATAAGGTATTTTCAATGATACACTGCATATTACGTTATATTATAAGGTGTTTTCAATGATAAACTACGATATATTAGAAGGTATTTTCATTGATACACTGCATATTACGTTATATTATAAGGTATTTTCAATGATACACTGTATATTACTTTATATTACATGGTATTTTCTATGATACACTGCATATTACGTTATATTATAAGGTATTTTCAATGATACACTGCATATTATGTTATATTATAAGGTATTTTCAATGATACACTGCATATTACGTTATATTACAAGGTATTTTCAATGATACACTGTATATTACGTTATAATATAAGGTATTTTCAATGATAAACTACGATATATTAGAAGGTATTTTCAATGATACACTGCATATTACGTTATATTATAAGGTATTTTCAATGATACACTGTATATTACGTTATATTATATGGTATTTTCTATGATACACTGCATATTACGTTATATTATAAGGTATTTTCAATGATACACTGCATATTACGTTATATTATAAGGTATTTTCAATGATACACTGCATATTACGTTATATTATAAGGTGTTTTCAATGATAAACTACGATATATTAGAAGGTATTTTCAATGATACACTGCATATTACGTTATATTATAAGGTATTTTCAATGATACACTGCATATTACGTTATATTACAAGGTATTTTCAATGATACACTGCATATTACGTTATAATATAAGGTATTTTCAATGATAAACTACGATATATTAGAAGGTATTTTCAATGATACACTGCATATTACGTTATATTATAAGGTATTTTCAATGATACACTGTATATTACGTTATATTATATGGTATTTTCAATGATACACTGCATATTACGTTATATTATAAGGTATTTTCAATGATACACTGCATATTACGTTATATTATAAGGTATTTTCAATGATACACTGCATATTACGTTATATTATAAGGTGTTTTCAATGATAAACTATGATATATTAGAAGGTATTTTCATTGATACACTGCATATTACGTTATATTATAAGGTATTTTCAATGATACACTGTATATTACATTATATTACATGGTATTTTCTATGATACACTGCATATTACGTTATATTATAAGGTATTTTCAATGATACACTGCATATTATGTTATACTATAAGGTATTTTCAATGATACACTGCATATTACGTTATATTATAAGGTATTTTCAATGATACACTGCATATTACGTTATATTATAAGGTATTTTCAATGATACACTGCATATTACGTTATATTACAAGGTATTTTCAATGATACACTGCATATTA
This sequence comes from Lasioglossum lativentre, assembly GCA_916610255.1. NCBI lineage: Eukaryota > Metazoa > Arthropoda > Insecta > Hymenoptera > Halictidae > Lasioglossum > Lasioglossum lativentre. The sequence continues at coordinate 45,939 of CAKAJI010000665.1, read as the reverse complement.
CGTTATAATATAAGGTATTTTCAATGATAAACTACGATATATTAGAAGGTATTTTCATTGATACACTGCATATTACGTTATATTATAAGGTATTTTCAATGATACACTGTATATTACATTATATTACATGGTATTTTCTATGATACACTGCATATTACGTTATATTATAAGGTATTTTCAATGATACACTGCATATTATGTTATATTATAAGGTATTTTCAATGATACACTGCATATTACGTTATATTATAAGGTATTTTCAATGATACACTGCATATTACGTTATATTATAAGGTATTTTCAATGATACACTGCATATTACGTTATATTACAAGGTATTTTCAATGATACACTGCATATTACGTTATATTATAAGGTATTTTCAATGATACACTGCATATTACGTTATATTATAAGGTATTTTCAATGATACACTGCATATTACGTTATATTACAAGGTATTTTCAATGATGCACTGCATATTACGTTATAATATAAGGTATTTTCAATGATAAACTACGATATATTAGAAGGTATTTTCAATGATACACTGCATATTACGTTATATTATAAGGTATTTTCAATGATACACTGTATATTACGTTATATTATATGGTATTTTCTATGATTCACTGCATATTACGTTATATTATAAGGTATTTTCAATGATACACTGCATATTACGTTATATTATAAGGTATTTTCAATGATACACTGCATATTACGTTATATTATAAGGTGTTTTCAATGATAAACTACGATATATTAGAAGGTATTTTCATTGATACACTGCATATTACGTTATATTATAAGGTATTTTCAATGATACACTGTATATTACATTATATTACATGGTATTTTCTATGATACACTGCATATTACGTTATATTATAAGGTATTTTCAATGATACACTGCATATTATGTTATATTATAAGGTATTTTCAATGATACACTGCATATTACGTTATATTATAAGGTATTTTCAATGATACACTGCATATTACGTTATATTATAAGGTATTTTCAATGATACACTGCATATTACGTTATATTACAAGGTATTTTCAATGATACACTGCATATTACGTTATAATATAAGGTATTTTCAATAATAAACTACGATATATTAGAAGGTATTTTCAATGATACACTGCATATTACGTTATATTATAAGGTATTTTCAATGATACACTGTATATTACGTTATATTATATGGTATTTTCTATGATACACTGCATATTACGTTATATTATAAGGTATTTTCAATGATACACTGCATATTACGTTATATTATAAGGTATTTTCAATGATACACTGCATATTACGTTATATTATAAGGTGTTTTCAATGATAAACTACGATATATTAGAAGGTATTTTCATTGATACACTGCATATTACGTTATATTATAAGGTATTTTCAATGATACACTGTATATTACATTATATTACATGGTATTTTCTATGATACACTGCATATTACGTTATATTATAAGGTATTTTCAATGATACACTGCATATTATGTTATATTATAAGGTATTTTCAATGATACACTGCATATTACGTTATATTATAAGGTATTTTCAATGATACACTGCATATTACGTTATATTATAAGGTATTTTCAATGATACACTGCATATTACGCTATATTATAAGGTATTTTCAATGATACACTGCATATTACGCTATATTATAAGGTATTTTCAATGATACACTACATATTACGTTATATTATAAGGTATTTTCAATGATACACTGCATATTACGCTATATTATAAGGTATTTTAAACGATACACTGTATATTACGTTATATTACATGGTATTTTCTATGATACACTGCATATTACGTTATATTATAAGGTATTTTCAATGATACACTGCATATTACGTTATATTATAAGGTATTTTCAATGATACACTGCATATTACGTTATATTATAAGGTATTTTCAATGATACACTGCATATTACGTTATATTATAAGGTATTTTCAATGATACACTGCATATTACGTTATATTACAAGGTATTTTCAATGATACACTGCATATTACGTTATAATATAAGGTATTTTCAATGATAAACTACGATATATTATAAGGTATTTTCAATGATACACTGCATATTACGTTATATTATAAGGTATTTTCAATGATACACTGTATATTACGTTATATTATATGGTATTTTCTATGATACACTGCATATTACGTTATATTATAAGGTATTTTCAATGATACACTGCATATTACGTTATATTACAAGGTATTTTCAATGATACACTGCATATTACGTTATAATATAAGGTATTTTCAATGATAAACTACGATATATTAGAAGGTATTTTCAATGATACACTGCATATTACGTTATATTATAAGGTATTTTCAATGATACACTGTATATTACGTTATATTATATGGTATTTTCTATGATACACTGCATATTACGTTATATTATAAGGTATTTTCAATGATACACTGCATATTACGTTATATTATAAGGTATTTTCAATGATACACTGCATATTACGTTATATTATAAGGTGTTTTCAATGATAAACTACGATATATTAGAAGGTATTTTCAATGATACACTGCATATTACGTTATATTATAAGGTATTTTCAATGATACACTGCATATTACGTTATATTACAAGGTATTTTCAATGATACACTGCATATTACGTTATAATATAAGGTATTTTCAATGATAAACTACGATATATTAGAAGGTATTTTCAATGATACACTGCATATTACGTTATATTATAAGGTATTTTCAATGATACACTGTATATTACGTTATATTATATGGTATTTTCTATGATACACTGCATATTACGTTATATTATAAGGTATTTTCAATGATACACTGCATATTACGTTATATTATAAGGTATTTTCAATGATACACTGCATATTACGTTATATTATAAGGTGTTTTCAATGATAAACTACGATATATTAGAAGGTATTTTCATTGATACACTGCATATTACGTTATATTATAAGGTATTTTCAATGATACACTGTATATTACATTATATTACATGGTATTTTCTATGATACACTGCATATTACGTTATATTATAAGGTATTTTCAATGATACACTGCATATTATGTTATATTATAAGGTATTTTCAATGATACACTGCATATTACGTTATATTATAAGGTATTTTCAATGATACACTGCATATTACGTTATATTATAAGGTATTTTCAATGATACACTGCATATTACGTTATATTACAAGGTATTTTCAATGATACACTGCATATTACGTTATAATATAAGGTATTTTCAATGATAAACTACGATATATTAGAAGGTATTTTCAATGATACACTGCATATTACGTTATATTATAAGGTATTTTCAATGATACACTGTATATTACGTTATATTATATGGTATTTTCTATGATACACTGCATATTACGTTATATTATAAGGTATTTTCAATGATACACTGCATATTACGTTATATTATAAGGTATTTTCAATGATACACTGCATATTACGTTATATTATAAGGTGTTTTCAATGATAAACTACGATATATTAGAAGGTATTTTCATTGATACACTGCATATTACGTTATATTATAAGGTATTTTCAATGATACACTGTATATTACATTATATTACATGGTATTTTCTATGATACACTGCATATTACGTTATATTATAAGGTATTTTCAATGATACACTGCATATTATGTTATATTATAAGGTATTTTCAATGATACACTGCATATTACGTTATATTATAAGGTATTTTCAATGATACACTGCATATTACGTTATATTATAAGGTATTTTCAATGATACACTGCATATTACGTTATATTATAAGGTATTTTCAATGATACACTGCATATTACGTTATAATATAAGGTATTTTCAATGATAAACTACGATATATTAGAAGGTATTTTCAATGATACACTGCATATTACGTTATATTATAAGGTATTTTCAATGATACACTGTATATTACGTTATATTATATGGTATTTTCTATGATACACTGCATATTACGTTATATTATAAGGTATTTTCAATGATACACTGCATATTACGTTATATTATAAGGTATTTTCAATGATACACTGCATATTACGTTATATTATAAGGTGTTTTCAATGATAAACTACGATATATTAGAAGGTATTTTCATTGATACACTGCATATTACGTTATATTATAAGGTATTTTCAATGATACACTGTATATTACATTATATTACATGGTATTTTCTATGATACACTGCATATTACGTTATATTATAAGGTATTTTCAATGATACACTGCATATTATGTTATATTATAAGGTATTTTCAATGATACACTGCATATTACGTTATATTATAAGGTATTTTCAATGATACACTGCATATTATGTTATATTATAAGGTATTTTCAATGATACACTGCATATTACGCTATATTATAAGGTATTTTCAATGATACACTGCATATTACGCTATATTATAAGGTATTTTCAATGATACACTACATATTACGTTATATTATAAGGTATTTTCAATGATACACTGCATATTACGACATATTATAAGGTATTTTCAATGATACACTGCATATTACGCTATATTATAAGGTATTTTCAATGATACACTGCATATTACGCCATATTATAAGGTATTTTCAATGATACACTACATATTACGTTATATTATAAGGTATTTTCAATGATACACTGCATGTTACTTTATATTATAAGGTATTTTAAACGATACACTGTATATTACGTTATATTACATGGTATTTTCTATGATACACTGCATATTACGTTATATTATAAGGTATTTTCAATGATACACTGCATATTACGTTATATTATAAGGTATTTTCAATGATACACTGCATATTACGTTATATTACAAGGTATTTTCAATGATACACTGCATATTACGTTATATTATAAGGTATTTTCAATGATACACTGGATATTACGCTGTATTATAAGGTATTTTCATTGATATACTGCATATTACGATATATTAGAAGGTATTTTCAATGATACACTGCATATTACGTTATATTATAAGGTATTTTCAATGATACACTGCATATTACGTTATATTATAAGGTTATTTGCAATGAAACACTGTATGTTACGTTATATTAAAAGGTATTTTCAATGATACACTGCATATTACGTTATATTATAAGGTATTTTCAATGATACACTGCATATTACGTCATATTATAAGGTATTTTCAATGATACACTGCATATTACGTTATATTATAAGGTATTTTCAATGATACACTGCATATTACGTCATATTATAAGGAATTTTCAATGATACACTGCATATTACGTTATATTATAAGGTTATTTGCAATGAAACACTGCATATTACGTTATATTATAAGGAATTCTCAATGATAAACTACGATATATAACATGGTATTTTCTATGATACACTGCATATTACGTTATATTATAAGGTATTTTCAATGATACACTGCATATTACGTTATATTATAAGGTATTTTCAATGATACACTGCATATTACGTTATATTATAAGGTATTTTCAATGATACACTGTATATTACATGGTATTTTCAATGATACACTGCATATCACGTTATATTATAAGGTATTTTCAATGATACACTGCATATTACGTTATATTATAAGGTATTTTCAATGATAAACTACGATATATTAGAAGGTATTTTCAATGATACACTGCATATTACGTTATATTATAAGGTATTTTCAATGATACACTGGATATTACGCTGTATTATAAGGTATTTTCATTGATATACTGCATATTACGATATATTAGAAGGTATTTTCAATGATACACTGCATATTACGTTATATTATAAGGTATTTTCAATGATACACTGCATATTACGTTATATTATAAGGTTATTTGCAATGAAACACTGTATGTTACGTTATATTAAAAGGTATTTTCAATGATACACTGCATATTACGTTATATTATAAGGTATTTTCAATGATACACTGCATATTACGTCATATTATAAGGTATTTTCAATGATACACTGCATATTACGTTATATTATAAGGTATTTTCAATGATACACTGCATATTACGTCATATTATAAGGAATTTTCAATGATACACTGCATATTACGTTATATTATAAGGTTATTTGCAATGAAACACTGCATATTACGTTATATTATAAGGAATTCTCAATGATAAACTACGATATATAACATGGTATTTTCTATGATACACTGCATATTACGTTATATTATAAGGTATTTTCAATGATACACTGCATATTACGTTATATTATAAGGTATTTTCAATGATACACTGTATATTACATGGTATTTTCAATGATACACTGCATATCACGTTATATTATAAGGTATTTTCAATGATACACTGCATATTACGTTATATTATAAGGTATTTTCAATGATAAACTACGATATATTAGAAGGTATTTTCAATGATACACTGCATATTACGTTATATTATAAGGTATTTTCAATGATACACTGTATATTACGTTATATTACATGGTATTTTCTATGATACACTGCATATTACGTTATATTATAAGGTATTTTCAATGATACACTGCATATTACGTTATATTATAAGGTATTTTCAATGATACACTGCATATTACGTTATATTACAAGGTATTTTCAATGATACACTGCATATTACGTTATAATATAAGGTATTTTCAATGATAAACTACGATATATTAGAAGGTATTTTCAATGATACACTGCATATTACGTTATATTATAAGGTATTTTCAATGATACACTGTATATTACGTTATATTATATGGTATTTTCTATGATACACTGCATATTACGTTATATTATAAGGTATTTTCAATGATACACTGCATATTACGTTATATTATAAGGTATTTTCAATGATACACTGCATATTACGTTATATTATAAGGTGTTTTCAATGATAAACTACGATATATTAGAAGGTATTTTCATTGATACACTGCATATTACGTTATATTATAAGGTATTTTCAATGATACACTGTATATTACATTATATTACATAGTATTTTCTATGATACACTGCATATTACGTTATATTATAAGGTATTTTCAATGATACACTGCATATTATGTTATATTATAAGGTATTTTCAATGATACACTGCATATTACGTTATATTATAAGGTATTTTCAATGATACACTGCATATTACGTTATATTATAAGGTATTTTCAATGATAAACTACGATATATTAGAAGGTATTTTCTATGATACACTGCATATTATGTTATATTATAAGGTATTTTCAATGATAAACTACGATATATTAGAAGGTATTTTCAATGATACACTGCATATTACGTTATATTATAAGGTATTTTCAATGATACACTGTTTATTACGTTATATTACATAGTATTTTCTATGATACACTGCATATTACGTTATATTATAAGGTATTTTCATTGATACACTGCATATTACGTTATATTATAAGGTATTTTCAATGATACACTGCATATTACGCCATATTATAAGGTATTTTCAATGATACACTACATATTACGTTATATTATAAAGTATTTTCAATGATACACTGCATGTTACTTTATATTATAAGGTATTTTAAATGATACACTGCATATTACGTTATATTATAAGGTATTTTCAATGATAAACTACGATATATTAGAAGGTATTTTCAATGATACACTGCATATTACGTTATATTATAAGGTATTTTCAATGATAAACTACGATATATTAGAAGGTATTTTCAATGATACACTGCATATTACGTTATATTATAAGGTATTTTCAATGATACACTGCATATTACGTTATATTATAAGGTATTTTCAATGATACACTGCATATTACGTTATATTACAAGGTATTTTCAATGATACACTGCATATTACGTTATATTATAAGGTATTTTCAATGATACACTGGATATTACGCTATATTATAAGGTATTTTCATTGATATACTGCATATTACGATATATTAGAAGGTATTTTCAATGATACACTGCATATTACGTTATATTATAAGGTATTTTCAATGATACACTGTATATTACGTTATATTACATGGTATTTTCTATGATACACTGCATATTACGTTATATTATAAGGTATTTTCAATGATACACTGCATATTACGTTATATTATAAGGTATTTTCTATGATACACTGCATATTAGGATATGTTATAAGGTATTTTCAATGATACACTGCATATTACGTTATATTATAAGGTATTTTCAATGATAAACTACGATATATTAGAAGGTATTTTCAATGATACACTGCATATTACGTTATATTATAAGGTATTTTCAATGATAAACAACGATATATTAGAAGGTATTTTCAATGATACACTGCATATTACGTTATATTATAAGGTATTTTCAATGATACACTGCATATTACGTTATATTATAAGGTATTTTCAATGATAAACTACGATATATTAGAAGGTATTTTCAATGATACACTGCATATTACGTTATATTATAAGGTATTTTCAATGATACACTGTATATTACGTTATATTACATGGTATTTGCTATGATACACTGCATATTACGTCATATTAGATGGTATTGCCAATGATACACTGCATATTACGTTATATTATAAGGTATTTCCAATGATAAACTACATATTACGATATATTATAAGGTATTTTCAATGATACACTGCATATTACGTTATATTATAAGGTTATTTGCAATGAAACACTGTATGTTACGTTATATTAAAAGGTATTTTCAATGATGCACTGTATATTACGTTATATTATAAGGAATTTTCAATGATACACTGCATATTACGTTATATTATAAGGTTATTTGCAATGAAACACTGCATATTACGTTATATTATAAGGAATTTTCAATGATAAACTACGATATAATATAAGGTATTTTCAATGATACACTACATATTACGTCATATTATAAGTTATTTCCAATGATACAATGCAAATTACGTTATATTATAAGGTATTTTCAATGATAAACTACGATATATTATAAGGTATTTTCAATGATACACTGCATATTTCGTTATATTATAAGGCATTTTCAATGATACACTGCATATTACGTTTTATTATAAGGTGTTTTCAATGATACACTGCATATTACGTTATATTATAAGGTATTTTCAATGATACACTACAAATTACGATATATTATAAGGTATTTTCAATGATAAACTACAAATTACGATATATTATAAGGTATCTTCAATGATAAACTACAAATTACGATATAATATAAGGTATTTCCAATGATACACTACATATTACGTCATATTATAAGTTATTTCCAATGATAGAATGCAAATTACGTTATGTTATAAGGTATTTACAATGATAAACTACATATTACGATATATTATAAGGTATTTTCAATGATACACTGCATATTACGTTATATTATAAGGTATTTTCAATGATACACTGTATATTACGTTATATTACATGGTATTTTCTATGATACACTGCATATTACGTTATATTATAAGGTATTTTCAATGATACACTGCATATTACGTTATATTATAAGGTATTTTCTATGATACACTGCATATTAGGATATGTTATAAGGTATTTTCAATGATACACTGCATATTACGTTATATTATAAGGTATTTTCAATGATAAACTACGATATATTAGAAGGTATTTTCAATGATACACTGCATATTACGTTATATTATAAGGTATTTTCAATGATAAACAACGATATATTAGAAGGTATTTTCAATGATACACTGCATATTACGTTATATTATAAGGTATTTTCAATGATACACTGCATATTACGTTATATTATAAGGTATTTTCAATGATAAACTACGATATATTAGAAGGTATTTTCAATGATACACTGCATATTACGTTATATTATAAGGTATTTTCAATGATACACTGTATATTACGTTATATTACATGGTATTTGCTATGATACACTGCATATTACGTCATATTAGATGGTATTGCCAATGATACACTGCATATTACGTTATATTATAAGGTATTTCCAATGATAAACTACATATTACGATATATTATAAGGTATTTTCAATGATACACTGCATATTACGTTATATTATAAGGTTATTTGCAATGAAACACTGTATGTTACGTTATATTAAAAGGTATTTTCAATGATGCACTGTATATTACGTTATATTATAAGGAATTTTCAATGATACACTGCATATTACGTTATATTATAAGGTTATTTGCAATGAAACACTGCATATTACGTTATATTATAAGGAATTTTCAATGATAAACTACGATATAATATAAGGTATTTTCAATGATACACTACATATTACGTCATATTATAAGTTATTTCCAATGATACAATGCAAATTACGTTATATTATAAGGTATTTTCAATGATAAACTACGATATATTATAAGGTATTTTCAATGATACACTGCATATTTCGTTATATTATAAGGCATTTTCAATGATACACTGCATATTACGTTATATTATAAGGTATTTTCAATGATACACTGCATATTACGTTATATTATAAGGTATTTTCAATGATACACTACAAATTACGATATATTATAAGGTATTTTCAATGATAAACTACAAATTACGATATATTATAAGGTATCTTCAATGATAAACTACAAATTACGATATAATATAAGGTATTTCCAATGATACACTACATATTACGTCATATTATAAGTTATTTCCAATGATAGAATGCAAATTACGTTATGTTATAAGGTATTTACAATGATAAACTACATATTACGATATATTATAAGGTATTTTCAATGATATACTGTATATTACGTTGTAGTATAAGGTATTTTCAATGATACACTGCATATTACGTCATATTAGATGGTATTGCCAATGATACACTGCATATTACGTTATATTATAAGGTATTTCCAATGATAAACTACATATTACGATATATTATAAGGTATTTTCAATGATACACTGCATATTACGTTATATTATAAGGTTATTTGCAATGAAACACTGTATGTTACGTTATATTAAAAGGTATTTTCAATGATGCACTGCATATTACGTTATATTATAAGGAATTTTCAATGATACATTGCAAATAACCTTATATTATAAGGTTATTTGCAATGAAACACTGCATATTACGTTATATTATAAGGAATTTTCAATGATAAACTACGATATAATATAAGGTATTTTCAATGATACACTACATATTACGTCATATTATAAGTTATTTCCAATGATACAATGCAAATTACGTTATATTATAAGGAATTTTCAATGATAAACTACGATATATTATAAGGTATTTTCAATGATACACTGCATATTTCGTTATATTATAAGGTATTTTCAATTATACACTACAAATTACGATATATTATAAGGTACCTTCAATGATACACTACAAATTACGATATATTATAAGGTATTCTCAATGATACACTGCATATTTCGTTATATTATAAGGCATTTTCAATGATACACTGCATATTACGTTTTATTATAAGGTATTTTCAATGATAAACTACGATATATTATAAGGTATTTTCAATGATACACTGCATATTTCGTTATATTATAAGGTATTTTCAATTATACACTACGAATTACGATATATTATAAGGTATCTTCAATGATACACTACAAATTACGATATATTATAAGGTATTTTCAATGATACACTGCATATTACTATATATTATAAGGTATTCTCAATGATACACTGCATATTACGTTATATTATAAGGAATTCTCAATGATAAACTACGATATATTACAAGGTACTTTCAATGATACACTGCATATTACGTCATATTATCAGGAATTTTCAATGATACACTGCATATTACGTTATATTATAAGGTTATTTGCAATGAAACACTGCATATTACGTTATATTATAAGGAATTTTCAATGATAAACTACGATATAATATAAGGTATTTCCAATGATACACTACATATTACGTCATATTATAAGTTATTTCCAATGATACAATGCAAATTACGTTATGTTATAAGGTATTTACAATGATAAACTACATATTACGATATATTATAAGGTATTTTCAATGATATACTGTATATTACGTTGTAGTATAAGGTATTTTCAATGATACACTGCATATTACGTCATATTAGATGGTATTGCCAATGATACACTGCATATTACGTTATATTATAAGGTATTTCCAATGATAAACTACATATTACGATATATTATAAGGTATTTTCAATGATACACAGCATATTACGTTATATTATAAGGTTATTTGCAATGAAACACTGTATGTTACGTTATATTAAAAGGTATTTTCAATGATGCACTGTATATTACGTTATATTATAAGGAATTTTCAATGATACACTGCATATTACGTTATATTATAAGGTTATTTGCAATGAAACACTGCATATTACGTTATATTATAAGGAATTTTCAATGATAAACTACGATATAATATAAGGTATTTTCAATGATACACTACATATTACGTCATATTATAAGTTATTTCCAATGATACAATGCAAATTACGTTATATTATAAGGTATTTTCAATGATAAACTACGATATATTATAAGGTATTTTCAATGATACACTGCATATTTCGTTTTATTATAAGGCATTTTCAATGATACACTGCATATTACGTTTTATTATAAGGTGTTTTCAATGATACACTGCATATTACGTTATATTATAAGGTATTTTCAATGATACACTACAAATTACGATATATTATAAGGTATTTTCAATGATAAACTACAAATTACGATATATTAGAAGGTATCTTCAATGATAAACTACAAATTACGATATAATATAAGGTATTTCCAATGATACACTACATATTACGTCATACTATAAGTTATTTCCAATGATACAATGCAAATTACGTTATGTTATAAGGTATTTACAATGACAAACTACATATTACGATATATTATAAGGTATTTTCAATGAAATACTGTATATTACGTTGTAGTATAAGGTATTTTCAATGATAAACTACAAATTACGATATATTATAAGGTATCTTCAATGATAAACTACAAATTACGATATAATATAAGGTATTTCCAATGATACACTACATATTACGTCATATTATAAGTTATTTCCAATGATAGAATGCAAATTACGTTATGTTATAAGGTATTTACAATGATAAACTACATATTACGATATATTATAAGGTATTTTCAATGATATACTGTATATTACGTTGTAGTATAAGGTATTTTCAATGATACACTGCATATTACGTCATATTAGATGGTATTGCCAATGATACACTGCATATTACGTTATATTATAAGGTATTTCCAATGATAAACTACATATTACGATATATTATAAGGTATTTTCAATGATACACTGCATATTACGTTATATTATAAGGTTATTTGCAATGAAACACTGTATGTTACGTTATATTAAAAGGTATTTTCAATGATGCACTGCATATTACGTTATATTATAAGGAATTTTCAATGATACACTGCATATAACCTTATATTATAAGGTTATTTGCAATGAAACACTGCATATTACGTTATATTATAAGGAATTTTCAATGATAAACTACGATATAATATAAGGTATTTTCAATGATACACTACATATTACGTCATATTATAAGTTATTTCCAATGATACAATGCAAATTACGTTATATTATAAGGAATTTTCAATGATAAACTACGATATATTATAAGGTATTTTCAATGATACACTGCATATTTCGTTATATTATAAGGTATTTTCAATTATACACTACAAATTACGATATATTATAAGGTACCTTCAATGATACACTACAAATTACGATATATTATAAGGTATTCTCAATGATACACTGCATATTTCGTTATATTATAAGGCATTTTCAATGATACACTGCATATTACGTTTTATTATAAGGTATTTTCAATGATAAACTACGATATATTATAAGGTATTTTCAATGATACACTGCATATTTCGTTATATTATAAGGTATTTTCAATTATACACTACGAATTACGATATATTATAAGGTATCTTCAATGATACACTACAAATTACGATATATTATAAGGTATTTTCAATGATACACTGCATATTACTATATATTATAAGGTATTCTCAATGATACACTGCATATTACGTTATATTATAAGGAATTCTCAATGATAAACTACGATATATTACAAGGTACTTTCAATGATACACTGCATATTACGTCATATTATCAGGAATTTTCAATGATACACTGCATATTACGTTATATTATAAGGTTATTTGCAATGAAACACTGCATATTACGTTATATTATAAGGAATTTTCAATGATAAACTACGATATAATATAAGGTATTTCCAATGATACACTACATATTACGTCATATTATAAGTTATTTCCAATGATACAATGCAAATTACGTTATGTTATAAGGTATTTACAATGATAAACTACATATTACGATATATTATAAGGTATTTTCAATGATATACTGTATATTACGTTGTAGTATAAGGTATTTTCAATGATACACTGCATATTACGTCATATTAGATGGTATTGCCAATGATACACTGCATATTACGTTATATTATAAGGTATTTCCAATGATAAACTACATATTACGATATATTATAAGGTATTTTCAATGATACACAGCATATTACGTTATATTATAAGGTTATTTGCAATGAAACACTGTATGTTACGTTATATTAAAAGGTATTTTCAATGATGCACTGTATATTACGTTATATTATAAGGAATTTTCAATGATACACTGCATATTACGTTATATTATAAGGTTATTTGCAATGAAACACTGCATATTACGTTATATTATAAGGAATTTTCAATGATAAACTACGATATAATATAAGGTATTTTCAATGATACACTACATATTACGTCATATTATAAGTTATTTCCAATGATACAATGCAAATTACGTTATATTATAAGGTATTTTCAATGATAAACTACGATATATTATAAGGTATTTTCAATGATACACTGCATATTTCGTTATATTATAAGGCATTTTCAATGATACACTGCATATTACGTTTTATTATAAGGTGTTTTCAATGATACACTGCATATTACGTTATATTATAAGGTATTTTCAATGATACACTACAAATTACGATATATTATAAGGTATTTTCAATGATAAACTACAAATTACGATATATTAGAAGGTATCTTCAATGATAAACTACAAATTACGATATAATATAAGGTATTTCCAATGATACACTACATATTACGTCATACTATAAGTTATTTCCAATGATACAATGCAAATTACGTTATGTTATAAGGTATTTACAATGATAAACTACATATTACGATATATTATAAGGTATTTTCAATGAAATACTGTATATTACGTTGTAGTATAAGGTATTTTCAATGATAAACTACAAATTACGATATATTATAAGGTATCTTCAATGATAAACTACAAATTACGATATAATATAAGGTATTTCCAATGATACACTACATATTACGTCATATTATAAGTTATTTCCAATGATACAATGCAAATTACGTTATGTTATAAGGTATTTACAATGATAAACTACATATTACGATATATTATAAGGTATTTTCAATGATATACTGTATATTACGTTGTAGTATAAGGTATTTTCAATGATACACTGCATATTACGTCATATTAGATGGTATTGCCAATGATACACTGCATATTACGTTATATTATAAGGTATTTCCAATGATAAACTACATATTACGATATATTATAAGGTATTTTCAATGATACACTGCATATTACGTTATATTATAAGGAATTTTCAATGATAAACTACGATATAATATAAGGTATTTTCAATGATACACTGCATATTTCGTTATATTATAAGGCATTTTCAATGATACACTGCATATTACGTTTTATTATAAGGTGTTTTCAATGATACACTGCATATTACGTTATATTATAAGGTATTTTCAATGATACACTACACATTACGATATATTATAAGGTATTTTCAATGATAAACTACAAATTACGATATATTATAAGGTATCTTGAATGATAAACTACAAATTACGATATAATATAAGGTATTTTCAATGATACACTACATATTACGTCATATTATAAGTTATTTCCAATGATACAATGCAAATTACGTTATATTATAAGGTGTTTTCAATGATAAACTACGATATATTATAAGGTATTTTCAATGATACACTGCATATTACGATATATTATAAGGTATTTTCAATGATACACTGCATATTACGTTATATTATAAAGTATTTTCAATGATACACTGCATATTACGTTTTATTATAAGGTGTTTTCAATGATACACTGCATATTACGTTATATTATAAGGTATTTTCAATTATACACTACGAATTACGATATATTATAAGGTATCTTCAATGATACACTACAAATTACGATATATTATAAGGTATTTTCAATGATACACTGCATATTACGTTATATTATAAGGTATTCTCAATGATACACTGCATATTACGTTATATTATAAGGAATTCTCAATGATAAACTACGATATATTAGAAGGTATTTTCAATGATACACTGCATATTACGTCATATTATAAGGAATTTTCAATGATACACTGCATATTACGTTATATTATAAGGTTATTTGCAATGAAACACTGCATATTACGTTATATTATAAGGAATTGTCAATGATAAACTACGATATATTATAAGGTATCTTCAATGATAAACTACATATTACGATATATTAAAAGGTATTTTCAATGATGCACTGCATATTACGTTATATTATAAGGAATTTTCAATGATACACTGCATATTAC
This sequence comes from Lasioglossum lativentre, assembly GCA_916610255.1. Taxonomy (NCBI): domain Eukaryota; kingdom Metazoa; phylum Arthropoda; class Insecta; order Hymenoptera; family Halictidae; genus Lasioglossum; species Lasioglossum lativentre. The sequence continues at coordinate 29,042 of CAKAJI010000665.1, read as the reverse complement.
GTTATATTATAAGGTTATTTGCAATGAAACACTGCATATTACGTTATATTATAAGGAATTTTCAATGATAAACTACGATATAATATAAGGTATTTTCAATGATACACTACATATTACGTCATATTATAAGTTATTTCCAATGATACAATGCAAATTACGTTATATTATAAGGAATTTTCAATGATAAACTACGATATATTATAAGGTATTTTCAATGATACACTGCATATTTCGTTATATTATAAGGTATTTTCAATGATACACTGCATATTACGTTTTATTATAAGGTGTTTTCAATGATACACTTCATATTACGTTATATTATAAGGTATTTTCAATGATACACTACACATTACGATATATTATAAGGTATTTTCAATGATAAACTACAAATTACGATATATTATAAGGTATCTTCAATGATAAACTACAAATTACGATATAATATAAGGTATCTTCAATGATAAACTACAAATTACGATATAATATAAGGTATTTTCAATGATATACTGTATATTACGTTGTAGTATAAGGTATTTTCAATGATACACTGCATATTACGTCATATTAGATAATATTGCCAATGATACACTGCATATTACGTTATATTATAAGGTATTTCCAATGATAAACTACATATTACGATATATTATAAGGAATTTTCAATGATACACTGCATATTACGTTATATTATAAGGTTATTTGCAATGAAACACTGCATATTACGTTACATTATAAGGAATTTTCAATGATAAACTACGATATAATATAAGGTATTTTCAATGATACACTACATATTACGTCATATTATAAGTTATTTCCAATGATACAATGCAAATTACGTTATATTATAAGGAATTTTAAATGATAAACTACGATATATTATAAGGTATTTTCAATGATACACTGCATATTACGTTATATTATAAGGTATATTCAATGATACACTGCATATTACGTTATATTATAAGGTATTTTCAATGATACACTGCATATTACGTTATATTATAAGGTATTTTCAAAGATACACTACAAATTACGATATGTTATAAGGTATTTTCAATGATACACTGCATATTACGTTATATTATAAGGAATTTTCAATGATAAACTACGATATAATATAAGGTATTTTCAATGATACACTGCATATTTCGTTATATTATAAGGCATTTTCAATGATACACTGCATATTACGTTTTATTATAAGGTGTTTTCAATGATACACTGCATATTACGTTATATTATAAGGTATTTTCAATGATACACTACACATTACGATATATTATAAGGTATTTTCAATGATAAACTACAAATTACGATATATTATAAGGTATCTTCAATGATAAACTACAAATTACGATATAATATAAGGTATTTTCAATGATACACTACATATTACGTCATATTATAAGTTATTTCCAATGATACAATGCAAATTACGTTATATTATAAGGTGTTTTCAATGATAAACTACGATATATTATAAGGTATTTTCAATGATACACTGCATATTACGTTATATTATAAGGTATTTTCAATGATACACTGCATATTACGTTATATTATAAGGTATTTTCAATGATACACTGCATATTACGTTATATTATATGGTATTTTCAATGATATACTGTATATTACGTTGTAGTATAAGGTATTTTCAATGATACACTGCATATTACGTCATATTAGATAATATTGCCAATGATACACTGCATATTACGTTATATTATAAGGTATTTCCAATGATAAACTACATATTACGATATATTATAAGGAATTTTCAATGATATACTGTATATTACGTTGTAGTATAAGGTATTTTCAATGATACACTGCATATTACGTCATATTAGATAATATTGCCAATGATACACTGCATATTACGTTATATTATAAGGTATTTCCAATGATAAACTACATATTACGATATATTATAAGGAATTTTCAATGATACACTGCATATTACGTTATATTATAAGGTTATTTGCAATGAAACACTGCATATTACTTTATATTATAAGGAATTTTCAATGATAAACTACGATATAATATAAGGTATTTTCAATGATACACTACATATTACGTCATATTATAAGTTATTTCCAATGATACAATGCAAATTACGTTATATTATAAGGAATTTTAAATGATAAACTACGATATATTACATGGTATTTTCTATGATACACTGCATATTACGTTATATTATAAGGTATTTTCAATGATACACTGCATATTACGTTATATTATAAGGTATTTTCAATGATAAACTACGATATAATATAAGGTATTTTCAATGATACACTGCATATTTCGTTATATTATAAGGCATTTTCAATGATACACTGCATATTACGTTTTATTATAAGGTGTTTTCAATGATACACTGCATATTACGTTATATTATAAGGTATTTTCAATGATAAACTACAAATTACGATATATTATAAGGTATCTTCAATGATAAACTACAAATTACGATATAATATAAGGTATTTTCAATGATACACTACATATTACGTCATATTATAAGTTATTTCCAATGATACAATGCAAATTACGTTATATTATAAGGTGTTTTCAATGATAAACTACGATATATTATAAGGTATTTTCAATGATACACTGCATATTACGATATATTATAAGGTATTTTCAATGATACACTGCATATTACGTTATATTATAAAGTATTTTCAATGATACACTGCATATTTCGTTATATTATAAGGTATTTTCAATTATACACTACGAATTACGATATATTATAAGGTATCTTCAATGATACACTACAAATTACGATATATTATAAGGTATTTTCAATGATACACTGCATATTACGTTATATTATAAGGTATTCTCAATGATACACTGCATATTACGTTATATTATAAGGAATTCTCAATGATAAACTACGATATATTAGAAGGTATTTTCAATGATACACTGCATATTACGTCATATTATAAGGAATTTTCAATGATACACTGCATATTACGTTATATTATAAGGTTATTTGCAATGAAACACTGCATATTACGTTATATTATAAGGAATTGTCAATGATAAACTACGATATAATATATGGTATTTCCAATGATACACTGCATATTACGTCATATTATAAGGTATTTTCAATGATATACTGTATATTACGTTGTAGTATAAGGTATTTTCAATGATACACTGCATATTACGTCATATTAGATAATATTGCCAATGATACACTGCATATTACGTTATATTATAAGGTATTTCCAATGATAAACTACATATTACGATATATTATAAGGAATTTTCAATGATATACTGTATATTACGTTGTAGTATAAGGTATTTTCAATGATACACTGCATATTACGTCATATTAGATAATATTGCCAATGATACACTGCATATTACGTTATATTATAAGGTATTTCCAATGATAAACTACATATTACGATATATTATAAGGAATTTTCAATGATACACTGCATATTACGTTATATTATAAGGTTATTTGCAATGCAACACTGCATATTACTTTATATTATAAGGAATTTTCAATGATAAACTACGATATAATATAAGGTATTTTCAATGATACACTACATATTACGTCATATTATAAGTTATTTCCAATGATACAATGCAAATTACGTTATATTATAAGGAATTTTAAATGATAAACTACGATATATTATAAGGTATTTTCAATGATACACTGCATATTTCGTTATATTATAAGGCATTTTCAATGATACACTGCATATTACGTTTTATTATAAGGTGTTTTCAATGATACACTGCATATTACGTTATATTATAAGGTATTTTCAATGATACACTACAAATTACGATATATTATAAGGTATTTTCAATGATAAACTACAAATTACGATATATTATAAGGTATCTTCAATGATAAACTACAAATTACGATATAATATAAGGTATTTTCAATGATACACTACATATTACGTCATATTATAAGTTATTTCCAATGATACAATGCAAATTACGTTATATTATAAGGAATTCTCAATGATAAACTACGATATATTAGATGGTATTTTCAATGATACACTGCATATTACGTCATATTATAAGGAATTTTCAATGATACACTGCATATTACGTTATATTATAAGGTTATTTGCAATGAAATACTGCCTATTACGTTATATTATAAGGAATTTTCAATGATAAACTACGATATAATATAAGGTATTTCCAATGATACACTACATATTACGTCATATTATAAGTTATTTCCAATGATAGAATGCAAATTACGTTATGTTATAAGGTATTTACAATGATAAACTACATATTACGATATATTATAAGGTATTTTCAATGATATACTGTATATTACGTTGTAGTATAAGGTATTTTCAATGATACACTGCATATTACGTCATATTAGATGGTATTGCCAATGATACACTGCATATTACGTTATATTATAAGGTATTTCCAATGATAAACTACATATTACGATATATTATAAGGTATTTTCAATGATACACTGCATATTACGTTATATTATAAGGTTATTTGCAATGAAACACTGTATGTTACGTTATATTAAAAGGTATTTTCAATGATGCACTGCATATTACGTTATATTATAAGGAATTTTCAATGATACACTGCATATTACGTTATATTATAAGGTTATTTGCAATGAAACACTGCATATTACGTTATATTATAAGGAATTTTCAATGATAAACTACGATATAATATAAGGTATTTTCAATGATACACTGCATATTTCGTTATATTATAAGGTATTTTCAATGATACACTGCATATTACGTTTTATTATAAGGTGTTTTCAATGATACACTTCATATTACGTTATATTATAAGGTATTTTCAATGATACACTGCATATTACGTTATATTATAAGGAATTCTCAATGATAAACTACGATATATTAGAAGGTATTTTCAATGATACACTGCATATTACGTTATATTATAAGGAATTTTCAATGATAAACTACGATATAATATAAGGTATTTTCAATGATACACTGCATATTTCGTTATATTATAAGGCATTTTCAATGATACACTGCATATTACGTTTTATTATAAGGTGTTTTCAATGATACACTGCATATTACGTTATATTATAAGGTATTTTCAATGATACACTACACATTACGATATATTATAAGGTATTTTCAATGATAAACTACAAATTACGATATATTATAAGGTATCTTCAATGATAAACTACAAATTACGATATAATATAAGGTATTTTCAATGATACACTACATATTACGTCATATTATAAGTTATTTCCAATGATACAATGCAAATTACGTTATATTATAAGGTGTTTTCAATGATAAACTACGATATATTATAAGGTATTTTCAATGATACACTGCATATTACGTTATATTATAAGGTATTTTCAATGATACACTGCATATTACGTTATATTATAAAGTATTTTCAATGATACACTGCATATTTCGTTATATTATATGGTATTTTCAATGATATACTGTATATTACGTTGTAGTATAAGGTATTTTCAATGATACACTGCATATTACGTCATATTAGATAATATTGCCAATGATACACTGCATATTACGTTATATTATAAGGTATTTCCAATGATAAACTACATATTACGATATATTATAAGGTATTTTCAATGATATACTGTATATTACGTTGTAGTATAAGGTATTTTCAATGATACACTGCATATTACGTCATATTAGATAATATTGCCAATGATACACTGCATATTACGTTATATTATAAGGTATTTCCAATGATAAACTACATATTACGATATATTATAAGGAATTTTCAATGATACACTGCATATTACGTTATATTATAAGGTTATTTGCAATGAAACACTGCATATTACTTTATATTATAAGGAATTTTCAATGATAAACTACGATATAATATAAGGTATTTTCAATGATACACTACATATTACGTCATATTATAAGTTATTTCCAATGATACAATGCAAATTACGTTATATTATAAGGAATTTTAAATGATAAACTACGATATATTACATGGTATTTTCTATGATACACTGCATATTACGTTATATTATAAGGTATTTTCAATGATACACTGCATATTACGTTATATTATAAGGAATTTTCAATGATAAACTACGATATAATATAAGGTATTTTCAATGATACACTGCATATTTCGTTATATTATAAGGCATTTTCAATGATACACTGCATATTACGTTTTATTATAAGGTGTTTTCAATGATACACTGCATATTACGTTATATTATAAGGTATTTTCAATGATAAACTACAAATTACGATATATTATAAGGTATCTTCAATGATAAACTACAAATTACGATATAATATAAGGTATTTTCAATGATACACTACATATTACGTCATATTATAAGTTATTTCCAATGATACAATGCAAATTACGTTATATTATAAGGTGTTTTCAATGATAAACTACGATATATTATAAGGTATTTTCAATGATACACTGCATATTACGATATATTATAAGGTATTTTCAATGATACACTGCATATTACGTTATATTATAAAGTATTTTCAATGATACACTGCATATTTCGTTATATTATAAGGTATTTTCAATTATACACTACGAATTACGATATATTATAAGGTATCTTCAATGATACACTACAAATTACGATATATTATAAGGTATTTTCAATGATACACTGCATATTACGTTATATTATAAGGTATTCTCAATGATACACTGCATATTACGTTATATTATAAGGAATTCTCAATGATAAACTACGATATATTAGAAGGTATTTTCAATGATACACTGCATATTACGTCATATTATAAGGAATTTTCAATGATACACTGCATATTACGTTATATTATAAGGTTATTTGCAATGAAACACTGCATATTACGTTATATTATAAGGAATTGTCAATGATAAACTACGATATAATATATGGTATTTCCAATGATACACTACATATTACGTCATATTATAAGGTATTTTCAATGATATACTGTATATTACGTTGTAGTATAAGGTATTTTCAATGATACACTGCATATTACGTCATATTAGATAATATTGCCAATGATACACTGCATATTACGTTATATTATAAGGTATTTCCAATGATAAACTACATATTACGATATATTATAAGGAATTTTCAATGATATACTGTATATTACGTTGTAGTATAAGGTATTTTCAATGATACACTGCATATTACGTCATATTAGATAATATTGCCAATGATACACTGCATATTACGTTATATTATAAGGTATTTCCAATGATAAACTACATATTACGATATATTATAAGGAATTTTCAATGATACACTGCATATTACGTTATATTATAAGGTTATTTGCAATGAAACACTGCATATTACTTTATATTATAAGGAATTTTCAATGATAAACTACGATATAATATAAGGTATTTTCAATGATACACTACATATTACGTCATATTATAAGTTATTTCCAATGATACAATGCAAATTACGTTATATTATAAGGAATTTTAAATGATAAACTACGATATATTATAAGGTATTTTCAATGATACACTGCATATTTCGTTATATTATAAGGCATTTTCAATGATACACTGCATATTACGTTTTATTATAAGGTGTTTTCAATGATACACTGCATATTACGTTATATTATAAGGTATTTTCAATGATACACTACAAATTACGATATATTATAAGGTATTTTCAATGATAAACTACAAATTACGATATATTATAAGGTATCTTCAATGATAAACTACAAATTACGATATAATATAAGGTATTTTCAATGATACACTACATATTACGTCATATTATAAGTTATTTCCAATGATACAATGCAAATTACGTTATATTATAAGGAATTCTCAATGATAAACTACGATATATTAGATGGTATTTTCAATGATACACTGCATATTACGTCATATTATAAGGAATTTTCAATGATACACTGCATATTACGTTATATTATAAGGTTATTTGCAATGAAATACTGCCTATTACGTTATATTATAAGGAATTTTCAATGATAAACTACGATATAATATAAGGTATTTCCAATGATACACTACATATTACGTCATATTATAAGTTATTTCCAATGATACAATGCAAATTACGTTATGTTATAAGGTATTTACAATGATAAACTACATATTACGATATATTATAAGGTATTTTCAATGATATACTGTATATTACGTTGTAGTATAAGGTATTTTCAATGATACACTGCATATTACGTCATATTAGATGGTATTGCCAATGATACACTGCATATTACGTTATATTATAAGGTATTTCCAATGATAAACTACATATTACGATATATTATAAGGTATTTTCAATGATACACTGCATATTACGTTATATTATAAGGTTATTTGCAATGAAACACTGTATGTTACGTTATATTAAAAGGTATTTTCAATGATGCACTGCATATTACGTTATATTATAAGGAATTTTCAATGATACACTGCATATTACGTTATATTATAAGGTTATTTGCAATGAAACACTGCATATTACGTTATATTATAAGGAATTTTCAATGATAAACTACGATATAATATAAGGTATTTTCAATGATACACTACATATTACGTCATATTATAAGTTATTTCCAATGATACAATGCAAATTACGTTATATTATAAGGAATTTTCAATGATAAACTACGATATATTATAAGGTATTTTCAATGATACACTGCATATTTCGTTATATTAGAAGGTATTTTCAATGATACACTGCATATTACGTCATATTATAAGGAATTTTCAATGATACACTGCATATTACGTTATATTATAAGGTTATTTGCAATGAAACACTGCATATTACGTTATATTATAAGGAATTTTCAATGATAAACTACGATATAATATAAGGTATTTCCAATGATACACTACATATTACGTCATATTATAAGTTATTTCCAATGATACAATGCAAATTACGTTATGTTATAAGGTATTTACAATGATAAACTACATATTACGATATATTATAAGGTATTTTCAATGATATACTGTATATTACGTTGTAGTATAAGGTATTTTCAATGATACACTGCATATTACGTCATATTAGATAATATTGCCAATGATACACTGCATATTACGTTATATTATAAGGTATTTCCAATGATAAACTACATATTACGATATATTATAAGGAATTTTCAATGATACACTGCATATTACGTTATATTATAAGGTTATTTGCAATGAAACACTGCATATTACGTTATATTATAAGGAATTTTCAATGATAAACTACGATATAATATAAGGTATTTTCAATGATACACTACATATTACGTCATATTATAAGTTATTTCCAATGATACAATGCAAATTACGTTATATTATAAGGAATTTTTAATGATAAACTACGATATATTATAAGGTATTTTCAATGATACACTGCATATTTCGTTATATTATAAGGCATTTTCAATGATACACTGCATATTACGTTTTATTATAAGGTGTTTTCAATGATACACTGCATATTACGTTATATTATAAGGTATTTTCAATGATACACTACAAATTACATCATATTATAAGTTATTTCCAATGATACAATGCAAATTACGTTATATTATAAGGTTATATATTATAAGGTATTTTCAATGATAAACTACAAATTACGATATATTATAAGGTATCTTCAATGATAAACTACAAATTACGATATAATATAAGGTATTTTCAATGATACACTACATATTACATCATATTATAAGTTATTTCCAATGATACAATGCAAATTACGTTATATTATAAGGAATTCTCAATGATAAACTACGATATATTAGAAGGTATTTTCAATGATACACTGCATATTACGTCATATTATAAGGAATTTTCAATGATACACTGCATATTACGTTATATTATAAGGTTATTTGCAATGAAACACTGCATATTACGTTATATTATAAGGAATTTTCAATGATAAACTACGATATAATATAAGGTATTTCCAATGATACACTACATATTACGTCATATTATAAGTTATTTCCAATGATACAATGCAAATTACGTTATGTTATAAGGTATTTACAATGATAAACTACATATTACGATATATTATAAGGTATTTTCAATGATATACTGTATATTACGTTGTAGTATAAGGTATTTTCAATGATACACTGCATATTACGTCATATTAGATAATATTGCCAATGATACACTGCATATTACGTTATATTATAAGGTATTTCCAATGATAAACTACATATTACGATATATTATAAGGTATTTTCAATGATACACTGCATATTACGTTATATTATAAGGTTATTTGCAATGAAACACTGTATGTTACGTTATATTATAAGGTATTTTCAATGATACACTACAAATTACGATATATTATAAGGTATTTTCAATGATAAACTACAAATTACTATATATTATAAGGTATCTTCAATGATAAACTACAAATTACGATATATTATAAGGTATCTTCAATGATAAACTACAAATTACGATATAATATAAGGTATTTTCAATGATACACTACATATTACATCATATTATAAGTTATTTCCAATGATACAATACAAATTACGTTATATTATAAGGAATTCTCAATGATAAACTACGATATATTAGAAGGTATTTTCAATGATACACTGCATATTACGTCATATTATAAGGAATTTTCAATGATACACTGCATATTACGTTATATTATAAGGTTATTTGCAATGAAACACTGCATATTACGTTATATTATAAGGAATTTTCAATGATAAACTACGATATAATATAAGGTATTTCCAATGATACACTACATATTACGTCATATTATAAGTTATTTCCAATGATACAATGCAAATTACGTTATGTTATAAGGTATTTACAATGATAAACTACATATTACGATATATTATAAGGTATTTTCAATGATATACTGTATATTACGTTGTAGTATAAGGTATTTTCAATGATACACTGCATATTACGTCATATTAGATGGTATTGCCAATGATACACTGCATATTACGTTATATTATAAGGTATTTCCAATGATAAACTACATATTACGATATATTATAAGGTATTTTCAATGATACACTGCATATTACGTTATATTATAAGGTTATTTGCAATGAAACACTGTATGTTACGTTATATTATAAGGTATTTTCAATGATACACTACAAATTACGATATATTATAAGGTATTTTCAATGATAAACTACAAATTACGATATATTATAATGTATCTTCAATGATAAACTACAAATTACGATATAATATAAGGTATTTTCAATGATAAACTACAAATTACGATATATTATAAGGTATCTTCAATGATAAACTACAAATTACGATATAATATAAGGTATTTTCAATGATACACTGCATATTACGTCATATTATAAGTTATTTCCAATGATACAATGCAAATTACGTTATATTATAAGGTGTTTTCAATGATAAACTACGATATATTATAAGGTATTTTCAATGATACACTGCATATTACGATATATTATAAGGTATTTTCAATGATACACTGCATATTACGTTATATTATAAGGTATTTTCAATGATACACTGCATATTACGTTATATTATAAGGAATTTTCAATGATAAACTACGATATAATATAAGGTATTTCCAATGATACACTACATATTACGTCATATTATAAGTTATTTCCAATGATAAACTACATATTACGATATATTATAAGGTATTTTCAATGATACACTGCATATTACGTTATATTATAAGGTTATTTGTAATGAAACACTGTATGTTACGTTATATTAAAAGGTATTTTCAATGATGCACTGCATATTACGTTATATTATAAGGAATTTTCAATGATACACTGCATATTACGTTATATTATAAGGTTATTTGCAATGAAACACTGCATATTACGTTATATTATAAGGAATTTTCAATGATAAACTACGATATAATATAAGGTATTTTCAATGATACACTACATATTACGTCATATTATAAGTTATTTCCAATGATACAATGCAAATTACGTTATATTATAAGGAATTTTCAATGATAACCTACGATATATTATAAGGTATTTTCAATGATACACTGCATATTTCGTTATATTATAAGGTATTTTCAATGATACACTGCATATTACGTTTTATTATAAGGTGTTTTCAATGATACACTTCATATTACGTTATATTAGATGGTATTGCCAATGATACACTGCATATTACGTTATATTATAAGGTATTTCCAATGATAAACTACATATTACGATATATTATAAGGTATTTTCAATGATACACTGCATATTACGTTATATTATAAGGTTATTTGCAATGAAACACTGTATGTTACGTTATATTATAAGGTATTTTCAATGATACACTACAAATTACGATATATTATAAGGTATCTTCAATGATAAACTACAAATTACGATATAATATAAGGTATTTTCAATGATACACTACATATTACATCATATTATAAGTTATTTCCAATGATACAATACAAATTACGTTATATTATAAGGAATTCTCAATGATAAACTACGATATATTAGAAGGTATTTTCAATGATACACTGCATATTACGTCATATTATAAGGAATTTTCAATGATACACTGCATATTACGTTATATTATAAGGTTATTTGCAATGAAACACTGCATATTACGTTATATTATAAGGAATTTTCAATGATAAACTACGATATAATATAAGGTATTTCCAATGATACACTACATATTACGTCATATTATAAGTTATTTCCAATGATACAATGCAAATTACGTTATGTTATAAGGTATTTACAATGATAAACTACATATTACGATATATTATAAGGTATTTTCAATGATATACTGTATATTACGTTGTAGTATAAGGTATTTTCAATGATACACTGCATATTACGTCATATTAGATGGTATTGCCAATGATACACTGCATATTACGTTATATTATAAGGTATTTCCAATGATAAACTACATATTACGATATATTATAAGGTATTTTCAATGATACACTGCATATTACGTTATATTATAAGGTTATTTGCAATGAAACACTGTATGTTACGTTATATTATAAGGTATTTTCAATGATACACTACAAATTACGATATATTATAAGGTATTTTCAATGATAAACTACAAATTACGATATATTATAATGTATCTTCAATGATAAACTACAAATTACGATATATTATAAGGTATCTTCAATGATAAACTACAAATTACGATATATTATAAGGTATCTTCAATGATAAACTACAAATTACGATATAATATAAGGTATTTTCAATGATACACTACATATTACGTCATATTATAAGTTATTTCCAATGATACAATGCAAATTACGTTATATTATAAGGTGTTTTCAATGATAAACTACGATATATTATAAGGTATTTTCAATGATACACTGCATATTACGATATATTATAAGGTATTTTCAATGATACACTGCATATTACGTTATATTATAAGGTATTTTCAATGATACACTGCATATTACGTTATATTATAAGGAATTTTCAATGATAAACTACGATATAATATAAGGTATTTCCAATGATACACTACATATTACGTCATATTATAAGTTATTTCCAATGATAAACTACATATTACGATATATTATAAGGTATTTTCAATGATACACTGCATATTACGTTATATTATAAGGTTATTTGTAATGAAACACTGTATGTTACGTTATATTAAAAGGTATTTTCAATGATGCACTGCATATTACGTTATATTATAAGGAATTTTCAATGATACACTGCATATTACGTTATATTATAAGGTTATTTGCAATGAAACACTGCATATTACGTTATATTATAAGGAATTTTCAATGATAAACTACGATATAATATAAGGTATTTTCAATGATACACTACATATTACGTCATATTATAAGTTATTTCCAATGATACAATGCAAATTACGTTATATTATAAGGAATTTTCAATGATAACCTACGATATATTATAAGGTATTTTCAATGATACACTGCATATTTCGTTATATTATAAGGTATTTTCAATGATACACTGCATATTACGTTTTATTATAAGGTGTTTTCAATGATACACTTCATATTACGTTATATTATAAGGTATTTTCAATGATACACTGCATATTACGTTATATTATAAGGTTATTTGCAATGAAACACTGCATATTACGTTATATTATAAGGAATTTTCAATGATAAACTACGATATAATATAAGGTATTTCCAATGATACACTACATATTACGTCATATTATAAGTTATTTCCAATGATACAATGCAAATTACGTTATGTTATAAGGTATTTACAATGATAAACTACATATTACGATATATTATAAGGTATTTTCAATGATATACTGTATATTACGTTGTAGTATAAGGTATTTTCAATGATACACTGCATATTACGTCATATTAGATAATATTGCCAATGATACACTGCATATTACGTTATATTATAAGGTATTTCCAATGATAAACTACATATTACGATATATTATAAGGAATTTTCAATGATACACTGCATATTACGTTATATTATAAGGTTATTTGCAATGAAACACTGCATATTACGTTATATTATAAGGAATTTTCAATGATAAACTACGATATAATATAAGGTATTTTCAATGATACACTACATATTACGTCATATTATAAGTTATTTCCAATGATACAATGCAAATTACGTTATATTATAAGGAATTTTTAATGATAAACTACGATATATTATAAGGTATTTTCAATGATACACTGCATATTTCGTTATATTATAAGGCATTTTCAATGATACACTGCATATTACGTTTTATTATAAGGTGTTTTCAATGATACACTGCATATTACGTTATATTATAAGGTATTTTCAATGATACACTACAAATTACGATATATTATAAGGTATTTTCAATGATAAACTACAAATTACGATATATTATAAGGTATCTTCAATGATAAACTACAAATTACGATATAATATAAGGTATTTTCAATGATACACTACATATTATAAGTTATTTCCAATGATACAATGCAAATTACGTTATATTATAAGGAATTCTCAATGATAAACTACGATATATTAGAAGGTATTTTCAATGATACACTGCATATTACGTCATATTATAAGGAATTTTCAATGATACACTGCATATTACGTTATATTATAAGGTTATTTGCAATGAAACACTGCATATTACGTTATATTATAAGGAATTTTCAATGATAAACTACGATATAATATAAGGTATTTCCAATGATACACTACATATTACGTAATATTATAAGTTATTTCCAATGATACAATGCAAATTACGTTATGTTATAAGGTATTTACAATGATAAACTACATATTACGATATATTATAAGGTATTTTCAATGATATACTGTATATTACGTTGTAGTATAAGGTATTTTCAATGATACACTGCATATTACGTCATATTAGATGGTATTGCCAATGATACACTGCATATTACGTTATATTATAAGGTATTTCCAATGATAAACTACATATTACGATATATTATAAGGTATTTTCAATGATACACTGCATATTACGTTATATTATAAGGTTATTTGCAATGAAACACTGTATGTTACGTTATATTATAAGGTATTTTCAATGATACACTACAAATTACGATATATTATAAGGTATTTTCAATGATACACTGCATATTACGTTATATTATAAGGTATTCTCAATGATACACTGCATATTACGTTATATTATAAGGAATTCTCAATGATAAACTACGATATATTAGAAGGTATTTTCAATGATACACTGCATATTACGTCATATTATAAGGAATTTTCAATGATACACTGCATATTACGTTATATTATAAGGTTATTTGCAATGAAACACTGCATATTACGTTATATTATAAGGAATTTTCAATGATAAACTACGATATAATATAAGGTATTTCCAATGATACACTACATATTACGTCATATTATAAGTTATTTCCAATGATACAATGCAAATTACGTTATGTTATAAGGTATTTACAATGATAAACTACATATTACGATATATTATAAGGTATTTTCAATGATATACTGTATATTACGTTGTAGTATAAGGTATTTTCAATGATACACTGCATATTACGTCATATTAGATAATATTGCCAATGATACACTGCATATTACGTTATATTATAAGGTATTTCCAATGATAAACTACATATTACGATATATTATAAGGAATTTTCAATGATACACTGCATATTACGTTATATTATAAGGTTATTTGCAATGAAACACTGCATATTACGTTATATTATAAGGAATTTTCAATGATAAACTACGATATAATATAAGGTATTTTCAATGATACACTACATATTACGTCATATTATAAGTTATTTCCAATGATACAATGCAAATTACGTTATATTATAAGGAATTTTTAATGATAAACTACGATATATTATAAGGTATTTTCAATGATACACTGCATATTTCGTTATATTATAAGGCATTTTCAATGATACACTGCATATTACGTTTTATTATAAGGTGTTTTCAATGATACACTGCATATTACGTTATATTATAAGGTATTTTCAATGATACACTACAAATTACGATATATTATAAGGTATTTTCAATGATAAACTACAAATTACGATATATTATAAGGTATCTTCAATGATAAACTACAAATTACGATATAATATAAGGTATTTTCAATGATACACTACATATTACATCATATTATAAGTTATTTCCAATGATACAATGCAAATTACGTTATATTATAAGGAATTCTCAATGATAAACTACGATATATTAGAAGGTATTTTCAATGATACACTGCATATTACGTCATATTATAAGGAATTTTCAATGATACACTGCATATTACGTTATATTATAAGGTTATTTGCAATGAAACACTGCATATTACGTTATATTATAAGGAATTTTCAATGATAAACTACGATATAATATAAGGTATTTCCAATGATACACTACATATTACGTCATATTATAAGTTATTTCCAATGATACAATGCAAATTACGTTATGTTATAAGGTATTTACAATGATAAACTACATATTACGATATATTATAAGGTATTTTCAATGATATACTGTATATTACGTTGTAGTATAAGGTTTTTTCAATGATACACTGCATATTACGTCATATTAGATGGTATTGCCAATGATACACTGCATATTACGTTATATTATAAGGTATTTCCAATGATAAACTACATATTACGATATATTATAAGGTATTTTCAATGATACACTGCATATTACGTTATATTATAAGGTTATTTGCAATGAAACACTGTATGTTACGTTATATTATAAGGTATTTTCAATGATACACTACAAATTACGATATATTATAAGGTATTTTCAATGATAAACTACAAATTACTATATATTATAAGGTATCTTCAATGATAAACTACAAATTACGATATATTATAAGGTATCTTCAATGATAAACTACAAATTACGATATAATATAAGGTATTTTCAATGATACACTACATATTACATCATATTATAAGTTATTTCCAATGATACAATACAAATTACGTTATATTATAAGGAATTCTCAATGATAAACTACGATATATTAGAAGGTATTTTCAATGATACACTGCATATTACGTCATATTATAAGGAATTTTCAATGATACACTGCATATTACGTTATATTATAAGGTTATTTGCAATGAAACACTGCATATTACGTTATATTATAAGGAATTTTCAATGATAAACTACGATATAATATAAGGTATTTCCAATGATACACTACATATTACGTCATATTATAAGTTATTTCCAATGATACAATGCAAATTACGTTATGTTATAAGGTATTTACAATGATAAACTACATATTACGATATATTATAAGGTATTTTCAATGATATACTGTATATTACGTTGTAGTATAAGGTATTTTCAATGATACACTGCATATTACGTCATATTAGATGGTATTGCCAATGATACACTGCATATTACGTTATATTATAAGGTATTTCCAATGATAAACTACATATTACGATATATTATAAGGTATTTTCAATGATACACTGCATATTACGTTATATTATAAGGTTATTTGCAATGAAACACTGTATGTTACGTTATATTATAAGGTATTTTCAATGATACACTACAAATTACGATATATTATAAGGTATTTTCAATGATAAACTACAAATTACGATATATTATAATGTATCTTCAATGATAAACTACAAATTACGATATAATATAAGGTATTTTCAATGATAAACTACAAATTACGATATATTATAAGGTATCTTCAATGATAAACTACAAATTACGATATAATATAAGGTATTTTCAATGATACACTGCATATTACGTCATATTATAAGTTATTTCCAATGATACAATGCAAATTACGTTATATTATAAGGTGTTTTCAATGATAAACTACGATATATTATAAGGTATTTTCAATGATACACTGCATATTTCGTTATATTATAAGGTATTTTCAATGATACACTGCATATTACGTTATATTATAAGGTATTTTCAATGATACACTGCATATTACGTTATATTATAAGGAATTTTCAATGATAAACTACGATATAATATAAGGTATTTCCAATGATACACTACATATTACGTCATATTATAAGTTATTTCCAATGATAAACTACATATTACGATATATTATAAGGTATTTTCAATGATACACTGCATATTACGTTATATTATAAGGTTATTTGTAATGAAACACTGTATGTTACGTTATATTAAAAGGTATTTTCAATGATGCACTGCATATTACGTTATATTATAAGGAATTTTCAATGATACACTGCATATTACGTTATATTATAAGGTTATTTGCAATGAAACACTGCATATTACGTTATATTATAAGGAATTTTCAATGATAAACTACGATATAATATAAGGTATTTTCAATGATACACTACATATTACGTCATATTATAAGTTATTTCCAATGATACAATGCAAATTACGTTATATTATAAGGAATTTTCAATGATAACCTACGATATATTATAAGGTATTTTCAATGATACACTGCATATTTCGTTATATTATAAGGTATTTTCAATGATACACTGCATATTACGTTTTATTATAAGGTGTTTTCAATGATACACTTCATATTACGTTATATTATAAGGTATTTTCAATGATACACTGCATATTACGTTATATTATAAGGTTATTTGCAATGAAACACTGCATATTACGTTATATTATAAGGAATTTTCAATGATAAACTACGATATAATATAAGGTATTTCCAATGATACACTACATATTACGTCATATTATAAGTTATTTCCAATGATACAATGCAAATTACGTTATGTTATAAGGTATTTACAATGATAAACTACATATTACGATATATTATAAGGTATTTTCAATGATATACTGTATATTACGTTGTAGTATAAGGTATTTTCAATGATACACTGCATATTACGTCATATTAGATAATATTGCCAATGATACACTGCATATTACGTTATATTATAAGGTATTTCCAATGATAAACTACATATTACGATATATTATAAGGAATTTTCAATGATACACTGCATATTACGTTATATTATAAGGTTATTTGCAATGAAACACTGCATATTACGTTATATTATAAGGAATTTTCAATGATAAACTACGATATAATATAAGGTATTTTCAATGATACACTACATATTACGTCATATTATAAGTTATTTCCAATGATACAATGCAAATTACGTTATATTATAAGGAATTTTTAATGATAAACTACGATATATTATAAGGTATTTTCAATGATACACTGCATATTTCGTTATATTATAAGGCATTTTCAATGATACACTGCATATTACGTTTTATTATAAGGTGTTTTCAATGATACACTGCATATTACGTTATATTATAAGGTATTTTCAATGATACACTACAAATTACGATATATTATAAGGTATTTTCAATGATAAACTACAAATTACGATATATTATAAGGTATCTTCAATGATAAACTACAAATTACGATATAATATAAGGTATTTTCAATGATACACTACATATTATAAGTTATTTCCAATGATACAATGCAAATTACGTTATATTATAAGGAATTCTCAATGATAAACTACGATATATTAGAAGGTATTTTCAATGATACACTGCATATTACGTCATATTATAAGGAATTTTCAATGATACACTGCATATTACGTTATATTATAAGGTTATTTGCAATGAAACACTGCATATTACGTTATATTATAAGGAATTTTCAATGATAAACTACGATATAATATAAGGTATTTCCAATGATACACTACATATTACGTAATATTATAAGTTATTTCCAATGATACAATGCAAATTACGTTATGTTATAAGGTATTTACAATGATAAACTACATATTACGATATATTATAAGGTATTTTCAATGATATACTGTATATTACGTTGTAGTATAAGGTATTTTCAATGATACACTGCATATTACGTCATATTAGATGGTATTGCCAATGATACACTGCATATTACGTTATATTATAAGGTATTTCCAATGATAAACTACATATTACGATATATTATAAGGTATTTTCAATGATACACTACATATTACGTCATATTATAAGTTATTTCCAATGATACAATGCAAATTACGTTATATTATAAGGAATTTTTAATGATAAACTACGATATATTATAAGGTATTTTCAATGATACACTGCATATTTCGTTATATTATAAGGCATTTTCAATGATACACTGCATATTACGTTTTATTATAAGGTGTTTTCAATGATACACTGCATATTACGTTATATTATAAGGTATTTTCAATGATACACTACAAATTACGATATATTATAAGGTATTTTCAATGATAAACTACAAATTACGATATATTATAAGGTATCTTCAATGATAAACTACAAATTACGATATAATATAAGGTATTTTCAATGATACACTACATATTACATCATATTATAAGTTATTTCCAATGATACAATGCAAATTACGTTATATTATAAGGAATTCTCAATGATAAACTACGATATATTAGAAGGTATTTTCAATGATACACTGCATATTACGTCATATTATAAGGAATTTTCAATGATACACTGCATATTACGTTATATTATAAGGTTATTTGCAATGAAACACTGCATATTACGTTATATTATAAGGAATTTTCAATGATAAACTACGATATAATATAAGGTATTTCCAATGATACACTACATATTACGTCATATTATAAGTTATTTCCAATGATACAATGCAAATTACGTTATGTTATAAGGTATTTTCAATGATAAACTACATATTACGATATATTATAAGGTATTTTCAATGATATACTGTATATTACGTTGTAGTATAAGGTATTTTCAATGATACACTGCATATTACGTCATATTAGATGGTATTGCCAATGATACACTGCATATTACGTTATATTATAAGGTATTTCCAATGATAAACTACATATTACGATATATTATAAGGTATTTTCAATGATACACTGCATATTACGTTATATTATAAGGTTATTTGCAATGAAACACTGTATGTTACGTTATATTATAAGGTATTTTCAATGATACACTACAAATTACGATATATTATAAGGTATTTTCAATGATAAACTACAAATTACTATATATTATAAGGTATCTTCAATGATAAACTACAAATTACGATATATTATAAGGTATCTTCAATGATAAACTACAAATTACGATATAATATAAGGTATTTTCAATGATACACTACATATTACATCATATTATAAGTTATTTCCAATGATACAATGCAAATTACGTTATATTATAAGGAATTCTCAATGATAAACTACGATATATTAGAAGGTATTTTCAATGATACACTGCATATTACGTCATATTATAAGGAATTTTCAATGATACACTGCATATTACGTTATATTATAAGGTTATTTGCAATGAAACACTGCATATTACGTTATATTATAAGGAATTTTCAATGATAAACTACGATATAATATAAGGTATTTCCAATGATACACTACATATTACGTCATATTATAAGTTATTTCCAATGATACAATGCAAATTACGTTATGTTATAAGGTATTTACAATGATAAACTACATATTACGATATATTATAAGGTATTTTCAATGATATACTGTATATTACGTTGTAGTATAAGGTATTTTCAATGATACACTGCATATTACGTCATATTAGATGGTATTGCCAATGATACACTGCATATTACGTTATATTATAAGGTATTTCCAATGATAAACTACATATTACGATATATTATAAGGTATTTTCAATGATACACTGCATATTACGTTATATTATAAGGTTATTTGCAATGAAACACTGTATGTTACGTTATATTATAAGGTATTTTCAATGATACACTACAAATTACGATATATTATAAGGTATTTTCAATGATAAACTACAAATTACGATATATTATAAGGTATCTTCAATGATAAACTACAAATTACGATATAATATAAGGTATTTTCAATGATAAACTACAAATTACGATATATTATAAGGTATCTTCAATGATAAACTACAAATTACGATATAATATAAGGTATTTTCAATGATACACTACATATTACGTCATATTATAAGTTATTTCCAATGATACAATGCAAATTACGTTATATTATAAGGTGTTTTCAATGATAAACTACGATATATTATAAGGTATTTTCAATGATACACTGCATATTACGATATATTATAAGGTATTTTCAATGATACACTGCATATTACGTTATATTATAAGGTATTTTCAATGATACACTGCATATTACGTTATATTATAAGGAATTTTCAATGATAAACTACGATATAATATAAGGTATTTTCAATGATACACTGCATATTTCGTTATATTATAAGGTATTTTCAATTATACACTACAAATTACGATATATTATAAGGTACCTTCAATGATACACTACAAATTACGTTATATTATAAGGTATTTTCAATGATACACTGCATATTACGTTATATTATAAGGTATTCTCAATGATACACTGCATATTACGTTATATTATAAGGAATTCTCATTAATAAACTACGATATATTAGAAGGTATTTTCAATGATACACTGCATATTACGTCATATTATAAGGAATTTTCAATGATACACTGCATATTACGTTATATTATATGGTTATTTGCAATGAAACACTACATATTACGTTATATTATAAGGAATTTTCAATGATAAACTACGATATAATATAAGGTATTTCCAATGATACACTACATATTACGACATATTATAAGTTATTTCCAATGATACACTGCAAATTACGTTATGTTATAAGGTATTAACAATGATAAACTACATATTACGATATATTATAAGGTATTTTCAATGATATACTGTATATTACGTTGTAGTATAAGGTTATTTGCAATGAAACACTGTATGTTACGTTATATTAAAAGGTATTTGCAATGAAACACTGCATATTACGTTATATTATAAGGAATTTTCAATGATAAACTACGATATAATATAAGGTATTTTCAATGATACACTACATATTACGTCATATTATAAGTTATTTCCAATGATACAATGCCAATTACGTTATATTATAAGGTATTTTCAATGATACACTACAAATTACGATATATTATAAGGTATTTTCAATGATAAACTACAAATTACGATATATTATAAGGTATCTTCAATGATAAACTACAAATTACGATATAATTTAAGGTATTTCCAATGATACACTACATATTACGTCATATTATAAGTTATTTCCAATGATACACTACAAATTACGATATATTATAAGGTATTTTCAATGATAAACTACAAATTACGATATATTATAAGGTATCTTCAATGATAAACTACAAATTACGATATATTATAAGGTATTTTCAATGATACACTACATATTACGTCATATTATAAGTTATTTCCAATGATACAATGCAAATTACGTTATATTATAAGGAATTTTAAATTCTAAACTACGATATATTATAAGGTATTTTCAATGATGCACTGCATATTTCGTTATATTATAAGGCATTTTCAATGATACACTGCATATTACGTTTTATTATAAGGTGTTTTCAATGATACACTGCATATTACGTTATATTATAAGGTATTTTCAATGATACACTACAAATTACGATATATTATAAGGTATTTTCAATGATAAACTACAAATTACGATATATTATAAGGTATCTTCAATGATAAACTACAAATTACGATATAATATAAGGTATTTTCAATGATATACTGTATATTACGTTGTAGTATAAGGTATTTTCAATGATACACTGCATATTACGTCATATTAGATGGTATTTTCAATGATACACTGCATATTTCGTTATATTATAAGGCATTTTCAATGATACACTGCATATTACGTTTTATTATATGGTGTTTTCAATGATACACTGCATATTACGTTATATTATAAGGTATTTTCAATGATACACTACAAATTACGATATATTATAAGGTATTTTCAATGATAAACTACAAATTATGATATATTATAAGGTATCTTCAATGATAAACTACAAATTACGATATAATATAAGGTATTTTCAATGATAAACTACAAATTACGATATATTATAAGGTATCTTCAATGATAAACTACAAATTACGATATAATATAAGGTATTTTCAATGATACACTACATATTACGTCATATTATAAGTTATTTCCAATGATACAATGCAAATTACGTTATATTATAAGGTGTTTTCAATGATAAACTACGATATATTATAAGGTATTTTCAATGATACACTGCATATTACGATATATTATAAGGTATTTTCAATGATACACTGCATATTACGTTATATTATAAAGTATTTTCAATGATACACTGCATATTACGTTATATTATAAGGAATTTTCAATGATAAACTACGATATAATATAAGGTATTTTCAATGATACACTGCATATTTCGTTATATTATAAGGTATTTTCAATTATACACTACAAATTACGATATATTATAAGGTACCTTCAATGATACACTACAAATTACGATATATTATAAGGTATTTTCAATGATACACTGCATATTACGTTATATTATAAGGTATTCTCAATGATACACTGCATATTACGTTATATTATAAGGAATTCTCATTAATAAACTACGATATATTAGAAGGTATTTTCAATGATACACTGCATATTACGTCATATTATAAGGAATTTTCAATGATACACTGCATATTACGTTATATTATAAGGTTATTTGCAATGAAACACTGCATATTACGTTATATTATAAGGAATTTTCAATGATAAACTACGATATAATATAAGGTATTTTCAATGATACACTACATATTACGTCATATTATAAGTTATTTTCAATGATACAATGCAAATTACGTTATATTATAAGGTGTTTTCAATGATAAACTACGATATATTATAAGGTATTTTCAATGATACACTGCATATTACGATATATTATAAGGTATTTTCAATGATACACTGCATATTACGTTATATTATAAGGTATTTTCAATGATACACTGCATATTACGTTATATTATAAGGAATTTTCAATGATAAACTACGATATAATATAAGGTATTTTCAATGATACACTGCATATTTCGTTATATTATAAGGTATTTTCAATTATACACTACAAATTACGATATATTATAAGGTACCTTCAATGATACACTACAAATTACGATATATTATAAGGTATTTTCAATGATATACTGTATATTACGTTGTAGTATAAGGTATTTTCAATGATACACTGCATATTACGTCATATTAGATGGTATTGCCAATGATACACTGCATATTACGTTATATTATAAGGTATTTCCAATGATAAACTACATATTACGATATATTATAAGGTATTTTCAATGATACACTGCATATTACGTTATATTATAAGGTTATTTGCAATGAAACACTGTATGTTACGTTATATTATAAGGTATTTTCAATGATACACTACAAATTACGATATATTATAAGGTATTTTCAATGATAAACTACAAATTACGATATATTATAAGGTATCTTCAATGATAAACTACAAATTACGATATAATATAAGGTATTTTCAATGATAAACTACAAATTACGATATATTATAAGGTATCTTCAATGATAAACTACAAATTACGATATAATATAAGGTATTTTCAATGATACACTACATATTACGTCATATTATAAGTTATTTCCAATGATACAATGCAAATTACGTTATATTATAAGGTGTTTTCAATGATAAACTACGATATATTATAAGGTATTTTCAATGATACACTGCATATTACGATATATTATAAGGTATTTTCAATGATACACTGCATATTACGTTATATTATAAGGTATTTTCAATGATACACTGCATATTACGTTATATTATAAGGAATTTTCAATGATAAACTACGATATAATATAAGGTATTTTCAATGATACACTGCATATTTCGTTATATTATAAGGTATTTTCAATTATACACTACAAATTACGATATATTATAAGGTACCTTCAATGATACACTACAAATTACGTTATATTATAAGGTATTTTCAATGATACACTGCATATTACGTTATATTATAAGGTATTCTCAATGATACACTGCATATTACGTTATATTATAAGGAATTCTCATTAATAAACTACGATATATTAGAAGGTATTTTCAATGATACACTGCATATTACGTCATATTATAAGGAATTTTCAATGATACACTGCATATTACGTTATATTATATGGTTATTTGCAATGAAACACTACATATTACGTTATATTATAAGGAATTTTCAATGATAAACTACGATATAATATAAGGTATTTCCAATGATACACTACATATTACGACATATTATAAGTTATTTCCAATGATACACTGCAAATTACGTTATGTTATAAGGTATTTACAATGATAAACTACATATTACGATATATTATAAGGTATTTTCAATGATATACTGTATATTACGTTGTAGTATAAGGTTATTTGCAATGAAACACTGTATGTTACGTTATATTAAAAGGTATTTGCAATGAAACACTGCATATTACGTTATATTATAAGGAATTTTCAATGATAAACTACGATATAATATAAGGTATTTTCAATGATACACTACATATTACGTCATATTATAAGTTATTTCCAATGATACAATGCCAATTACGTTATATTATAA
The DNA here is from genome assembly GCA_916610255.1 of Lasioglossum lativentre. NCBI lineage: Eukaryota > Metazoa > Arthropoda > Insecta > Hymenoptera > Halictidae > Lasioglossum > Lasioglossum lativentre. The sequence goes on along the minus strand of CAKAJI010000665.1, from coordinate 1,672 downwards.
GGTATTTTCAATGATACACTACAAATTACGATATATTATAAGGTATTTTCAATGATAAACTACAAATTACGATATATTATAAGGTATCTTCAATGATAAACTACAAATTACGATATAATTTAAGGTATTTCCAATGATACACTACATATTACGTCATATTATAAGTTATTTCCAATGATACACTACAAATTACGATATATTATAAGGTATTTTCAATGATAAACTACAAATTACGATATATTATAAGGTATCTTCAATGATAAACTACAAATTACGATATAATATAAGGTATTTTCAATGATACACTACATATTACGTCATATTATAAGTTATTTCCAATGATACAATGCAAATTACGTTATATTATAAGGAATTTTAAATTCTAAACTACGATATATTATAAGGTATTTTCAATGATGCACTGCATATTTCGTTATATTATAAGGCATTTTCAATGATACACTGCATATTACGTTTTATTATAAGGTGTTTTCAATGATACACTGCATATTACGTTATATTATAAGGTATTTTCAATGATACACTACAAATTACGATATATTATAAGGTATTTTCAATGATAAACTACAAATTACGATATATTATAAGGTATCTTCAATGATAAACTACAAATTACGATATAATATAAGGTATTTTCAATGATATACTGTATATTACGTTGTAGTATAAGGTATTTTCAATGATACACTGCATATTACGTCATATTAGATGGTATTTTCAATGATACACTGCATATTTCGTTATATTATAAGGCATTTTCAATGATACACTGCATATTACGTTTTATTATATGGTGTTTTCAATGATACACTGCATATTACGTTATATTATAAGGTATTTTCAATGATACACTACAAATTACGATATATTATAAGGTATTTTCAATGATAAACTACAAATTATGATATATTATAAGGTATCTTCAATGATAAACTACAAATTACGATATAATATAAGGTATTTTCAATGATAAACTACAAATTACGATATATTATAAGGTATCTTCAATGATAAACTACAAATTACGATATAATATAAGGTATTTTCAATGATACACTACATATTACGTCATATTATAAGTTATTTCCAATGATACAATGCAAATTACGTTATATTATAAGGTGTTTTCAATGATAAACTACGATATATTATAAGGTATTTTCAATGATACACTGCATATTACGATATATTATAAGGTATTTTCAATGATACACTGCATATTACGTTATATTATAAAGTATTTTCAATGATACACTGCATATTACGTTATATTATAAGGAATTTTCAATGATAAACTACGATATAATATAAGGTATTTTCAATGATACACTGCATATTACGTTATATTATAAGGTATTTTCAATTATACACTACAAATTACGATATATTATAAGGTACCTTCAATGATACACTACAAATTACGATATATTATAAGGTATTTTCAATGATACACTGCATATTACGTTATATTATAAGGTATTCTCAATGATACACTGCATATTACGTTATATTATAAGGAATTCTCATTAATAAACTACGATATATTAGAAGGTATTTTCAATGATACACTGCATATTACGTCATATTATAAGGAATTTTCAATGATACACTGCATATTACGTTATATTATAAGGTTATTTGCAATGAAACA